>CAJYYF030000129.1:0-135922 GCA_913789895.3 Seladonia tumulorum | reverse complement strand
TGCCATCGAGCTACAATGAACGAATGTCACCCAATTCACTCAGATTACACGATTTCGACTAGTTTACTACAGAATCAGTGTTTCTGTGCTGCAAAACGCTGCAAACGACACCAGAATCGTTATTTTCACTCTCACTCGCTTCCTTCGCATGCCATCGAGCTACAATGAACGAATGTCACCAAATTCACTCAGATTACACGGTTTCGACTAGTTTACTACAGAATCAGTGTTTCTGTGCTGCAAAACGCTGGAAACGACACCAGAATCTTTATTTTCACTCTCACTCGCTAACTTCGCATGCCATCGAGCTACAATGCCCGAATGTCACCAAATTCACTCAGATTACACGGTTTCGACTAGTTTACTACAGAATCAGTGTTTCTGTACTGCAAAACGCTGGAAACGGCACCAGAATCGTTATTTTCACTCTCACTCGCTTACTTCGCATGCCATCGAGCTACAATGAACGAATGTCACCAAATTCACTCAGATTACACGATTTCGACTAGTGTACTACAGAATCAGTGTTTCTGTGCTGCAAAACGCTGGAAACGACACCAGAATCGTCATTTTCACTCTCACTCGCTTCCTTTGCATGCCATCGAGCTACAATGAACGAATGTCACCAAATTCACTCAGATTACACGGTTTCGACTAGTTTACTACTGAATCAGTGTTTATGTGCTGCAAAACGCTGGAAACGACACCAGAATCGTCATTTTCACTCTCACTCGCTTCCTTCGCATGCCATCGGGCTACAATGAACGAATGTCACCAAATTCACTCAGATTACACGGTTTCGACTAGTTTACTACAGAATCAGTGTTTCTGTGCTGCAAAACGCTGGAAACGACACCAGAATCTTTATTTTCACTCTCACTCGCTTACTTCGCATGCCATCGAGCTACAATGACCGAATGTCACCAAATTCACTCAGATTACACGGTTTCGACTAGTTTACTACAGAATCAGTGTTTCTGTGCCGCAAAACGCTGGAAACGACACCAGAATCGTTATTTTCACTCTCACTCGCTTACTTCGCCTGCCATCGAGCTACAATGAACGAGTGTCACCAAATTCACTCAGATTACACGGTTTCAACTAGTTTACTACAGAATCAGTGTTTCTGTGCTGCAAAACGCTGGAAACGACACCAGAATCTTTATTTTCACTCTCACTCGCTTACTTCGCATGCCATCGAGCTACAATGACCGAATGTCACCAAATTCACTCAGATTACACGGTTTCGACTAGTGTACTACAGAATCAGTGTTTCTGTGCTGCAAAACGCTGGAAACGACACCAGAATCGTTATTTTCACTCTCACTCGCTTCCTTCGCATGCCATCGAGCAACAATGAACGAATGTCACCAAATTCACACAGATTACATGGTTTCGACTAGTTTACTACAGAATCAGTGTTTCTGTGCTGCAAAACGCTGGAAACGACACCAGAATCGTTATTTTCACTCTCACTCGCTTACTTCGCATGCCATCGAGTAACAATGAACGAATGTCACCAAATTCACTCAGATTACATGGTTTCGACTAGTTTACTACAGAATCAGTGTTTCTGTGCTGCAAAACGCTGGAAACGACACCAGAATCATTATTTTCACTCTCACTCGCTTACTTCGCATGCCATCGAGCTACAATGAACGAATGTCACCAAATTCACTCAGATTACACGGTTTCGACTAGTTTACTACAGAATCAGTGTTTCTGTGCTGCAAAACGCTGGAAACGACACCAGAATCGTCATTTTCACTCTCACTCGCTTCCTTCGCATGCCATCGAGCTACAATGAACGAATGTCACCAAATTCACTCAGATTACACGGTTTCGACTAGTTTACTACAGAATCAGTGTTTCTGTGCTGCAAAACGCTGGAAACGACACCAGAATCGTTATTTTCACTCTCACTCGCTTACTTCGCATGCCATCGAGCTACAATGACCGAATGTCACCAAATTCACTCAGATTACACGGTTTCGACTAGTTTACTACAGAATCAGTGTTTCTGTGCTGCAAAACGCTGGAAACGACACCAGAATCGTTATTTTCACTCTCACTCGCTTACTTCGCATGCCATCGAGCTACAATGAACGAATGTCACCAAATTCACTCAGATTACACGGTTTCGACTAGTTTACTACAGAATCAGTGTTTCTGTGCTGCAAAACGCTGGAAACGACACCAGAATCGTCATTTTCACTCTCACTCGCTTCCTTCGCATGCCATCGAGCTACAATGAACGAATGTCACCAAATTCACTCAGATTACACGGTTTCGACTAGTTTACTACAGAATCAGTGTTTCTGTGCTGCAAAACGCTGGAAACGACACCAGAATCGTTATTTTCACTCTCACTCGCTTACTTCGCATGCCATCGAGCTACAATGAACGAATGTCAACAAATTCACTCAGATTACACGGTTTCGACTAGTTTACTACAGAATCAGTGTTTCTGTGCTGCAAAACGCTGGAAACGACACCAGAATCGTTATTTTCACTCTCACTCGCTTCCTTCGCATGCCATCGAGCTACAATGAACGAATGTCACCAAATTCACTCAGATTACACGGTTTCGACTAGTTTACTACAGAATCAGTGTTTCTGTGCTGCAAAACGCTGGAAACGACACAAGAATCGTTATTTTCACTCTCACTCGCTTACTTCGCATGCCATCGAGCAACAATGAACGAATGTCACCAAATTCACTCAGATTACATGGTTTCGACTAGTTTACTACAGAATCAGTGTTTCTGTGCTGCAAAACGCTGGAAACGACACCAGAATCGTTATTTTCACTCTCACTCGCTTACTTCGCATGCCATCGAGCTACAATGACCGAATATCACCAAATTCACTCAGATTACACGGTTTCGACTAGTTTACTACAGAATCAGTGTTTCTGTGCTGCAAAACGCTGGAAACGACACCAGAATCGTTATTTTCACTCTCACTCGCTTAAATCGCATGACATCAAGCTACAATGACCGAATGTCACCAAATTCACTCAGATTACACGGTTTCGACTAGTTTACTACAGAATCAGTGTTTCTGTGCCGCAAAACGCTGGAAACGACACCAGAATCGTTATTTTCACTCTCACTCGCATCCTTCGCATGCCATCGAGCTACAATGCACGAATGTCACCAAATTCACTCAGATTACACGGTTTCGACTAGTTTACTACAGAATCAGTGTTTCTGTGCTGCAAAACGCTGGAAACGACACCAGAATCGTTATTTTCACTCTCACTCGCTTACTTCGCATGCCATCGAGCTACAATGAACGAATGTCACCAAATTCACTCAGATTACACGGTTTCGACTAGTTTACTACAGAATCAGTGTTTCTGTGCTGCAAAACGCTGGAAACGACACCAGAATCGTCATTTTCACTCTCACTCGCTTCCTTCGCATGCCATCGAGCTACAATGAACGAATGTCACCAAATTCACTCAGATTACACGGTTTCGACTAGTTTACTACAGAATCAGTGTTTCTGTGCTGCAAAACGCTGGAAACGACACCAGAATCGTTATTTTCACTCTCACTCGCTTACTTCGCATGCCATCGAGCTACAATGACCGAATATCACCAAATTCACTCAGATTACACGGTTTCGACTAGTTTACTACAGAATCAGTGTTTCTGTGCTGCAAAACGCTGGAAACGACACCAGAATCGTTATTTTCACTCTCACTCGCTTACTTCGCATGCCATCGAGCTACAATGAACGAATGTCACCAAATTCACTCAGATTACACGGTTTCGACTAGTTTACTACAGAATCAGTGTTTCTGTGCTGCAAAACGCTGGAAACGACACCAGAATCGTCATTTTCACTCTCACTCGCTTCCTTCGCATGCCATCGAGCTACAATGAACGAATGTCACCAAATTCACTCAGATTACACGGTTTCGACTAGTTTACTACAGAATCAGTGTTTCTGTGCTGCAAAACGCTGGAAACGACACCAGAATCGTTATTTTCACTCTCACTCGCTTACTTCGCATGCCATCGAGCTACAATGAACGAATGTCAACAAATTCACTCAGATTACACGGTTTCGACTAGTTTACTACAGAATCAGTGTTTCTGTGCTGCAAAACGCTGGAAACGACACCAGAATCGTCATTTTCACTCTCACTCGCTTCCTTCGCATGCCATCGAGCTACAATGAACGAATGTCACCAAATTCACTCAGATTACACGGTTTCGACTAGTTAACTACAGAATCAGTGTTTCTGTGCTGCAAAACGCTGGAAACGACACAAGAATCGTTATTTTCACTCTCACTCGCTTACTTCGCATGCCATCGAGCAACAATGAACGAATGTCACCAAATTCACTCAGATTACATGGTTTCGACTAGTTTACTACAGAATCAGTGTTTCTGTGCTGCAAAACGCTGGAAACGACACCAGAATCGTTATTTTCACTCTCACTCGCTTACTTCGCATGCCATCGAGCTACAATGACCGAATATCACCAAATTCACTCAGATTACACGGTTTCGACTAGTTTACTACAGAATCAGTGTTTCTGTGCTGCAAAACGCTGGAAACGACACCAGAATCGTTATTTTCACTCTCACTCGCTTAAATCGCATGACATCGAGCTACAATGACCGAATGTCACCAAATTCACTCAGATTACACGGTTTCGACTAGTTTACTACAGAATCAGTGTTTCTGTGCCGCAAAACGCTGGAAACGACACCAGAATCGTTATTTTCACTCTCACTCGCATCCTTCGCATGCCATCGAGCTACAATGAACGAATGTCACCAAATTCACTCAGATTACGCGGTTTCGACTAGTTTACTACAGAATCAGTGTTTCTGTGCTGCAAAACGCTGGAAACGACACCAGAATCGTTATTTTCACTCTCACTCGCTTACTTCGCATGCCATCGAGCTACAATGAACGAATGTCACCAAATTCACTCAGATTACACGGTTTCGACTAGTTTACTACAGAATCAGTGTTTCTGTGCTGCAAAACGCTGGAAACGACACCAGAATCGTTATTTTCACTCTCACTCGCTTCCTTCGCATGCCATCGAGCTACAATGAACGAATGTCACCAAATTCACTCAGATTACACGGTTTCGACTAGTTTACTACAGAATCAGTGTTTCTGTGCTGCAAAACGCTGGAAACGACACCAGAATCGTTATTTTCACTCTCACTCGCTTACTTCGCATGCCATCGAGCTACAATGATCGAATATCACCAAATTCACTCAGATTACACGGTTTCGACTAGTTTACTACAGAATCAGTGTTTCTGTGCTGCAAAACGCTGGAAACGACACCAGAATCGTTATTTTCACTCTCACTCGCTTACTTCGCATGCCATCGAGCTACAATGAACGAATGTCACCAAATTCACTCAGATTACACGGTTTCGACTAGTTTACTACAGAATCAGTGTTTCTGTGCTGCAAAACGCTGGAAACGACACCAGAATCGTCATTTTCACTCTCACTCGCTTCCTTCGCATGCCATCGAGCTACAATGAACGAATGTCACCAAATTCACTCAGATTACACGGTTTCGACTAGTTTACTACAGAATCAGTGTTTCTGTGCTGCAAAACGCTGGAAACGACACCAGAATCGTTATTTTCACTCTCACTCGCTTACTTCGCATGCCATCGAGCTACAATGAACGAATGTCAACAAATTCACTCAGATTACACGGTTTCGACTAGTTTACTACAGAATCAGTGTTTCTGTGCTGCAAAACGCTGGAAACGACACCAGAATCGTTATTTTCACTCTCACTCGCTTCCTTCGCATGCCATCGAGCTACAATGAACGAATGTCACCAAATTCACTCAGATTACACGGTTTCGACTAGTTTACTACAGAATCAGTGTTTCTGTGCTGCAAAACGCTGGAAACGACACAAGAATCGTTATTTTCACTCTCACTCGCTTACTTCGCATGCCATCGAGCAACAATGAACGAATGTCACCAAATTCACTCAGATTACATGGTTTCGACTAGTTTACTACAGAATCAGTGTTTCTGTGCTGCAAAACGCTGGAAACGACACCAGAATCGTTATTTTCACTCTCACTCGCTTACTTCGCATGCCATCGAGCTACAATGACCGAATATCACCAAATTCACTCAGATTACACGGTTTCGACTAGTTTACTACAGAATCAGTGTTTCTGTGCTGCAAAACGCTGGAAACGACACCAGAATCGTTATTTTCACTCTCACTCGTGTCGCGTCTGTCGACGTGTTGCGTTCGATAACACATAGATGTCGCGCCAGTCGAGATGTTGCGTTAGTTTATAAAGAGATGTCGCGTCTATCGACGTGTTGCGTTAGGTTAATAACTAGATGTCACGTCCGTCGACGTGTTGCGTTAGTTTATAAAGAGATGTCGCGCCTGTTGACATGTTGCGTTAGGTTATAACCAGATGTCACGTCTATCGACGAATCGCGTTAGGTCATAAGCTATAAATTATATAGATAACCACTACATACATCACTCATTGTATATACAACTTCGCTACGCGCCCCACTGCGACAGCGGAACAAGTCACACTCCCCTCCACACGATCTCGGAGCTTAAAAGGCCCGTCCAGCTCCTGGAGGATGTGATTCGCATTCGTATTCGATCTCGATCTCGACTCGGAGTTCGTACTCGTTCTCGCGCCCGGTCGCGACCGGGTCGCGCTAACATCTCGCGATTCCATATATCGTAGTAATAAGCATCTTGTATCTCTCATCACTTGAATATATAAAGTCTGTGTTAACCAATTAAATCTTGTCGTTCATTACCCGCCAGTTTCGCGCCGGTCATAAATCTGAATCACAGAAGTTCTTTCGCGCTCTCGAATCGCCTTGCAGCACCATCTCGCGACCGCGCAGCATCAGCACCAGAATCTCCAGAGAGAACAGCCAATCCGAGGAAGGACGGCTGCCGCAATCTGACTCTGTTTTCCGCAACCTACCCAGGGTGGTCGGTAAGTAGCGCCTCTACATATTCACGTAGAACCGTGGCCCCGGCTAGACTTCGAACGTACGAGTCGAGTGAGCCAAAAGGTTGTAATTTTGAAACGTCTCCTCCGCGGTAAAATCGCGAATCCTCGTTATCGACGCGTAACCAACCGCGGGACGTAACAAATTGGTGGCAGCGGTGGGATGGATTCCCACCACGGTTCAAAAATGTCGAACGGCCCTGCAGGAAACCTCCGTAATCATTCTAAAATGACGGAAGAAGAATTGAAACTGCTACAGAGTCAACTCCGCGAAAAAGAACGTAGAATCCGCGAAGAAGAAGCTGCTCTCGAAGCAGAAAAATCACAGTTCCGCCTCGAAGTCGAGGAAGCAACCGAAAATTACCGGAAGGACCACGAGTCCCTCCGCGACGCGCTCTCGAATAACGCTCGTCTCCGCGAACAAATTTCCCAGTTACAAGAAATAAAAAATAAAGAACAGGAAGACAACCCACTACTAATCCTAGAGGAAAACACGGGTCGTAATCTTCCTGCTCAACCGGAAGTACCGTCGGAAAGCGCGAGCTACACCATGAAAGCCGCAATAGATTCGATTCCCTCGTTCGACGGGAATAACATGTCAGTATTACAATTCGTACGCGTTTGCCGTCGCGCCCGCGACCTCGTTCCAGCCCAAGCCGAGCGAACCTTGGCCAAATTAATAATCACGAAATTGCGCGGTCACGCTTATGCGGCCGTAGAAGATAAACCATTAGATACCGTCAGTCACATCTGTAACCGCCTAAAAGACGTGTTAGGACCGCGACACTCAGTCGATCATTACCGCGGCGAAATGTCAAATATATATATGAAGTCTAACGAACATATCCTCGACTTCATTAGCCGCGTAAAAGACCTCCGAGCCGCGATACTAGATTGCGACAGATCGCGCCCCAACGTCGCTGACGTGGACTCATTAACCCGAGAAAGTTTTATAAACGGCTTAACACCAAACCTCCGTTCCGAAGTGCGCGCGTATCGCCACGCCTCGCTAGACCGCGTTTTCGACGAGGCCACAGAATTCTATAAAGAAGCAGAAATCGATAAAATCCGCTACGCTCGCCCAGAGCGACAAGTTCGATTCACAGAATCCCGAACCGATAGGGCCGCCTACGATAACGCCTCACACCTGTCCCGACGTTATAATCAGCGATCGGATTACGGCCGCCCCGAGCGATCTTATTCGCCCTATCGCGACAGCAACACCGTAAGATATGACAGAAGCCCGACACCGGAAAGATACCGATATCAGTCCGGGTACGCATCCGAACATGACTCGCGTGCCATCCGAAACGATACCTCGCGAGCTAGCAACGTATACGCGCCGCCCCATCGTGACTCGCGTAAACCGGAACCTCTACCGCGATCACCAAATAAATTTTGCAATTATTGCAAAAAGCCGGGCCATGACATACACGAATGTCGAAAAAGAGAATTTAACAACAGGGCACGTGAAACCCAGTCGGGAAACGGGCGAAGCCTCCCGTCCACTTCGAACCCTCGACGGGAGGAAGTATACCCCCGCGACCCACACCGAGTTCAGGCAATAAGCCAAGAGGAGCCCAGGCAGAACCGCGAGCCGTCTCCAGAATCGAATTAAGGTCCGATACCACCGTGCCCCACGTCCGGGTTGCTTGCCCTGAGCTTCACCGCGAAGCCAATTTAATGGTAGATACCGGGGCCGAACCAAACATAATCAAGTTCCCACTCCTAAAACCCGGCGTGTTAATAGATACCGATAAAGCCGTAAATATCTCCGGTATCACGGAAGGGCACGTTCCGACGCTCGGCACGGTCACTTTGACGGTCGAAACGACCGCAGTAGAATTCCACGTTGTCCCGGACTCATTCCCAATTCCTACCGACGGAATATTGGGATCAGCGTTTCTCTCGAAGGGCGCGGAAATCTCTTACATCTGGCACTGCGTCTCTTGGAAGGGAATAGAAATTCCCTTCATAAATCTAAATACGTGTCATGTCAAGGCACGAACCTCTGCGTATATTGCGATGCGCGCCACCGGCCCCGAATTCGGCTACGTACCGAGGTGCGAGCTAACGACCGGTGTACTCGTCCCGCATTGCCTCGCACGCATCTCCGACGGAAAAACCTTCATCAAGGTTATCAACACGACGGAATCCGATATCACTCTCCCCATGCCGATCATGGAGCTGGAGGAGGTGGAGGAAATCGTGGAATCCGCGGAGTCAATTCAATTTTCTAATTCATTAAATCAAAGTTCTAATTCCAATGTCAATTCAAATTCCAACTCGAACACGAGTTCTACTATATCTTCTATATCCACTGGTTCTCTTAAATCACGCTCTCTCGCCTCGCGAATCGAGGAGATATCAGGCATAATAAGCACTGGTCACCTCGGCGAAGACGAGAAGCGTCACGTCGAAGAAATCATTCAAAATCACCACGATCTCTTTCATCTCCCAGGGGATCGTTTGGGAAAAACGCACGCCGTACGCCACAAAATCGTGACGACAGACGAAATGCCGATTCACGTAAAACAATACAGATATCCACCAATCCACAAGGAGGAAATAAATAAACAAATGAAAGAGCTCTTGGAGAACGAAATTGTTACTCCTTCTGAATCTCCCTATAACAGCCCCTTGTGGATTGTTCCTAAGAAGCCGGACGAGCACGGCAATAAACGTTGGCGTATGGTAATCGATTTCCGTGCGCTAAATGAAAAATCGATCCCAGACGCATACCCTCTGCCAAGCATATTAGAAATCTTGGACCAGCTCGGGAGTGCAAAATATTTCAGCGTCTTCGATCTTGCGAACGGGTTTCACCAGATCGGCATGGAACCCGAGGACGCGGCCAAGACGGCATTTTCTACACCATACGGGCACTATGAATTTAAAAGAATGCCCTTCGGTCTCCGAAACGCTCCCGCCACTTTCCAGAGGTTAATGGATAACGTTCTAACAGGACTCCAGGGCACGGAATTATTCGTGTACCTGGACGACATTGTCATTTATGCTCGAAGTCTTACCGAGCACAAAATCAAATTCGAGAAACTCGCTGGCAGGTTGCGACAAGCAAACTTAAAATTACAACCCTCAAAGTGCGGGCTCTTACATCGCGAAGTTGCATACCTTGGCCACGTCATCGGGGAAGACGGAGTAAAACCGTGTCCCAAAAAGATAATAGCGGTTAAAGAGTTTCCTCGTCCCAAGAACGTCAAAAGCGTCCGCGAATTCTTAGGACTCGCTGGCTACTACCGCCGATTCATAGATCGGTTTTCACAAATTTCTAAACCATTGACTATCCTCCTGAAAAAGGACAAGAAGTTCGAATGGGGTTCGGAACAGGAGTCTGCGTTTAATACTCTGCGCGAAATTTTAACTACGGAACCTTTATTGCAGTATCCGGATTTCTCTCGCGAATTCAATATCACTACAGACGCGTCAGGCTATGCCATAGGAGGAGTTCTTAGCCAAGGCGAACCGGGAAAAGATCGACCTATCGCATACGCGTCTCGGTTATTACACGGGGCAGAGCTAAATTACTCAACTATCGAGAAGGAATGCCTTGCCATAGTCTACTGCGTACAACATTTCAGACCGTACGTCTACGGTCACAAATTCAATTTAATAACCGATCACCAACCATTAGTCTGGGTCAACAGTGTGAAAGACCCGACGTCACGCCTTCTGCGCTGGCGTTTAAAATTAGCCGAATACGATTACCGCGTAACTTATAAAACCGGTAAAACAAATTTGAATGCAGACGCGTTGTCTCGAAATCCTATATCAATCTCGCCTCTATCTACCGTATCCGACTCCATTTTCGACGCCATTCCTACCCGATCCGCGAAACCCGATAGCCATTCGCCCGCGGCCGCCTCTCAGAACCGCCAGCTAATCAGCTCGCCCAAGCCGCCATCACGTTTCTTATCTCCGGAACCTCGTCTTTCACCGACCACTGTACCTCCACTTCATAGTCTCCCCTTACGCGTAACTCCTCCTCCAAGACCGTCGCTACGCGACACCATTCCAATCCCGTTATCGCGAGGAATCCAGCCCACTCCCGTTTCGCCCAGCGACACCGATTCAATGGCCGACGAAGACGACGACAGCGACGATAACGTTTCCGAGTCTCTAAACACACCAATGACGTCAACGAACAGGCGCATTCTAATTCATACCAGAGACAGATTAATTATGCGAAATGACAATTTGGTAGGCTTTATCTCCATGGACGGACACCCTATCGATACCGGTACAATAGACCTCGAGCTAAACGACAAACTTCCAAATCTTGAACATGCCACTCTCCTCCGTGCCAAAGTCTCGAACTACGGTTCAAAGAAATTAATCCTGCTTCCCGCCAAACCCTCTTCTCTGCACCTAGCCACTTATCAGGACGTTCTCGAGTGCTGCAGATCCTTATTAGACGTCGTTATCGAACTCCAACTCCCATCTTTCAGCATTTCCAAATCTGCTGTAGACGACACCTCCTGGCCTACAATACAAAAAATTTTATTAGACTTATTTTCTACCACCAATGTCCAAATTTTCGCGTGTTCCCATGAAGTTTCCATTCCTTCCCCAGACCGACGCACAGACATACTAATAGAAAATCACGTTTCCGCCTTCGCGGGTCATAAAGGCATCACTAAGACCTACCGACGTATTCGCGAAAAATATTACTGGCCAACACTGAAAAAGGACGTACAGACCTACGTAAACTCTTGCCTCTCTTGCCAGAAAAAGAAATTATCTCGAGTCAAAACAAGACAACCTATGACATTGACGGATACTCCCGGTAAAGCCTTCGACAAGGTTTCCATGGATATCGTTGGTCCTCTTCCCACATCTCCTAACGGGTTCAACCATATACTCACCATCCAAGACCTCCTCACAAAATATTCCCTCGCAATCCCCATCGAATCCGCCTCCGCGATAGACACCGCCGACGCATTCATAAAAAATTTTATCTGTCGATTCGGTGCACCTAAGGCAATTCTCACCGATCGGGGAACTAATTTTCTAAGTTCATTAATGAGGAGCATTGCCAAGAAATTCAAAATCACGCAGTTTAAGACAACGGCATACCACCCACAGAGTAATGGTTCCATTGAGCGTTCCCACCATGTACTAACCGAGTACTTAAAACATTTCATTAACAAGAGAAACTGGGATGAATGGTTGCCTTACGCGACCTTCAGTTATAATACCAGTGTTCACGAAGGAACTCTATTCACACCTCATGAACTAGTTTTCGGTTCGCTAGCAAGAACCCCTTCATCTGACGTCCAGAAGTACGACTCCTCGGATGAATCCTACGCGAACTATCTATCAAACCTTCAGAATAAAATATTGGAAACTATTGGTCAAGCCCGCGACAACCTAAGAGCCGCTAAAATTCGTTCAAAATCGTATTACGACCGGAAACTCAATACTAGGACCTTTTCCGTGGGAGATAGCGTTTTCCTTTTGAAAGAACCGCGCAAAGGAAAATTCGACGACGAGTATACCGGTCCGTATCAAGTCCTGGAATGCGTAAATGACTCAAATGTAAAAATTAGTTTTAAAAATAGTACGCGAATAGTTCATAAGAACAAATTGAAACACTCACCGCAACCTCCCCTTCGAGTTCAAAGCGTGAAGTTCGAACACACCCTCCCCTCTATTATCGGAAACGATAGCAGAACCGTTAACAGACGGTATATATCGGCGCAAGCTCTCAGAGACGGTCACTCAATCCCGACACCACCAACCAAGAGGATGTATGCAGCACCCTTCTTCATGTTCACCATCTCCAAGACGAAATCTGCCCTCGTCGGCTACAGTGGCGGAGGATCAACCCTTAACGTTCCCACGTTTTCCACGGTCGACCAACCCGAGTGTGATCCCTCGGACAGCAAGACCATTAACGAAGAGACGGAGATCCAGCTCCTGCAACTAGCAGAACTTAAAAACACACCAACAATCCAGTGCAGAGTCGAAATTGACCGCACCATTCATCACTACTGCATGTTCTCGCACGTTTCAATAGCCCAGAATATCCGACATCAGTATATATCAAATACTCCCTGGCATGTGTGCCGACAAATGCATAATTCTGGGACATTATACTTACCTCTCGCTACTCAAATCTCCGGACTCTTGCAGAATGGCACTTCAGGACCCAGCACGCTCGACATGACCACATTTTCCACTATCGGTCAACCAAAATACGACTATACCAAAGAGCAACCAACAAATCAGGACTGTGAAATGCATTCACATACCTCCGTGTTGTCTACGACACAAATAGTGGACATAGTGAACAATTCTACCACATCTCGGAGCGTAACCCTGGTTGACTCCATCGAACAAGAAGGTACCTGTGGAGGCACCACCCACAGCGACCCTTTCGGTACTTGGAACAACATGGTTGTCCAAGCAGTCATCCGAGTAATGATCAACGATCAGCAAGTATCGGTGAAATTAGCAAATAATGAGCTAATACTACCTTCTGGTCAGCACTGCCCATTGAGCAAGAAATACTGCATGGGCCCAGAGGACGGATATTCATACTGGACGGCCATCCCCAACAGCCAGTGTGTACGGATGCAGTATCCAGTTGTTAGCAGCATTATGGAGCTCCCTAACCCTCTTCTGCCTGTTTTGAAAAACAACAGTGCCGCACGTGATACCCCAGTGACATCCCTTGAGTGCATCACCGAGCCCCCAAAAGACTGTGAACCAAAGACTGAGCCCAGCGAAATAGTTATAAACAAACAAAAACAATTCGTGAATTACAGAAAACCTTCCGCTCTGGACAATGAGGAAAATAATTTCTCCTGCGTAGAAATTATTTCACCGAAGGGGGGAGGTGTCGCGTCTGTCGACGTGTTGCGTTCGATAACACATAGATGTCGCGCCAGTCGAGATGTTGCGTTAGTTTATAAAGAGATGTCGCGTCTATCGACGTGTTGCGTTAGGTTAATAACTAGATGTCACGTCCGTCGACGTGTTGCGTTAGTTTATAAAGAGATGTCGCGCCTGTTGACATGTTGCGTTAGGTTATAACCAGATGTCACGTCTATCGACGAATCGCGTTAGGTCATAAGCTATAAATTATATAGATAACCACTACATACATCACTCATTGTATATACAACTTCGCTACGCGCCCCACTGCGACAGCGGAACAAGTCACACTCCCCTCCACACGATCTCGGAGCTTAAAAGGCCCGTCCAGCTCCTGGAGGATGTGATTCGCATTCGTATTCGATCTCGATCTCGACTCGGAGTTCGTACTCGTTCTCGCGCCCGGTCGCGACCGGGTCGCGCTAACATCTCGCGATTCCATATATCGTAGTAATAAGCATCTTGTATCTCTCATCACTTGAATATATAAAGTCTGTGTTAACCAATTAAATCTTGTCGTTCATTACCCGCCAGTTTCGCGCCGGTCATAAATCTGAATCACAGAAGTTCTTTCGCGCTCTCGAATCGCCTTGCAGCACCATCTCGCGACCGCGCAGCATCAGCACCAGAATCTCCAGAGAGAACAGCCAATCCGAGGAAGGACGGCTGCCGCAATCTGACTCTGTTTTCCGCAACCTACCCAGGGTGGTCGGTAAGTAGCGCCTCTACATATTCACGTAGAACCGTGGCCCCGGCTAGACTTCGAACGTACGAGTCGAGTGAGCCAAAAGGTTGTAATTTTGAAACGTCTCCTCCGCGGTAAAATCGCGAATCCTCGTTATCGACGCGTAACCAACCGCGGGACGTAACACTCGCTTAAATCGCATGACATCGAGCTACAATGACCGAATGTCACCAAATTCACTCAGATTACACGGTTTCGACTAGTTTACTACAGAATCAGTGTTTCTGTGCCGCAAAACGCTGGAAACGACACCAGAATCGTTATTTTCACTCTCACTCGCATCCTTCGCATGCCATCGAGCTACAATGAACGAATGTCACCAAATTCACTCAGATTACGCGGTTTCGACTAGTTTACTACAGAATCAGTGTTTCTGTGCTGCAAAACGCTGGAAACGACACCAGAATCGTCATTTTCACTCTCACTCGCTTACTTCGCATGCCATCGAGCTACAATGAACGAATGTCACCCAATTCACTCAGATTACACGATTTCGACTAGTTTACTACAGAATCAGTGTTTCTGTGCTGCAAAACGCTGCAAACGACACCAGAATCGTCATTTTCACTCTCACTCGCTTCCTTCGCATGCCATCGAGCTACAATGAACGAATGTCACCAAATTCACTCAGATTACACGGTTTCGACTAGTTTACTACAGAATCAGTGTTTCTGTGCCGCAAAACGCTGGAAACGACACCAGAATCGTTATTTTCACTCTCACTCGCTTACTTCGCCTGCCATCGAGCTACAATGAACGAGTGTCACCAAATTCACTCAGATTACACGGTTTCAACTAGTTTACTACAGAATCAGTGTTTCTGTGCTGCAAAACGCTGGAAACGACACCAGAATCGTCATTTTCACTCTCACTCGCTTCCTTCGCATGCCATCGAGCTACAATGAACGAATGTCACCAAATTCACTCAGATTCCACGGTTTCGACTAGTTTACTACAGAATCAGTGTTTCTGTGCTGCAAAACGCTGGAAACGACACAAGAATCGTTATTTTCACTCTCACTCGCTTACTTCGCCTGCCATCGAGCTACAATGAACGAATGTCACCAAATTCACTCAGATTACACGATTTCGACTAGTTTACTACAGAATCAGTGTTTCTGTGCTGCAAAACGCTGCAAACGACACCAGAATCGTCATTTTCACTCTCACTCGCTTCCTTCGCATGCCATCGAGCTACAATGAACGAATGTCACCAAATTCACTCAGATTACACGGTTTCGACTAGTTTACTACAGAATCAGTGTTTCTGTGCTGCAAAACGCTGGAAACGACACCAGAATCTTTATTTTCACTCTCACTCGCTAACTTCGCACGCCATCGAGCTAAAATGCCCGAATGTCACCAAATTCACTCAGATTACACGGTTTCGACTAGTTTACTACAGAATCAGTGTTTCTGTACTGCAAAACGCTGGAAACGGCACCAGAATCGTCATTTTCACTCTCACTCGCTTACTTCGCATGCCATCGAGCTACAATGAACGAATGTCACCAAATTCACTCAGATTACACGATTTCGACTAGTGTACTACAGAATCAGTGTTTCTGTGCTGCAAAACGCTGGAAACGACACCAGAATCGTCATTTTCACTCTCACTCGCTTCCTTCGCATGCCATCGAGCTACAATGAACGAATGTCACCAAATTCACTCAGATTACACGGTTTCGACTAGTTTACTACAGAATCAGTGTTTATGTGCTGCAAAACGCTGGAAACGACACCAGAATCGTCATTTTCACTCTCACTCGCTTCCTTCGCATGCCATCGGGCTACAATGAACGAATGTCACCAAATTCACTCAGATTACACGGTTTCGACTAGTTTACTACAGAATCAGTGTTTCTGTGCTGCAAAACGCTGGAAACGACACCAGAATCTTTATTTTCACTCTCACTCGCTTACTTCGCATGCCATCGAGCTACAATGACCGAATGTCACCAAATTCACTCAGATTACACGGTTTCGACTAGTTTACTACAGAATCAGTGTTTCTGTGCCGCAAAACGCTGGAAACGACACCAGAATCGTTATTTTCACTCTCACTCGCTTACTTCGCCTGCCATCGAGCTACAATGAACGAGTGTCACCAAATTCACTCAGATTACACGGTTTCAACTAGTTTACTACAGAATCAGTGTTTCTGTGCTGCAAAACGCTGGAAACGACACCAGAATCTTTATTTTCACTCTCACTCGCTTAATTCGCATGCCATCGAGCTACAATGAACGAATGTCACCAAATTCACTCAGATTACACGGTTTCGACTAGTTTACTACAGAATCAGTGTTTCTGTGCTGCAAAACGCTGGAAACGACACCAGAATCGTCATTTTCACTCTCACTCGCTTCCTTCGCATGCCATCGAGCTACAATGAACGAATGTCACCAAATTCACTCAGATTACACGGTTTCGACTAGTTTACTACAGAATCAGTGTTTCTGTGCTGCAAAACGCTGGAAACGACACCAGAATCGTTATTTTCACTCTCACTCGCTTACTTCGCATGCCATCGAGCTACAATGACCGAATATCACCAAATTCACTCAGATTACACGGTTTCGACTAGTTTACTACAGAATCAGTGTTTCTGTGCTGCAAAACGCTGGAAACGACACCAGAATCGTTATTTTCACTCTCACTCGCTTACTTCGCCTGCCATCGAGCTACAATGAACGAATGTCACCAAATTCACTCAGATTACACGGTTTCGACTAGTTTACTACAGAATCAGTGTTTCTGTGCTGCAAAACGCTGGAAACGACACCAGAATCTTTATTTTCACTCTCACTCGCTAACTTCGCATGCCATCGAGCTACAATGCCCGAATGTCACCAAATTCACTCAGATTACACGGTTTCGACTAGTTTACTACAGAATCAGTGTTTCTGTACTGCAAAACGCTGGAAACGGCACCAGAATCGTCATTTTCACTCTCACTCGCTTACTTCGCATGCCATCGAGCTACAATGAACGAATGTCACCAAATTCACTCAGATTACACGATTTCGACTAGTGTACTACAGAATCAGTGTTTCTGTGCTGCAAAACGCTGGAAACGACACCAGAATCGTCATTTTCACTCTCACTCGCTTACTTCGCATGCCATCGAGCTACAATGAACGAATGTCACCCAATTCACTCAGATTACACGATTTCGACTAGTTTACTACAGAATCAGTGTTTCTGTGCTGCAAAACGCTGCAAACGACACCAGAATCGTCATTTTCACTCTCACTCGCTTCCTTCGCATGCCATCGAGCTACAATGAACGAATGTCACCAAATTCACTCAGATTACACGGTTTCGACTAGTTTACTACAGAATCAGTGTTTCTGTGCTGCAAAACGCTGGAAACGACACCAGAATCTTTATTTTCACTCTCACTCGCTAACTTCGCATGCCATCGAGCTACAATGCCCGAATGTCACCAAATTCACTCAGATTACACGGTTTCGACTAGTTTACTACAGAATCAGTGTTTCTGTACTGCAAAACGCTGGAAACGGCACCAGAATCGTCATTTTCACTCTCACTCGCTTACTTCGCATGCCATCGAGCTACAATGAACGAATGTCACCAAATTCACTCAGATTACACGATTTCGACTAGTTTACTACAGAATCAGTGTTTCTGTGCTGCAAAACGCTGGAAACGACACCAGAA
The DNA here is from genome assembly GCA_913789895.3 of Seladonia tumulorum. Lineage (NCBI taxonomy): Eukaryota > Metazoa > Arthropoda > Insecta > Hymenoptera > Halictidae > Seladonia > Seladonia tumulorum. The sequence goes on along the minus strand of CAJYYF030000129.1, from coordinate 117,585 downwards.
TCGTCATTTTCACTCTCACTCGCTTCCTTCGCATGCCATCGAGCTACAATGAACGAATGTCACCAAATTCACTCAGATTACACGGTTTCGACTAGTTTACTACAGAATCAGTGTTTCTGTGCTGCAAAACGCTGGAAACGACACCAGAATCTTTATTTTCACTCTCACTCGCTTACTTCGCATGCCATCGAGCTACAATGACCGAATGTCACCAAATTCACTCAGATTACACGGTTTCGACTAGTTTACTACAGAATCAGTGTTTCTGTGCTGCAAAACGCTGGAAACGACACAAGAATCGTTATTTTCACTCTCACTCGCTTACTTCGCATGCCATCGAGAACAATGAACGAATGTCACCAAATTCACTCAGGTTACATGGTTTCGACTAGTTTACTACAGAATCAGTGTTTCTGTGCTGCAAAACGCTGGAAACGACACCAGAATCGTTAATTTCACTCTCACTCGCTTACTTCGCATGCCATCGAGCTACAATGAACGAATGTCACCAAATTCACTCAGATTACACGGTTTCGACTAGTTTACTACAGAATCAGTGTTTCTGTGCTGCAAAACGCTGGAAACGACACCGGAATCGACATTTTCACTCTCACTCGCTTCCTTCGCATGCCATCGAGCTACAATGAACGAATGTCACCAAATTCACTCAGATTACACGGTTTCGACTAGTTTACTACAGAATCAGTGTTTCTGTGCTGCAAAACGCTGGAAACGACACCAGAATCGTTATTTTCACTCTCACTCGCTTACTTCGCATGCCATCGAGCTACAATGACCGAGTGTCACCAAATTCACTCAGATTACATGGTTTCGACTAGTTTACTACAGAATCAGTGTTTCTGTGCTGCAAAACGCTGCAAACGACACCAGAATCTTTATTTTCACTCTCACTCGCTTACTTCGCATGCCATCGAGCTACAATGACCGAATGTCACCAAATTCACTCAGATTACACGGTTTCGACTAGTTTACTACAGAATCAGTGTTTCTGTGCTGCAAAACGCTGGAAACGACACAAGAATCGTTATTTTCACTCTCACTCGCATCCTTCGCATGCCATCGAGCTACAATGAACGAATGTCACCAAATTCACTCAGATTACGCGGTTTCGACTAGTTTACTACAGAATCAGTGTTTCTGTGCTGCAAAACGCTGGAAACGACACCAGAATCGTCATTTTCACTCTCACTCGCTTACTTCGCATGCCATCGAGCTACAATGAACGAATGTCACCAAATTCACTCAGATTACACGATTTCGACTAGTGTACTACAGAATCAGTGTTTCTGTGCTGCAAAACGCTGGAAACGACACCAGAATCGTCATTTTCACTCTCACTCGCTTCCTTCGCATGCCATCGAGCTACAATGAACGAATGTCACCAAATTCACTCAGATTACACGGTTTCGACTAGTTTACTACAGAATCAGTGTTTCTGTGCTGCAAAACGCTGGAAACGACACCAGAATCGTTATTTTCACTCTCACTCGCTTACTTCGCATGCCATCGAGCTACAATGACCGAATGTCACCAAATTCACTCAGATTACACGGTTTCGACTAGTTTACTACAGAATCAGTGTTTCTGTGCTGCAAAACGCTGGAAACGACACAAGAATCGTTATTTTCACTCTCACTCGCTTACTTCGCATGCCATCGAGAACAATGAACGAATGTCACCAAATTCACTCAGGTTACATGGTTTCGACTAGTTTACTACAGAATCAGTGTTTCTGTGCTGCAAAACGCTGGAAACGACACCAGAATCGTTATTTTCACTCTCACTCGCTTACTTCGCATGCCATCGAGCTACAATGAACGAATGTCACCAAATTCACTCAGATTACACGGTTTCGACTAGTTTACTACAGAATCAGTGTTTCTGTGCTGCAAAACGCTGGAAACGACACCGGAATCGATATTTTCACTCTCACTCGCTTCCTTCGCATGCCATCGAGCTACAATGAACGAATGTCACCAAATTCACTCAGATTACACGGTTTCGACTAGTTTACTACAGAATCAGTGTTTCTGTGCTGCAAAACGCTGGAAACGACACCAGAATCGTTATTTTCACTCTCACTCGCTTACTTCGCATGCCATCGAGCTACAATGACCGAGTGTCACCAAATTCACTCAGATTACATGGTTTCGACTAGTTTACTACAGAATCAGTGTTTCTGTGCTGCAAAACGCTGGAAACGACACCAGAATCGTCATTTTCACTCTCACTCGCTTCCTTCGCATGCCATCGAGCTACAATGAACGAATGTCACCAAATTCACTCAGATTACACGGTTTCGACTAGTTTACTACAGAATCAGTGTTCCTGTGCTGCAAAACGCTGGAAACGACACCAGGATCGTTATTTTCACTCTCACTCGCTTACTTCGCATGCCATCGAGCTACAATGACCGAATATCACCAAATTCACTCAGATTACACGGTTTCGACTAGTTTACTACAGAATCAGTGTTTCTGTGCTGCAAAACGCTGGAAACGACACCAGAATCGTTATTATCACTCTCACTCGCTTAAATCGCATGACATCGAGCTACAATGACCGAATGTCACCAAATTCACTCAGATTACACGGTTTCGACTAGTTTACTACAGAATCAGTGTTTCTGTGCCGCAAAACGCTGGAAACGACACCAGAATCGTTATTTTCACTCTCACTCGCTTACTTCGCATGCCATCGAGCTACAATGAACGAGTGTCACCAAATTCACTCAGATTACACGGTTTCGACTAGTTTACTACAGAATCAGTGTTTCTGTGCTGCAAAACGCTGGAAACGACACCAGAATCGTTATTTTCACTCTCACTCGCTTACTTCGCCTGCCATCGAGCTACAATGAACGAATGTCACCAAATTCACTCAGATTACACGGTTTCGACTAGTTTACTACAGAATCAGTGTTCCTGTGCTGCAAAACGCTGGAAACGACACCAGAATCGTTATTTTCACTCTCACTCGCTTCCTTCGCATGCCAACGAGCTACAATGAACGAATCTCACCAAATTCACTCAGATTACACGGTTTCGACTAGTTTACTACAGAATCAGTGTTTCCGTGCTGCAAAACGCGGGAAACGACACCAGAATCGTTATTTTCACTCTCACTCGCTTACTTCGCATGGCATCGAGCTACAATGAACGAATTTCACCAAATTCGCTCAGATTATACGGTTTCGACTAGTTTACTACAGAATCAGTGTTTCTGTGCTGCAAAACGCTGGAAACGACACCAGAATCGTTATTTTCACTCTCACTAGCTTACTTCGCATGCCATCGAGCTACAATGAACGAATGTCACCAAATTCACTCAGATTACGCGGTTTCCACTAGTTTACTACAGAATCAGTGTTTCTGTGCTGCAAAACGCTGGAAACGACACCAGAATCGTCATTTTCACTCTCATTCGCTTCCTTCGCATGCCATCGAGCTACAATGAACGAATGTCACCCAATTCACTCAGATTACACGGTTTCGACTAGTTTACTACAGAATCAGTGTTTCTGTGCTGCAAAACGCTGCAAACGACACCAGAATCGTTATTTTCACTCTCACTCGCTTACTTCGCATGCCATCGAGCTACAATGCCCGAATGTCACCAAATTCACTCAGATTACACGGTTTCGACTAGTTTACTACAGAATCAGTGTTTCTGTACTGCAAAACGCTGGAAACGGCACCAGAATCGTCATTTTCACTCTCACTCGCTTACTTCGCATGCCATCGAGCTACAATGAACGAATGTCACCAAATTCACTCAGATTACACGATTTCGACTAGTGTACTACAGAATCAGTGTTTCTGTGCTGCAAAACGCTAGAAACAACACCAGAATCGTTATTTTCTCTCTCACTCGCTTCCTTCGCATGCCACCGAGCTACAATTAACGAATGTCACCAATTTCACTCAGATTACACGGTTTCGACTAGTTTACTACAGAATCAGTGTTTCTGTGCTGCAAAACGCGGGAAACGACACCAGAATCGTTATTTTCACTCTCACTCGCTTACTTCCCATGCCATCGAGCAACAATGAACGAATGTCACCAAATTCACTCAGATTACACGGTTTCGACTAGTTTACTACAGAATCAGTGTTTCTGTGCTGCAAAACGCTGGAAACGACATCAGGATCGTTATTTTCACTCTCACTCGCTTACTTCGCATGCCATCGAGCTACAGTGAACGATTGTCACCAAATTCACTCAGATTACACGGTGTCGACTAGTTTACTACAGAAACAGTGTTTCTGTGCTGCAAAACTCTGGAAACGACATCAGATTCGTTATTTTCACTCTCACTCGCTTACTTCGCATGCCATCGAGCTACAATGAACGAATGTCACCAAATTCACTCAGATTACACGGTTTCGACTAGTTTACTACAGAATCAGTGTTTCCGTGCTGCAAAACGCTGGAAACGACACCAGAATCGTTATTTTCACTCTCACTCGCTTCCTTCGCATGCCATCGAGCTACAATGAACGAATGTCACCAAATTCACTCAGATTACACGGTTTAGACTAGTTTACTACAGAATCAGTGTTTCTGTGCTGCAAAACGCTGGAAACGACACCAGAATCGTTATTTTCACTCTCACTCGCTTCCTTCGCATGCCATCGAGCTACAATGAACGAATGTCACCCAATTCACTCAGATTACACGGTTTCGACTAGTTTACTACAGAATCAGTGTTTCTGTGCTGCAAAACGCTGCAAACGACACCAGAATCGTTATTTTCACTCTCACTCGCTTACTTCGCATGCCATCGAGCTACAATGACCGAATGTCACCAAATTCACTCAGATTACACGGTTTCGACTAGTTTACTACAGAATCAGTGTTTCTGTACTGCAAAACGCTGGAAACGACACCAGAATCGTTATTTTCACTCTCACTCGCTAACTTCGCATGCCATCGAGCTACAATGCCCGAATGTCACCAAATTCACTCAGATTACACGGTTTCGACTAGTTTACTACAGAATCAGTGTTTCTGTACTGCAAAACGCTGGAAACGGCACCAGAATCGTCATTTTCACTCTCACTCGCTTACTTCGCATGCCATCGAGCTACAATGAACGAATGTCACCAAATTCACTCAGATTACACGATTTCGACTAGTGTACTACAGAATCAGTGTTTCTGTGCTGCAAAACGCTAGAAACAACACCAGAATCGTTATTTTCTCTCTCACTCGCTTCTTTCGCATGCCACCGAGCTACAATTAACGAATGTCACCAATTTCACTCAGATTACACGGTTTCGACTAGTTTACTACAGAATCAGTGTTTCTGTGCTGCAAAACGCGGGAAACGACACCAGAATCGTTATTTTCACTCTCACTCGCTTACTTCCCATGCCATCGAGCAACAATGAACGAATGTCACCAAATTCACTCAGATTACACGGTTTCGACTAGTTTACTACAGAATCAGTGTTTCTGTGCTGCAAAACGCTGGAAACGACATCAGATTCGTTATTTTCACTCTCACTCGCTTACTTCGCATGCCATCGAGCTACAGTGAACGATTGTCACCAAATTCACTCAGATTACACGGTGTCGACTAGTTTACTACAGAAACAGTGTTTCTGTGCTGCAAAACGCTGGAAACGACATCAGATTCGTTATTTTCACTCTCACTCGCTTACTTCGCATGCCATCGAGCTACAATGAACGAATGTCACCAAATTCACTCAGATTACACGGTTTCGACTAGTTTACTACAGAATCAGTGTTTCTGTGCTGCAAAACGCTGGAAACGACACCAGAATCGTTATTATCACTCTCACTCGCTTAAATCGCATGACATCGAGCTACAATGACCGAATGTCACCAAATTCACTCAGATTACACGGTTTCGACTAGTTTACTACAGAATCAGTGTTTCTGTGCCGCAAAACGCTGGAAACGACACCAGAATCGTTATTTTCACTCTCACTCGCTTCCTTCGCATGCCATCGAGCTACAATGAACGAATGTCACCACATTCACTCAGATTACACGGTTTCGACTAGTTTACTACAGAATCAGTGTTTCTGTGCTGCAAAACGCGGGAAACGACAAAAGAATCGTTATTTTCACTCTCACTCGCTTACTTCGCATGGCATCGAGCTACAATGAACGAATGTCACCCAATTCACTCAGATTACACGGTTTCGACTAGTTTACTACAGAATCAGTGTTTCTGTGCTGCAAAACGCTGCAAACGACACCAGAATCGTTATTTTCACTCTCACTCGCTTACTTCGCATGAAATCGAGCTACAATGAACGAATGTCACCAAATTCACTCAGATTACACGATTTCGACTAGTGTACTACAGAATCAGTGTTTCTGTGCTGCAAAACGCTGGAAACGACACCAGAATCGTTATTTTCACTCTCACTCGCTTACTTCGCATGCCATCGAGCTACAATGAACGAATGTCACCAAATTCACTCAGATTACACGGTTTCGACTAGTTTACTACAGAATCAGTGTTTTTGTGCTGCAAAACGCTGGAAACGACATCAGATTCGTTATTTTCGCTCTCACTCGCTTAGTTCGCATGCCATCGAGCTACAATGAACGAATGTCACCAAATTCACTCAGAATACACGGTTTCGACTAGTTTACTACAGAATCAGTGTTTCTGTGCTGCAAAACGCTGGAAACGACACCAGAATCGTTATTTTCACTCTCACTCGCTTACTTCGCATGCCATCGAGCTACAATGAACGAATGTCACCCAATTTACTCAGATTACACGGTTTCGACTAGTTTACTACAGAATCAGTGTTTCTGTGCTGCAAAACGCTGGAAACGACACCAGAATCGTTATTTTCACTCTCACTCGCTTACTTCGCATGCCATCGAGCTACAATGAACGAATTTCACCAAATTCGCTCAGATTACACGGTTTCGACTAGTTTACTACAGAATCAGTGTTTCTGTGCTGCAAAACGCTGGAAACGACACCAGAATCGTTATTTTCACTCTCACTCGCTTCCTTCGCATGCCATCGAGCTACAATGAACGAATATCACCAAATTCACTCACATTACACGGTTTTGACTAGTTTACTACAGAATCAGTGTTTCGGTGCTGCAAAACGCTGGAAACGACACCAGAATCGTTATTTTCACTCTCACTCGCTTACTTCGCATGCCATCGAGCTACAATGAACGAATGTCACCAAATTCACTCAGATTACACGGTTTCGACTAGTTTACTACAGAATCAGTGTTTTTGTGCTGCAAATCGCTGGAAACGACATCAGATTCGTTATTTTCGCTCTCACTCGCTTACTTCGCATGCCATCGAGCTACAATGAACGAATGTCACCAAATTCACTCAGATTACACGGTTTCGACTAGTTTACTACAGAATCAGTGTTTCTTTGCTGCAAAACGCTGGAAACGACACCAGAATCGTTATTTTCACTCTCACTCGCTTACTTCGCATGCCATCGAGCTACAATGAACGAATTTCACCAAATTCACTCAGATTACACGGTTTCGACTAGTTTACTACAGAATCAGTGTTTTTGTGCTGCAAAACGCTGGAAACGACATCAGATTCGTTATTTTCGCTCTCACTCGCTTACTTCGCATGCCATCGAGCTACAATGAACGAATGTCACCAAATTCATTCAGAATACACGGTTTCGACTAGTTTACTACAGAATCAGTGTTTCTGTGCTGCAAAACGCTGGAAACGACACCAGAATCGTTATTTTCACTCTCACTCGCTTACTTCGCATGCCATCGAGCTACAATGAACGAATGTCACCAAATTCACTCAGATTACACGGTTTCGACTAGTTTACTACAGAATCAGTGTTTTTGTGCTGCAAATCGCTGGAAACGACATAAGATTCGTTATTTTCGCTCTCACTCGCTTACTTCGCATGCCATCGAGCTACAATGAACGAATGTCACCAAATTCACTCAGATTACACGGTTTCGACTAGTTTACTACAGAATCAGTGTTTCTGTGCTGCAAAACGCTGGAAACGACACCAGAATCGTTATTTTCACTCTCACTCGCTTACTTCGCATGCCATCGAGCTACAATGAACGAATTTCACCCAATTCAATCAGATTACACGGTTTCGACTAGTTTACTACAGAATCAGTGTGTGATGTCGGACGCTTCTCCAACGTTGGTTATAAGGCCACGATAATTAGGTAGTAATAACTCAGTAAGAAAACGTAGGAAATTAAAATCAATTCGTGCGCATAGTATTAAGCACTCACCCATTGTAACGCAAACAATTCTAGTTTATAAGAACATATTATAATTTTCATAATGTTGAAACTACACCTAACCCACCTAAAACCTATAATATCCAGCCTTAACCAGGCCCGTCCTGTAGAAAGAAGTACAAGGCATCACCACACATAATTTAAAGTCGGTGTGAAGGCACCCTAAGGAGCCAGAGAGGAAAGATTGGAACTGCAGCATAGAAGTGCAGAATCAGCAGTCCCACGATCTTGAAGGACCAGGAGGACGGCCACGTGCAAGCCATGACCGTGCGACCAAGAGCGGCGAAGCGAAGACCGCAGCGTCAGCAAATTCCTCCACATGCAACCCGCGACCGTGCGACCGGGAGCAGCGAAGCGAAGACTGCAGCGTCAGCAGATTCCTGCACGCGCAGCCAGCTCTCCCGCCGGAGCGACCACTTGGACCACCGCAGACCAACGGAGTCTCATCCCGACCCTCAACGGGTACGGACGTATATTCAAGAATCACTCTCGACCACCGACGGTCCTCGACTTCTATTCCTACATCCATCCAGTTCAATCTCAATCCTACAATTAATCCTAAATCATATTCTTTATTCAATATCCAATTATTACATTTCATTATATTATCATTACGATTGTAATCCTATTGTATTCAACATATATAATTCCAGAATATATAACCTTTTACCAGTGAACCATCGTGCTTCATTTACTTTAGAATCAGTTCGCGTCTTCGAATTAAATATTAGTGCGCTCGTCCAACAACTCCTGATACTTGGTCACCAAGGGCTGAGGCATATGCTGCACCGCCAAGTAAAAGGATTCGTTCCCGAGTTGACTGAATGTTATTGTGCTTGCTACGAGTGTTAGGAAATCCTATCCTCATCCAATGCGTCGTACACGTCGTGCCGGTCAGAAATACCAGCTTGCTAAGCTCGCGCGTGCTCTGTATCAAACCGCGGCCGCTCACGATTCATTAGGCACTTCGGCTCCTATAGAGTGCAATACTTCTGATTTCGTGTCGATCTACGGGTGTCGTTGCAACACGGTCAACCACGCGGACCGTGCGCGTTGCGAATCCACGTCGACCTACGAGGAAGCAGAGGCAGCAGATTCCAAGGCCCGTTCCCACGACGTCAGCACGCAGAACGTGGCGGACCGCTACCGTCCACGTTGCCGAATAATCTCCGACGTTCTCCTGTCACCGTCACAGTGCCACACGCCGCCCAGGTCACCCGGACCTGTCAGTTTCAGCAGCGGTTCCAGCGCCGATCATCTCCCGACGTTGCCCCGGCTGGAGGACATCTGCATCGAGGATCCTCTCTACCAAGCGAACGCTGCGTTGCGAGAATTCCTCCTGAAAGAATATTATTAAATAACAACAGCCGGTGAGTCAATTAAAATCTTACCGCCGTGATTAATTCCGTTGCGTCGTGAGTGCTCGTGTACGCGTCGTGTCGCCTCAGATCGTAAAACATCCGTGAAACTGCACACGGGTGCCGGTGGGGATGGCTCTTTTGCGCACAGACGATTGCGCACGACGGCATTGCACACGGTTCTTTTGGACACGGTATTATTGGACACACGGTTCTTTTGGACACAGTAACATTGGACACAGTGGGTTTTCGCTCACGCAAGGATTGCCCACATTCTTAAGACGCACACGCTGAGTTACGCACATGTAAAATTTGACTCATGATAGATTGTGCACAGAATGGCGAATCGAGAACAAATATAATTGCGCACAGTAATTTTGGACAGTGATGGAAATGCGGCCAAGTCGTTATTAATTTCGGGTTATGTGCGTTATAAAACATTTCCTCACGGAAAAAAGGGTTTGGGTTAGGGTTAGGGTTAGGGTTAGGATTAGGGAATCACTTGGGGTAGAAGGGGGTGAATCGACTTTTGAGTAGAACTGCGGGGTTAGGTAAGGGTGGTATGCCCCTGGGAAAGCCTCCCAAAATTTTTACTTTTCACTTTTTGAATTTTTTCAAAATTTTTTTTTATTTTTGAATTTTGAATAGGCCTAAGGGGTAGTGCCGGGGTGATATGCTTTCTGTTAAGTCTTTTAAAAATTTCGTTATTTTTTGTCTAGGACGCACGGTTTAGGAGATACAGCGATTTTAAAATTCTGTGAATGTGCCCAATTCTATTTGTGCGCAATTGACCATGTGGGCAATCCTTGCGTGAGCGAAAACCCACTGTGTCCAATGTTACTGTGTCCAAAAGAACCGTGTGTCCAATAATACCGTGTCCAAAAGAACCGTGTGCAATGCCGTCGTGCGCAATCGTCTGTGCGCAAAAGATGGCCTCTCGTGCCGGTTCGGTCCTGGTTCAGACGCAGACGTTACGCGCTGCGTGGTTCCGAAGACCGTATTACAGTTGCCCCGCAGGAACGTCGTGATACTCCTTCCGAGTGCCTGCGGACGTAACATAAAAATTGGCGCAGTCGGTAGGACAGACGCGGTCACCGTAACCGGTTAAATCGATCCGTAGCGATAAATAAAAACGCGTAACGACAAAATGTCACAAGGCCGAGTCACACGCCAACACCCCGATCTTCCTCCCCCGACGGAGGAGGAACTATTAGCATTCCAGCAAAAATTAGCTCGTAAAGAGGAACTGCTTAACGAACAAACAGAGTTCATCGCGAAATTACGCGTTAAATATGAAGAAGACGCGCAAGCCCAACGGCTTATGTACGACGAACTCCGCCGCGAAGTACAAGATTTACGCCCAGCTCGAATAGAAGCACGAACCTCGCGAACCTCTGATAACCCGATCGTCCTCGATTCCCCGATCCGAGAATCGCTCGACCCGTCTAGCTTTACGGTTAAACAAGCCATAGAATTGGTACCAACCTTCGACGGAAATTCGCTCTCCATACTTCAGTTCGTCCGCGCTTGCAAACGTGCAAGAGAAGTAGTTCCGACATCCGCTGAGCATACGCTCACCAAGCTTATTTGCAATAAACTCCGCGGCCGCGCCTACGTCGCCGTTAAAGACGAAGATTGTTGCACCGTCGCTGACCTATGCAACAGATTGAAATCGGTAGTAGGCCCCTATAAATTCGTGGACCAATATAGAGGCGAATTAGCAAGTATCCTACAAGGCCCCACCGAACATATTCTAGACTTTATAATTCGAGTGAAAGACCTCCTTACCGCGATAATAGACTCCACCGAGGGTCATACAGACATCGATGAGATCGACAAATTCGCCGTCGATTGTTTTATCCGAGGTTTAATCCCAACACTACGAGCAGAAGTACGACACTGCCGTTCCCAGCATTTAAGCGCAGTTTTCGACGAGGCCATAACCGCTATAAACAGTATGAGCTGGACAAGAAGCGTTTCCGCGACGAGCCCCGTCGTGTGAATTTTTCCGATACCCGCAGTCGCACCCCGGAGCGGCGCAATTACGATGAGCCCCCGCGATATGAGAATCGAAATCGCGTCCCCGAGAGATACTACGATCAAAGAAATCGCGCCCCCGAAACCGAAGGGTGGAGAAATAACTTTCGGGAAACAAACCGGTCCCCGCCGCCCAATCCTCCGCGCCGTTACGAGCCTCCCCAGACAAGGCAAAACTTTAATAATGCCCCGCGAACGGAACAACCGCCGCCGAATTTGAATCGCAACCCGCGCGATCGATTCCCGACGGAAGTCGCGAAATATTGCACCTACTGCAAACGAAATGGCCACGATATCCACGAATGTCGCCGCCGTGAATACAATAATGGTCTGAAGTCGGGAAACGACACCGGCCTCCCGACCAACGCGCCCCGGGAACGGGAGGCATCCCCAGCGAGACCCCAAAGATCAGTACAGTTAACGACGATCAACGAGATGCCAAGCTCGTCTCGACCGTAAAAATCGCGCCAGACTCCCCCATCCCTCGCATAAAAGCAAGCTCGCCCCATTTCGTGAAAGAATGCGAGTTTCTCTTGGACACCGGGTCCGAGGTTAGTTAGAAACATTCTAGACATTCCCGCTCTGGATGATCAAATAGTACATCCGTGCATAGTATAACTTTGTATACGCTTTGTTATGAAGTTCCGCAGAGTTTCGCTGAGGTTTTGATTGCGGCGTATTCATACGATAGTATACATTGATATTAGATAAGTTAGAACTGCAACTACATGCAAACCTCAGAGTTATTTAACTAAATATGTAGCAAGAACCGCTCAGGATGATCAAATAGTACATCCGTGCATACTATAACTTTGTTTACGCTTTGTTATGAAGTTCCGCAAAGTTTCGCTGACGTTTTGATTGCGTACGAATTGATAAGATAGTATACTTTGATAATATATAAGTTAGAACTGCAACTACATGCAAACCTCAGAGTTATTTAACAAAATATGTAGCAAGAACCGCTAGGGATGATCAAATAGTACATACGTGCATAGTATAACTTTGTTTACGCTTTGTTATGAAGATCCGCAATGTTTCGCTGAGGTTTTGATTGCGTCGTATTGATAAGATAGTATACATTGATATTAGATAAGTTAGAACTGCAAATACCTGCACACCTCAGAGTTATTTAACTAAATTTGTAGCAAGAACCGCTCAGGATGATCAAATAGTACATCCGTGCATAATATAATTTTGTTTACACTTTGTTATGAAGTTCCGCAAAGTTTCGCTGAGCTTTTGATGGCGTCGTATTGGTGGGATAGTATACTTTGATATTATATAAGATAGAACTGCAACTACCTGCAAATCTCAGAGTTATTTAACTAAATATTTAGCAAGAACCGCTCAGGATGATCAAATAGTACATCCGTGCATACTATAACTTTGTTTACGCTTTGTTATGAAGTTCCGCAGGGTTTCGCTGATGTTTTGATAGCGTCGTATTGATAAGATAGTATACATTGATATTAGATACGTTAGAACTGCAAATACCTGCACACCTCAGAGTTATTTAACAAAATATGTAGCAAGAACCGCTCAGGATGATCAAATAGTACATCCGTGCATACTATAACTTTGTTTACGCTTTGTTATGAAGTTCCGCAGGGTTTCGCTGAGGTTTTGATTGCGGCGAATTCATACGATAGTATACTTTGATATTATACAAGATAGAACTGCAACTACATGCAAACCTCAGAGGTATTTAACAAAATATGTAGAAAGAACCGCTAGGGGTGATCAAATAGTACATACGTGCATAGTGTAACTTTGTTTACGCTTTGTTATGAAGATCCGCAATGTTTCGCTGAGGTTTTGATTACGTCGTATTGATAAGATAGTATACATTGATATTAGATATGTTAGAACTGCAAATACCTGCAAACCTCAGAGTTATTTAACTAAATTTGTAGCAAGAACCGCTCAGGATGATCAAATAGTACATCCGAGCATAATATAACTTTGTTTACACTTTGTTATGAAGTTCCGCAGGGTTTCGCTGAGGTTTTGATTGCGGCGTATTCATACGATAGTATACATTGATATTAGATAAGTTAGAACTGCAAATACCTACAAAGCTCAGAGTTATTTAACTAAATATGTAGGAAGAACCTCTCTGGATGATCAAATAGTACACCCGTGCATACAATAACTTTGTTTACGCTTTGTTATGAAGTTCCGCAGAGTTTCGCTGACGTTTTGATTGAGTCGTATTGATAAGATAGTATACTTTGATATTATATAAGTTAGAACTGCAAATACCTGCAAAGCTCAGAGTTATTTAACAAAATATGTAGCAAGAACCGATAGGGATGATCAAATAGTACATACGTGCATAGTATAACTTTGTTTACGCTTTGTTATGAAGTTCCGCAATGTTTCGCTGATGTTTTGATTACGTCGTATTGATAAGATAGTATACATTGATATTAGATAAGTTAGAACTGCAAATACCTGCACACCTCAGAGTTATTTAACTAAATATGTAGCAAGAACCGCTCTGGATGATCAAATAGTACACCCGTGCATACTATAACTTTGTTTACGCTTTGTTATGAAGTTCCGCAGAGTTTCGCTGACGTTTTGATTGCGTCGTATTGATAAGATAGTATACTTTGATATTATATAAGTTAGAACTGCAAATACCTGCAAAACTCAGAGTTATTTAACAAAATATGTAGCAAGAACCGCCAGGGATGATCAAATAGTACATACATACGTGCATAGTATAACTTTGTTTACGCTTTGTTATGAAGTTCCGCAGGGTTTCGCTGAGGTTTTGATTGCGGCGTATTCATACGATAGTATACATTGATATTAGATAAGTTAGAACTGCAAATACCTGCAAAGCTCAGAGTTATTTAACAAAATATGTAGCAAGAACCGCTAGGGATGATCAAATAGTACATACGTGCATAGTATAACTTTGTTTACGCTTTGTTATGAAGTTTCGCAATGTTTCGCTGAGGTTTTGATTGCGGCGTATTGATAAGATAGTATACATTGATATTAGATAAGTTAGAACTGCAAATACCTGCAAAGCTCAGAGTTATTTAACAAAATATGTAGCAAGAACCGCTAGGGATGATCAAATAGTACATACGTGCATAGTATAACTTTGTTTACGCTTTGTTATGAAGTTCCGCAATGTTTCGCTGATGTTTTGATTGCGTCGTATTGGTAAGATAGTATACATTGATATTAGATAAGTTAGAACTGCAAATACCTACAAAGCTCAGAGTTATTTAACTAAATATGTAGCAAGAACCTCTCTGGATGATCAAATAGTACATCCGTGCATACAATAACTTTGTTTACGCTTTGTTATGAAGTTCCGCAAAGTTTCGCTGACGTTTTGATTGCGTCGTATTGATAAGATAGTATACTTTGATATTATATAAGTTAGAACTGCAAATACCTGCAAAGCTCAGAGTTATTTAACAAAATATGTAGCAAGAACCGATAGGGATGATCAAATAGTACATACGTGCATAGTATAACTTTGTTTACGCTTTGTTATGAAGTTCCGCAATGTTTCGCTGAGGTTTTGATTGCGTCGTATTGATAAGATAGTATACATTGATATTAGATAAGTTAGAACTGCAAATACCTGCACACCTCAGAGTTATTTAACTAAATATGTAGCAAGAACCGCTCTGGATGATCAAATAGTACACCCGTGCATACTATAACTTTGTTTACGCTTTGTTATGAAGTTCCGCAGAGTTTCGCTGACGTTTTGATTGCGTCGTATTGATAAGATAGTATACTTTGATATTATATAAGTTAGAACTGCAAATACCTGCAAAACTCAGAGTTATTTAACAAAATATGTAGCAAGAACCGCTAGGGATGATCAAATAGTACATACGTGCATAGTATAACTTTGTTTACGCTTTGTTATGAAGTTCCGCAATGTTTCGCTGATGTTTTGATTACGTCGTATTGATAAGATAGTATACATTGATATTAGATAAGTTAGAACTGCAAATACCTGCAAAGCTCAGAGTTATTTAACAAAATATGTAGCAAGAACCGCTAGGGATGATCAAATAGTACATACGTGCATAGTATAACTTTGTTTACGCTTTGTTATGAAGTTTCGCAATGTTTCGCTGAGGTTTTGATTGCGGCGTATTGATAAGATAGTATACATTGATATTAGATAAGTTAGAACTGCAAATACCTGCAAAGCTCAGAGTTATTTAACAAAATATGTAGCAAGAACCGCTAGGGATGATCAAATAGTACATACGTGCATAGTATAACTTTGTTTACGCTTTGTTATGAAGTTCCGCAATGTTTCGCTGATGTTTTGATTGCGTCGTATTGATAAGATAGTATACATTGATATTAGATAAGTTAGAACTGCAAATACCTACAAAGCTCAGAGTTATTTAACTAAATATGTAGCAAGAACCTCTCTGGATGATCAAATAGTACATCCGTGCATACAATAACTTTGTTTACGCTTTGTTATGAAGTTCCGCAGAGTTTCGCTGACGTTTTGATTGAGTCGTATTGATAAGATAGTATACTTTGATATTATATAAGTTAGAACTGCAAATACCTGCAAAGCTCAGAGTTATTTAACAAAATATGTAGCAAGAACCGATAGGGATGATCAAATAGTACATACGTGCATAGTATAACTTTGTTTACGCTTTGTTATGAAGTTCCGCAATGTTTCGCTGATGTTTTGATTGCGTCGTATTGATAAGATAGTATACATTGATATTAGATAAGTTAGAACTGCAAATACCTGCACACCTCAGAGTTATTTAACTAAATATGTAGCAAGAACCGCTCTGGATGATCAAATAGTACATCCGTGCATACTATAACTTTGTTTACGCTTTGTTATGAAGTTCCGCAGAGTTTCGCTGACGTTTTGATTGCGTCGTATTGATAAGATAGTATACTTTGATATTATATAAGTTAGAACTGCAAATACCTGCAAAACTCAGAGTTATTTAACAAAATATGTAGCAAGAACCGCTAGGGATGATCAAATAGTACATACGTGCATAGTATAACTTTGTTTACGCTTTGTTATGAAGTTCCGCAATGTTTCGCTGATGTTTTGATTACGTCGTATTGATAAGATAGTATACATTGATATTAGATAAGTTAGAACTGCAAATACCTGCACACCTCAGAGTTATTTATCAAAATATGTAGCAAGAACCGCTCAGGATGATCAAATAGTACATCCGTGCAGAGTATAACTTTGTTTACGCTTTGTTATGAAGTTCCGCAAAGTTTCGATGAGCTTTTGATGGCGTCGTATTGGTGCGATAGTATACTTTGATATTATATAAGATAGAACTGCAACTACATGCAAACCTCAGAGTTATTTAACAAAATATGTAGCAAGAACCGCTAGGGATGATCAAATAGTACATCCGTGCATTGTATAACTTTGTTTACGCTTTGTTATGAAGTTCCGCAGGGTTTCGCTGAGGTTTTGATTGCGGCGTATTCATACGATAGTATACATTGATATTAGATAAGTTAGAACTGCAAATACCTGCAAAGCTCAGAGTTATTTAACAAAATATGTAGCAAGAACCGCTAGGGATGATCAAATAGTACATACGTGCATAGTATAACTTTGTTTACGCTTTGTTATGAAGTTCCGCAATGTTTCGCTGAGGTTTTGATTGCGGCGTATTGATAAGATAGTATACATTGATATTAGATAAGTTAGAACTGCAAATACCTGCAAAGCTCAGAGTTATTTAACAAAATATGTAGCAAGAACCGCTAGGGATGATCAAATAGTACATACGTGCATAGTATAACTTTGTTTACGCTTTGTTATGAAGTTCCGCAATGTTTCGCTGATGTTTTGATTACGTCGTATTGATAAGATAGTATACATTGATATTAGATAAGTTAGAACTGCAAATACCTGCAAACCTCAGAGTTATTTAACTAAATTTGTAGCAAGAACCGCTCAGGATGATCAAATAGTACATCCGAGCATAATATAACTTTGTTTACGCTTTGTTATGAAGTTCCGCAGGGTTTCGCTGATGTTTTGATAGCGTCGTATTGATAAGATAGTATACATTGATATTAGATACGTTAGAACTGCAAATACCTGCACACCTCAGAGTTATTTAACTAAATATGTAGCAAGAACCGCTCAGGATGATCAAATAGTACATCCGTGCATACTATAACTTTGTTTACGCTTTGTTATGAAGTTCCGCAGGGTTTCGCTGAGGTTTTGATTGCGGCGTATTCATACGATAGTATACATTGATATTAGATAAGTTAGAACTGCAAATACCTGCAAAGCTCAGAGTTATTTAACAAAATATGTAGCAAGAACCGCTAGGGATGATCAAATAGTACATACGTGCATAGTATAACTTTGTTTACGCTTTGTTATGAAGTTCCGCAAAGTTTCGCTGAGCTTTTGATGGCGTCGTATTGGTGGGATAGTATACTTTGATATTATATAAGATAGAACTGCAACTACCTGCAAAGCTCAGAGTTATTTAACTAAATATTTAGCAAGAACCGCTCAGGATGATCAAATAGTACATCCGTGCATACTATAACTTTGTTTACGCTTTGTTATGAAGTTCCGCAGGGTTTCGCTGATGTTTTGATAGCGTCGTATTGATAAGATAGTATACATTGATATTAGATACGTTAGAACTGCAAATACCTGCACACCTCAGAGTTATTTAACTAAATATGTAGCAAGAACCGCTCAGGATGATCAAATAGTACATCCGTGCATACTATAACTTTGTTTACGCTTTGTTATGAAGTTCCGCAGGGTTTCGCTGAGGTTTTGATTGCGGCGAATTCATACGATAGTATACTTTGATATTATACAAGATAGAACTGCAACTACATGCAAACCTCAGAGGTATTTAACAAAATATGTAGAAAGAACCGCTAGGGGTGATCAAATAGTACATACGTGCATAGTGTAACTTTGTTTACGCTTTGTTATGAAGTTCCGCAATGTTTCGCTGAGGTTTTGATTACGTCGTATTGATAAGATAGTATACATTGATATTAGATATGTTAGATCTGCAAATACCTGCAAACCTCAGAGTTATTTAACTAAATTTGTAGCAAGAACCGCTCAGGATGATCAAATAGTACATCCGAGCATAATATAACTTTGTTTACACTTTGTTATGAAGTTCCGCAGGGTTTCGCTGAGGTTTTGATTGCGGCGTATTCATACGATAGTATACATTGATATTAGATAAGTTAGAACTGCAAATACCTACAAAGCTCAGAGTTATTTAACTAAATATGTAGGAAGAACCTCTCTGGATGATCAAATAGTACACCCGTGCATACAATAACTTTGTTCACGCTTTGTTATGAAGTTCCGCAGAGTTTCGCTGACGTTTTGATTGAGTCGTATTGATAAGATAGTATACTTTGATATTATATAAGTTAGAACTGCAATTACCTGCAAAGCTCAGAGTTATTTAACAAAATATGTAGCAAGAACCGATAGGGATGATCAAATAGTACATACGTGCATAGTATAACTTTGTTTACGCTTTGTTATGAAGTTCCGCAATGTTTCGCTGATGTTTTGATTACGTCGTATTGATAAGATAGTATACATTGATATTAGATAAGTTAGAACTGCAAATACCTGCACACCTCAGAGTTATTTAACAAAATATGTAGCAAGAACCGCTAGGGATGATCAAATAGTACATACGTGCATAGTATAACTTTGTTTACGCTTTGTTATGA
Organism: Seladonia tumulorum; assembly: GCA_913789895.3. Taxonomy (NCBI): domain Eukaryota; kingdom Metazoa; phylum Arthropoda; class Insecta; order Hymenoptera; family Halictidae; genus Seladonia; species Seladonia tumulorum. The sequence continues at coordinate 98,156 of CAJYYF030000129.1, read as the reverse complement.
AGTTCCGCAATGTTTCGCTGATGTTTTGATTACGTCGTATTGATAAGATAGTATACATTGATATTAGATAAGTTAGAACTGCAAATACCTGCACACCTCAGAGTTATTTAACTAAATTTGTAGCAAGAACCGCTCAGGATGATCAAATAGTACATCCGTGCATAGTATAACTTTGTTTACGCTTTGTTATGAAGTTCCGCAAAGTTTCGATGACCTTTTGATGGCGTCGTATTGGAGCGATAGTATACTTTGATATTATATAAGATAGAACTGCAACTACATGCAAACCTCACAGTTATTTAACAAAGTATGTAGCAAGAACCGCTAGGGATGATCAAATAGTACATCCGTGCATTGTATAACTTTGTTTACGCTTTGTTATGAAGTTCCGCAAAGTTTCGCTGACGTTTTGATTGCGTACGAATTGATAAGATAGTATACATTGATATTATATAAGATAGAACTGCAACTACCTGCAAACCTAAGAGTTATTTAACTAAATTTGTAGCAAGAACCGGTCAGGATGATCAAATAGTACATCCGAGCATAATATAACTTTGTTTACACTTTGTTATGAAGTTCCGCAGGGTTTCGCTGAGGTTTTGATTGCGGCGTATTCATACGATAGTATACATTGATATTAGATAAGTTAGAACTGCAAATACCTACAAAGCTCAGAGTTATTTAACTAAATATGTAGGAAGAACCTCTCTGGATGATCAAATAGTACACCCGTGCATACAATAACTTTGTTTACGCTTTGTTATGAAGTTCCGCAGAGTTTCGCTGACGTTTTGATTGAGTCGTATTGATAAGATAGTATACTTTGATATTATATAAGTTAGAACTGCAAATACCTGCAAAGCTCAGAGTTATTTAACTAAATATGTAGCAAGAACCGCTCTGGATGATCAAATAGTACATCCGTGCATACTATAACTTTGTTTACGCTTTGTTATGAAGTTCCGCAGGGTTTCGCTGAGGTTTTGATTGCGGCGTATTGATAAGATAGTACACATTGATATTAGATAAGTTAGAACTGCAAATACCTGCACACCTCAGAGTTATTTAACAAAATATGTAGCAAGAACCGCTCAGGATTATCAAATAGTACATCCGTGCATAGTATAACTTTGTTTACGCTTTGTTATGAAGTTCCGCAAAGTTTCGATGACCTTTTGATGGCGTCGTATTGGAGCGATAGTATACTTTGATATTATATAAGATAGAACTGCAACTACATGCAAACCTCAGAGTTATTTAACAAAATATGTAGCAAGAACCGCTAGGGATGATCAAATAGTACATACGTGCATAGTATAACTTTGTTTACGCTTTGTTATGAAGTTCCGCAATGTTTCGCTGATGTTTTGATTACGTCATATTGATAAGATAGTATACATTGATATTAGATAAGTTAGAACTGCAAATACCTGCACACCTCAGAGTTATTTAACTAAATTTGTAGCAAGAACCGCTCAGGATGATCAAATAGTACATCCGTGCATAATATAACTTTGTTTACACTTTGTTATGAAGGTCCGCAAAGTTTCGCTGAGCTTTTGATGGCGTCGTATTGGTGGGATAGTATACTTTGATATTATATAAGATAGAACTGCAACTACCTGCAAAGCTCAGAGTTATTTAACAAAATATGTAGCAAGAACCGCTCTGGATGATCAAATAGTACATCCGTGCATACTATAACTTTGTTTACGCTTTGTTATGAAGTTCCGCAAAGTTTCGCTGAGCTTTTGATGGCGTCGTATTGGTGGGATAGTATACTTTGATATTATATAAGATAGAACTGCTACTACCTGCAAATCTCAGAGTTATTTAACAAAATATGTAGCAAGAACCGCTCTGGATGATCAAATAGTACATCCGTGCATACTATAACTTTGTTTACGCTTTGTTATGAAGTTCCGCAGGGTTTCGCTGAGGTTTTGATTGCGGCGTATTGATAAGATAGTACACATTGATATTAGATAAGTTAGAACTGCAAATACCTGCACACCTCAGAGTTATTTAACAAAATATGTAGCAAGAACCGCTCAGGATTATCAAATAGTACATCCGTGCATAGTATAACTTTGTTTACGCTTTGTTATGAAGTTCCGCAAAGTTTCGATGACCTTTTGATGGCGTCGTATTGGAGCGATAGTATACTTTGATATTATATAAGATAGAACTGCAACTACATGCAAACCTCACAGTTATTTAACAAAATATGTAGCAAGAACCGCTAGGGATGATCAAATAGTACATCCGTGCATTGTATAACTTTGTTTACGCTTTGTTATGAAGTTCCGCAAAGTTTCGCTGACGTTTTGATTGCGTACGAATTGATAAGATAGTATACATTGATATTATATAAGATAGAACTGCAACTACCTGCAAACCTAAGAGTTATTTAACTAAATTTGTAGCAAGAACCGGTCAGGATGATCAAATAGTACATCCGAGCATAATATAACTTTGTTTACACTTTGTTATGAAGTTCCGCAGGGTTTCGCTGAGGTTTTGATTGCGGCGTATTCATACGATAGTATACATTGATATTAGATAAGTTAGAACTGCAAATACCTACAAAGCTCAGAGTTATTTAACTAAATATGTAGGAAGAACCTCTCTGGATGATCAAATAGTACACCCGTGCATACAATAACTTTGTTTACGCTTTGTTATGAAGTTCCGCAGAGTTTCGCTGACGTTTTGATTGAGTCGTATTGATAAGATAGTATACTTTGATATTATATAAGTTAGAACTGCAAATACCTGCAAAGCTCAGAGTTATTTACCAAAATATGTAGCAAGAACCGCTAGGGATGATCAAATAGTACATACGTGCATAGTATAACTTTGTTTACGCTTTGTTATGAAGTTCCGCAATGTTTCGCTGATGTTTTGATTACGTCATATTGATAAGATAGTATACATTGATATTAGATAAGTTAGAACTGCAAATACCTGCACACCTCAGAGTTATTTAACTAAATTAGTAGCAAGAACCGCTCAGGATGATCAAATAGTACATCCGTGCATACTATAACTTTGTTTACGCTTTGTTATGAAGTTCCGCAGGGTTTCGCTGAGGTTTTGATTGCGGCGTATTGATAAGATAGTACACATTGATATTAGATAAGTTAGAACTGCAAATACCTGCACACCTCAGAGTTATTTAACTAAATATGTAGCAAGAACCGCTCAGGATGATCAAATAGTACATCCGTGCATACTATATCTTTGATTACGCTTTGTTATGAAGTTCCGCAGGGTTTCGCTGATGTTTTGATAGCGTCGTATTGATAAGATAGTATACTTTGTTGTTATACAAGATAGAACTGCAACTACATGCAAACCTCAGAGTTATTTAACAAAATATGTAGCAAGAACCGCTAGGGATGATCAAATAGTACATCCGTGCATTGTATAACTTTGTTTACGCTTTGTTATGAAGTTCCGCAAAGTTTCGCTGACGTTTTGATTGCGTACGAATTGATAAGATAGTATACATTGATATTATATAAGATAGAACTGCAACTACCTGCAAACCTAAGAGTTATTTAACTAAATTTGTAGCAAGAACCGCTCAGGATGATCAAATAGTACATCCGAGCATAATATAACTTTGTTTACACTTTGTTATGAAGTTCCGCAGGGTTTCGCTGAGGTTTTGATTGCGGCGTATTCATACGATAGTATACATTGATATTAGATAAGTTAGAACAGCAAATACCTACAAAGCTCAGAGTTATTTAACTAAATATGTAGGAAGAACCTCTCTGGATGATCAAATAGTACACCCGTGCATACAATAACTTTGTTTACGCTTTGTTATGAAGTTCCGCAGAGTTTCGCTGACGTTTTGATTGAGTCGTATTGATAAGATAGTATACTTTGATATTATATAAGTTAGAACTGCAAATACCTGCAAAGCTCAGAGTTATTTAACAAAATATGTAGCAAGAACCGCTAGGGATGATCAAATAGTACATACGTGCATAGTATAACTTTGTTTACGCTTTGTTATGAAGTTCCGCAATGTTTCGCTGATGTTTTGATTACGTCGTATTGATAAGATAGTATACATTGATATTAGATAAGTTAGAACTGCAAATACCTGCATACCTCAGAGTTATTTACCTAAATTTGTAGCAAGAACCGCTCAGGATGATCAAATAGTACATCCGTGCATAATATAACTTTGTTTACACTTTGTTATGAAGGTCCGCAAAGTTTCGCTGAGCTTTTGATGGCGTCGTATTGGTGGGATAGTATACTTTGATATTATATAAGATAGAACTGCAACTACCTGCAAATCTCGGAGTTATTTAACAAAATATGTAGCAAGAACCGCTCTGGATGATCAAATAGTACATCCGTGCATACTATAACTTTGTTTACGCTTTGTTATGAAGTTCCGCAGGGTTTCGCTGATATTTTGATAGCGTCGTATTGATAAGATAGTATACATTGATATTAGATACGTTAGAACTGCAAATACCTGCACACCTCAGAGTTATTTAACTAAATATGTAGCAAGAACCGCTCAGGATGATCAAATAGTACATCCGTGCATACTATAACTTTGTTTACGCTTTGTTATAAAGTTCCGCAGGGTTTCGCTGAGGTTTTGATTGCGGCGTATTGATAAGATAGTACACATTGATATTAGATAAGTTAGAACTGCAAATACCTGCACACCTCAGAGTTATTTAACAAAATATGTAGCAAGAACCGCTAGGGATGATCAAATAGTACATCCGTGCATACTATAACTTTGTTTACGCTTTGTTATGAAGTTCCGCAGGGTTTCGCTGAGGTTTTGATTGCGGCGTATTGATAAGATAGTACACATTGATATTAGATAAGTTAGAACTGCAAATACCTGCACACCTCAGAGTTATTTAACAAAATATGTAGCAAGAACCGCTAGGGATGATCAAATAGTACATACGTGCATAGTATAACTTTGTTTACGCTTTGTTATGAAGTTCCGCAATGTTTCGCTGATGTTTTGATTGCGTCGTATTGATAAGATAGTATACATTGATATTAGATAAGTTAGAACTGCAAATACCTGCACACCTCAGAGTTATTTAACTAAATTTGTAGCAAGAACCGCTCAGGATGATCAAATAGTACATCCGCTCATACTATAACTTTGTTTACGCTTTGTTATGAAGTTCCGCAGGGTTTCGCTGAGGTTTTGATTGCGGCGTATTGATAAGATAGTACACATTGATATTAGATAAGTTAGAACTGCAAATACCTGCACACCTCAGAGTTATTTAACAAAATATGTAGCAAGAACCGCTCAGGATGATCAAATAGTACATCCGTGCATACTATAACTTTGTTTACGCTTTGTTATGAAGTTCCGCAGGGTTTCGCTGATGTTTTGATAGCGTCGTATTGATAAGATAGTATACATTGATATTATTTAAGATAGAACTGCAACTACCTGCAAACCTAAGAGTTATTTAACTAAATTTGTAGCAAGAACCGCTCAGGATGATCAAATAGTACATCCGAGCATAATATAACTTTGTTTACACTTTGTTATGAAGTTCCGCAGGGTTTCGCTGAGGTTTTGATTGCGGCGTATTCATACGATAGTATACATTGATATTAGATAAGTTAGAACTGCAAATACCTACAAAGCTCAGAGTTATTTAATTAAATATGTAGGAAGAACCTCTCTGGATGATCAAATAGTACACCCGTGCATACAATAACTTTGTTTACGCTTTGTTATGAAGTTCCGCAATGTTTCGCTGATGTTTTGATTACGTCGTATTGATAAGATAGTATACATTGATATTAGATAAGTTAGAACTGCAAATACCTGCACACCTCAGAGTTATTTAACTAAATTTGTAGCAAGAACCGCTCAGGATGATCAAATAGTACATCCGTGCATAATATAACTTTGTTTACACTTTGTTATGAAGGTCCGCAAAGTTTCGCTGAGCTTTTGATGGCGTCGTATTGGTGGGATAGTATACTTTGATATTATATAAGATAGAACTGCAACTACCTGCAAATCTCGGAGTTATTTAACAAAATATGTAGCAAGAACCGCTCTGGATGATCAAATAGTACATCCGTGCATACTATAACTTTGTTTACGCTTTGTTATGAAGTTCCGCAGGGTTTCGCTGAGGTTTTGATTGCGGCGTATTGATAAGATAGTACACATTGATATTAGATAAGTTAGAACTGCAAATACCTGCACACCTCAGAGTTATTTAACAAAATTTGTAGCAAGAACCGCTAGGGATGATCAAGTAGTACATACGTGCATGGTATAACTTTGTTTACGCTTTGTTATGAAGTTCCGCAATGTTTCGCTGATGTTTTGATTACGTCGTATTGATAAGATAGTATACATTGATATTAGATAAGTTAGAACTGCAAATACCTGCACACCTCAGAGTTATTTAACTAAATATGTAGCAAGAACCGCTCAGGATGATCAAATAGTACATCCGTGCATACTATAACTTTGTTTACGCTTTGTTATGAAGTTCCGCAGGGTTTCGCTGATGTTTTGATAGCGTCGTATTGATAAGATAGTATACATTGATATTAGATACGTTAGAACTGCAAATACCTGCACACCTCAGAGTTATTTAACTAAATATGTAGCAAGAACCGCTCAGGATGATCAAATAGTACATCCGTGCATTGTATAACTTTGTTTACGCTTTGTTATGAAGTTCCGCAAAGTTTCGCTGACGTTTTGATTGCGTACGAATTGATAAGATAGTATACATTGATATTATTTAAGATAGAACTGCAACTACCTGCAAACCTAAGAGTTATTTAACTAAATTTGTAGCAAGAACCGCTCAGGATGATCAAATAGTACATCCGTGCATAATATAACTTTGTTTATACTTTGTTATGAAGGTCAGCAAAGTTTCGCTGAGCTTTTGCTGGCGTCGTATTGGTGGGATAGTATACTTTGATATTATATAAGATAGAACTGCAACTACCTGCAAATCTCGGAGTTATTTAACAAAATATGTAGCAAGAACCGCTCTGGATGATCAAATAGTACATCCGTGCATAGTATAACTTTGTTTACGCTTTGTTATGAAGTTCCGCAGGGTTTCGCTGATGTTTTGATAGCGTCGTATTGATAAGATAGTATACATTGATATTAGATACGTTAGAACTGCAAATACCTGCAAAGCTCAGAGTTATTTAACTAAATATGTAGCAAGAACCGCTCTGGATGATCAAATAGTACATCCGTGCATACTATAACTTTGTTTACGCTTTGTTATGAAGTTCCGCAGGGTTTCGCTGAGCTTTTGATGGCGTCGTATTGGTGGGATAGTATACTTTGATATTATATAAGATAGAACTGCAACTACCTGCAAACCTCAGAGTTATTTAACAAAATATGTAGCAAGAACCGCTCTGGATGATCAAATAGTACATCCGTGCATACTATAACTTTGTTTACGCTTTGTTATGAAGTTCCGCAGGGTTTCGCTGAGGTTTTGATTGCGGCGTATTGATAAGATAGTATACATTGATATTAGATAAGTTAGAACTGCAAATACCTGCACACCTCAGAGTTATTTAACAAAATATGTAGCAAGAACCGCTCAGGATTATCAAATAGTACATCCGTGCATAGTATAACTTTGTTTACGCTTTGTTATGAAGTTCCGCAAAGTTTCGATGACCTTTTGATGGCGTCGTATTGGTGCGATAGTATACTTTGATATTATATAAGATAGAACTGCAACTACATGCAAACCTCAGAGTTATTTAACAAAATATGTAGCAAGAACCGCTAGGGATGATCAAATAGTACATCCGTGCATTGTATAACTTTGTTTACGCTTTGTTATGAAGTTCCGCAAAGTTTCGCTGACGTTTTGATTGCGTACGAATTGATAAGATAGTATACATTGATATTATATAAGATAGAACTGCAACTACCTGCAAACCTAAGAGTTATTTAACTAAATTTGTAGCAAGAACCGCTCAGGATGATCAAATAGTACATCCGTGCATACTATAACTTTGTTTACGCTTTGTTATGAAGTTCCGCAGGGTTTCGCTGATATTTTGATAGCGTCGTATTGATAAGATAGTATACATTGATATTAGATACGTTAGAACTGCAAATACCTGCACACCTCAGAGTTATTTAACTAAATATGTAGCAAGAACCGCTCAGGATGATCAAATAGTACATCCGTGCATACTATAACTTTGTTTACGCTTTGTTATAAAGTTCCGCAGGGTTTCGCTGAGGTTTTGATTGCGGCGTATTGATAAGATAGTACACATTGATATTAGATAAGTTAGAACTGCAAATACCTGCACACCTCAGAGTTATTTAACAAAATATGTAGCAAGAACCGCTAGGGATGATCAAATAGTACATCCGTGCATACTATAACTTTGTTTACGCTTTGTTATGAAGTTCCGCAGGGTTTCGCTGAGGTTTTGATTGCGGCGTATTGATAAGATAGTATACATTGATATTAGATAAGTTAGAACTGCAAATACCTGCACACCTCAGAGTTATTTAACAAAATATGTAGCAAGAACCGCTAGGGATGATCAAATAGTACATACGTGCATAGTATAACTTTGTTTACGCTTTGTTATGAAGTTCCGCAATGTTTCGCTGATGTTTTGATTGCGTCGTATTGATAAGATAGTATACATTGATATTAGATAAGTTAGAACTGCAAATACCTGCACACCTCAGAGTTATTTAACTAAATTTGTAGCAAGAACCGCTCAGGATGATCAAATAGTACATCCGCTCATACTATAACTTTGTTTACGCTTTGTTATGAAGTTCCGCAGGGTTTCGCTGAGGTTTTGATTGCGGCGTATTGATAAGATAGTACACATTGATATTAGATAAGTTAGAACTGCAAATACCTGCACACCTCAGAGTTATTTAACAAAATATGTAGCAAGAACCGCTCAGGATGATCAAATAGTACATCCGTGCATACTATAACTTTGTTTACGCTTTGTTATGAAGTTCCGCAGGGTTTCGCTGATGTTTTGATAGCGTCGTATTGATAAGATAGTATACATTGATATTATTTAAGATAGAACTGCAACTACCTGCAAACCTAAGAGTTATTTAACTAAATTTGTAGCAAGAACCGCTCAGGATGATCAAATAGTACATCCGAGCATAATATAACTTTGTTTACACTTTGTTATGAAGTTCCGCAGGGTTTCGCTGAGGTTTTGATTGCGGCGTATTGATAAGATAGTATACATTGATATTAGATAAGTTAGAACTGCAAATACCTACAAAGCTCAGAGTTATTTAATTAAATATGTAGGAAGAACCTCTCTGGATGATCAAATAGTACACCCGTGCATACAATAACTTTGTTTACGCTTTGTTATGAAGTTCCGCAATGTTTCGCTGATGTTTTGATTACGTCGTATTGATAAGATAGTATACATTGATATTAGATAAGTTAGAACTGCAAATACCTGCACACCTCAGAGTTATTTAACTAAATTTGTAGCAAGAACCGCTCAGGATGATCAAATAGTACATCCGTGCATAATATAACTTTGTTTACACTTTGTTATGAAGGTCCGCAAAGTTTCGCTGAGCTTTTGATGGCGTCGTATTGGTGGGATAGTATACTTTGATATTATATAAGATAGAACTGCAACTACCTGCAAATCTCGGAGTTATTTAACAAAATATGTAGCAAGAACCGCTCTGGATGATCAAATAGTACATCCGTGCATACTATAACTTTGTTTACGCTTTGTTATGAAGTTCCGCAGGGTTTCGCTGAGGTTTTGATTGCGTCGTATTGATAAGATAGTATACCTTGATATTAGATAAGTTAGAACTGCAAATACCTGCACACCTCAGAGTTATTTAACAAAATTTGTAGCAAGAACCGCTAGGGATGATCAAGTAGTACATACGTGCATGGTATAACTTTGTTTACGCTTTGTTATGAAGTTCCGCAATGTTTCGCTGATGTTTTGATTACGTCGTATTGATAAGATAGTATACATTGATATTAGATAAGTTAGAACTGCAAATACCTGCACACCTCAGAGTTATTTAACTAAATATGTAGCAAGAACCGCTCAGGATGATCAAATAGTACATCCGTGCATAGTATAACTTTGTTTACGCTTTGTTATGAAGTTCCGCAGAGTTTTGCTGATGTTTTGATTGCGTCGTATTGATAAGATAGTATACTTTGATATTATACAAGATAGAACTGCAACTACATGCAAACCTCAGAGTTATTTAACAAAATATGTAGCAAGAACCGCTAGGGATGATCAAATAGTACATCCGTGCATAGTATAACTTTGTTTACGCTTTGTTATGAAGTTCCGCAAAGTTTCGCTGACGTTTTGATTGCGTACGAATTGATAAGATAGTATACATTGATATTATTTAAGATAGAACTGCAACTACCTGCAAACCTAAGAGTTATTTAACTAAATTTGTAGCAAGAACCGCTCAGGATGATCAAATAGTACATCCGTGCATAATATAACTTTGTTTACACTTTGTTATGAAGGTCAGCAAAGTTTCGCTGAGCTTTTGCTGGCGTCGTATTGGTGGGATAGTATACTTTGATATTATATAAGATAGAACTGCAACTACCTGCAAAGCTCAGAGTTATTTAACAAAATATGTAGCAAGAACCGCTCTGGATGATCAAATAGTACATCCGTGCATAGTATAACTTTGTTTACGCTTTGTTATGAAGTTCCGCAGGGTTTCGCTGATGTTTTGATAGCGTCGTATTGATAAGATAGTATACATTGATATTAGATACGTTAGAACTGCAAATACCTGCACACCTCAGAGTTATTTAACTAAATATGTAGCAAGAACCGCTCTGGATGATCAAATAGTACATCCGTGCATACTATAACTTTGTTTACGCTTTGTTATGAAGTTCCGCAGGGTTTCGCTGAGCTTTTGATGGCGTCGTATTGGTGGGATAGTATACTTTGATATTATATAAGATAGAACTGCAACTACCTGCAAACCTCAGAGTTATTTAACAAAATATGTAGCAAGAACCGCTCTGGATGATCAAATAGTACATCCGTGCATACTATAACTTTGTTTACGCTTTGTTATGAAGTTCCGCAGGGTTTCGCTGAGGTTTTGATTGCGGCGTATTGATAAGATAGTACACATTGATATTAGATAAGTTAGAACTGCAAATACCTGCACACCTCAGAGTTATTTAACAAAATATGTAGCAAGAACCGCTCAGGATTATCAAATAGTACATCCGTGCATAGTATAACTTTGTTTACGCTTTGTTATGAAGTTCCGCAAAGTTTCGATGACCTTTTGATGGCGTCGTATTGGAGCGATAGTATACTTTGATATTATATAAGATAGAACTGCAACTACATGCAAACCTCAGAGTTATTTAACAAAATATGTAGCAAGAACCGCTAGGGATGATCAAATAGTACATCCGTGCATTGTATAACTTTGTTTACGCTTTGTTATGAAGTTCCGCAAAGTTTCGCTGACGTTTTGATTGCGTACGAATTGATAAGATAGTATACATTGATATTATATAAGATAGAACTGCAACTACCTGCAAACCTAAGAGTTATTTAACTAAATTTGTAGCAAGAACCGCTCAGGATGATCAAATAGTACATCCGTGCATAATATAACTTTGTTTACACTTTGTTATGAAGGTCCGCAAAGTTTCGCTGAGCTTTTGTTGGCGTCGTATTGGTGGGATAGTATACTTTGATATTATATAAGATAGAACTGCAACTACCTGCAAATCTCGGAGTTATTTAACAAAATATGTAGCAAGAACCGCTCTGGATGATCAAATAGTACATCCGTGCATACTATAACTTTGTTTACGCTTTGTTATGAAGTTCCGCAGGGTTTCGCTGAGGTTTTGATTGCGGCGTATTGATAAGATAGTACACATTGATATTAGATAAGTTAGAACTGCAAATACCTGCACACCTCAGAGTTATTTAACAAAATTTGTAGCAAGAACCGCTAGGGATGATCAAGTAGTACATACGTGCATGGTATAACTTTGTTTACGCTTTGTTATGAAGTTCCGCAATGTTTCGCTGAGGTTTTGATTGCGTCGTATTGATAAGATAGTATACATTGATATTAGATAAGTTAGAACTGCAAATACCTGCACACCTCAGAGTTATTTAACTAAATATGTAGCAAGAACCGCTCAGGATGATCAAATAGTACATCCGTGCATACTATAACTTTGTTTACGCTTTGTTATGAAGTTCCGCAGAGTTTTGCTGATGTTTTGATTGCGTCGTATTGATAAGATAGTAAACTTTGATATTATACAAGATAGAACTGCAACTACATGCAAACCTCAGAGTTATTTAACAAAATATGTAGCAAGAACCGCTAGGGATGATCAAATAGTACATCCGTGCATAGTATAACTTTGTTTACGCTTTGTTATGAAGTTCCGCAAAGTTTCGCTGACGTTTTGATTGCGTACGAATTGATAAGATAGTATACATTGATATTATTTAAGATAGAACTGCAACTACCTGCAAACCTAAGAGTTATTTAACTAAATTTGTAGCAAGAACCGCTCAGGATGATCAAATAGTACATCCGTGCATAATATAACTTTGTTTACACTTTGTTATGAAGGTCAGCAAAGTTTCGCTGAGCTTTTGCTGGCGTCGTATTGGTGGGATAGTATACTTTGATATTATATAAGATAGAACTGCAACTACCTGCAAATCTCGGAGTTATTTAACAAAATATGTAGCAAGAACCGCTCTGGATGATCAAATAGTACATCCGTGCATAGTATAACTTTGTTTACGCTTTGTTATGAAGTTCCGCAGGGTTTCGCTGAGATTTTGATTGCGGCGTATTGATAAGATAGTATACATTGATATTAGATAAGTTAGAACTGCAAATACCTGCACACCTCAGAGTTATTTAACTAAATATGTAGCAAGAACCGCTCTGGATGATCAAATAGTACATCCGTGCATACTATAACTTTGTTTACGCTTTGTTATGAAGTTCCGCAGGGTTTCGCTGAGCTTTTGATGGCGTCGTATTGGTGGGATAGTATACTTTGATATTATATAAGATAGAACTGCAACTACCTGCAAACCTCAGAGTTATTTAACAAAATATGTAGCAAGAACCGCTCTGGATGATCAAATAGTACATCCGTGCATACTATAACTTTGTTTACGCTTTGTTATGAAGTTCCGCAGGGTTTCGCTGAGGTTTTGATTGCGGCGTATTGATAAGATAGTACACATTGATATTAGATAAGTTAGAACTGCAAATACCTGCACACCTCAGAGTTATTTAACAAAATATGTAGCAAGAACCGCTCAGGATTATCAAATAGTACATCCGTGCATAGTATAACTTTGTTTACGCTTTGTTATGAAGTTCCGCAAAGTTTCGATGACCTTTTGATGGCGTCGTATTGGAGCGATAGTATACTTTGATATTATATAAGATAGAACTGCAACTACATGCAAACCTCAGAGTTATTTAACAAAATATGTAGCAAGAACCGCTAGGGATGATCAAATAGTACATCCGTGCATTGTATAACTTTGTTTACGCTTTGTTATGAAGTTCCGCAAAGTTTCGCTGACGTTTTGATTGCGTACGAATTGATAAGATAGTATACATTGATATTATATAAGATAGAACTGCAACTACCTGCAAACCTAAGAGTTATTTAACTAAATTTGTAGCAAGAACCGCTCAGGATGATCAAATAGTATTCGAACTTAAAGGGAATGATAACTACTATAGAGCAGGCGGACCTGTATAAGAACGATATTTCTAAGTCCATAAAAGAGAGAATAGATAGAAAATTTTGGAAAATCACCCGATCCAGGAGATTTTTTGAGGGTAGTCTAGGAAGGCGATTTGGAGCATTTTTGACCTTACAGGCTGTTTCAAAAGTGGTGGTCGACCGTTCAAAAGTGGTGGTCCGACGGTTTTTTGGGTTTTTCTCGGAAACTAAAAGGGCTGTCGGGATTCTGTAAACGGAATCAGGAGCCTTAGGGGCCAACGGACAAACACACAAAATTTGAACGGCGTACCTCGCTTCGTTAAAAACGACCTCAGGTGAATACCCGAGTTGGGCGTTCAAACTCGGGGGGTGTAATTTAGACACCCCAAACTCCAATCGCTTCCGACAAACAACTTCGATCGAAGATGTTTGCCGGGGGGTCGCTTTCGTGATCGGACCACCAGGGGCCGAGATATCGAGATCACCCGATAGAAGGAGGGGGAAATCCAAAAAACCAGGATATACGAAAGGGGCGGGTCTGACAGGGCTATATGCGGAAAAAATCCGTTTCCCGGTATCTGCAACAGGAGCCGAGTAAAAGAGAGCCGATCCTTTTTTGAGAGCGGAGCACCGCGTAGAGAGGTAGCGACAGCTCCGAGCGGTTCGTTGCAGTAGTAGTACAAGAGAAGGAAATATTGGAGTTGGCGCGTTCAGAACAAAAGTTCGCGAAAACGCGTATCCACGCTAGGGAACTACTACGAACGACAGTAGTGAGGGATTAGATCGAATACCGATTCAAAAAAGAGGGAAAATAGGCCCGCATAGGGGCAGAAAGGCCAGAAAAGAGTAGAGATAGACACCAGGGGTAAGGACAGGCGGATAGGGACGGGAAGGGGGAAATTAGGAATAATTTAGTCTTTTTGTTATTTAATGTTAATTAATTAGTTATTCAATGTGTAAGCGAATTAGTATAGACAAATAGAGCAGAGAGAGAGGGAAATATAGAGAAGAGAGAGAGAGAGGGAAATAGAATAAGTTTTGTAAGTAGAAGCAGTCAGAAATAGCAAAGCGAGAAAAGCGAGCGAATCATTAGCGGTTAGATAAATAAGCGGTAATTTTGATTAGCTTTTAAGTTCAAAAAGCGGAAATTAATGTGCAAAATAAGCGGATAGTTAGCACAGCGAATTATTTGTACGAGCTATTGAAATACAAAGAGCAAACAATAGAGAAAAAAAAAAGGATGATCAAATAGTACATCCGAGCATAATATAACTTTGTTTACACTTTGTTATGAAGTTCCGCAGGGTTTCGCTGAGGTTTTGATTGCGGCGTATTCATACGATAGTATACATTGATATTAGATAAGTTAGAACTGCAAATACCTACAAAGCTCAGAGTTATTTAACTAAATATGTAGGAAGAACCTCTCTGGATGATCAAATAGTACACCCGTGCATACAATAACTTTGTTTACGCTTTGTTATGAAGTTCCCCAGAGTTTCGCTGACGTTTTGATTGAGTCGTATTGATAAGATAGTATACTTTGATATTATATAAGTTAGAACTGCAAATACCTGCAAAGCTCAGAGTTATTTAACAAAATATGTAGCAAGAACCGCTCTGGATGATCAAATAGTACATCCGTGCATACTATAACTTTGTTTACGCTTTCTTATGAAGTTCCGCAGGGTTTCGCTGTTGTTTTGATTGCGGCGTATTGATAAGATAGTACACATTGATATTAGATAAGTTAGAACTGCAAATACCTGCACACCTCAGAGTTATTTAACAAAATATGTAGCAAGAACCGCTCAGGATGATCAAATAGTACATCCGTGCATAGTATAACTTTGTTTACGCTTTGTTATGAAGTTCCGCAAAGTTTCGCTGACGTTTTGATTGCGTACGAATTGATAAGATAGTATACATTGATATTATATAAGATAGAACTGCAACTACCTGCAAACCTAAGAGTTATTTAACTAAATTTGTAGCAAGAACCGCTCAGGATGATCAAATAGTACATCCGAGCATAATATAACTTTGTTTACACTTTCTTATGAAGTTCCGCAGGGTTTCGCTGTTGTTTTGATTGCGGCGTATTGATAAGATAGTACACATTGATATTAGATAAGTTAGAACTGCAAATACCTGCACACCTCAGAGTTATTTAACAAAATATGTAGCAAGAACCGCTCAGGATTATCAAATAGTACATCCGTGCATAGTATAACTTTGTTTACGCTTTGTTATGAAGTTCCGCAAAGTTTCGATGACCTTTTGATGGCGTCGTATTGGAGCGATAGTATACTTTGATATTATATAAGATAGAACTGCAACTACATGCAAACCTCAGAGTTATTTAACAAAATATGTAGCAAGAACCGCTAGGGATGATCAAATAGTACATCCGTGCATAGTATAACTTTGTTTACGCTTTGTTATGAAGTTCCGCAAAGTTTCGCTGACGTTTTGATTGCGTACGAATTGATAAGATAGTATACATTGATAATATATAAGATAGAACTGCAACTACCTGCAAACCTAAGAGTTATTTAACTAAATTTGTAGCAAGAACCGCTCAGGATGATCAAATAGTACATCCGAGCATAATATAACTTTGTTTACACTTTGTTATGAAGTTCCGCAGGGTTTCGCTGAGGTTTTGATTGCGGCGTATTCATACGATAGTATACATTGATATTAGATAAGTTAGAACTGCAAATACCTACAAAGCTCAGAGTTATTTAACTAAATATGTAGGAAGAACCTCTCTGGATGATCAAATAGTACACCCGTGCATACAATAACTTTGTTTACGCTTTGTTATGAAGTTCCCCAGAGTTTCGCTGACGTTTTGATTGAGTCGTATTGATAAGATAGTATACTTTGATATTATATAAGTTAGAACTGCAAATACCTGCAAAGCTCAGAGTTATTTAACAAAATATGTAGCAAGAACCGCTAGGGATGATCAAATAGTACATCCGTGCATTGTATAACTTTGTTTACGCTTTGTTATGAAGTTCCGCAAAGTTTCGCTGACGTTTTGATTGCGTACGAATTGATAAGATAGTATACTTTGATATTATATAAGATAGAACTGCAACTACCTGCAAACCTCAGAGTTATTTAACAGAATATGTAGCAAGAACCGCTCTGGATGATCAAATAGTACATCCGTGCATAGTATAACTTTGTTTACGCTTTGTTATGAAGTTCCGAAGGGTTTCGCTGAGGTTTTGATTGCGGCGTATTCATACGATAGTATACTTTGATATTATACAAGATAGAACTGCAACTACATGCAAACCTCAGAGGTATTTAACAAAATATGTAGAAAGAACCGCTAGGGGTGATCAAATAGTACATACGTGCATAGTGTAACTTTGTTTACGCCTTGTTATGAAGTTCCGCAGAGTTTCGCTGTGGTTTTGATTGCGTCGTATTGATAAGATAGTATACTTTGATATTATATATGTTAGAACTGCAAATACCTGCAAAGCTCAGAGTTATTTAACAAAATATGTAGCAAGAACCTCTAGGGATGATCAAATAGTACATACGTGCATAGTATAACTTTGTTTACGCTTTGTTATGAAGTTCCGCAAAGTTTCGCTGACGTTTTGATTGCGTACGAATTGATAAGATAGTATACTTTGATATTATATAAGATAGAACTGCAACTACCTGCAAACCTCAGAGTTATTCAACAGAATATGTAGCAAGAACCGCTCTGGATGATCAAATAGTACATCCGTGCATAGTATAACTTTGTTTACGCTTTGTTATGAAGTTCCGCAATGTTTCGCTGATGTTTTGATTACGTCGTATTGATAAGATAGTATACATTGATATTAGATAAGTTAGAACTGCAAATACCTGCACACATCAGAGTTATTTAACTAAATTTGTAGCAAGAACCGCCCAGGATGATCAAATAGTACATCCGTGCATACTATAACTTTGTTTACGCTTTGTTATGAAGTTCCGCAGGGTTTCGCTGAGGTTTTGATTGCGTCGTATTGATAAGATAGTATACTATGATATTATATAAGGTAGAACTGAAAATACCTGCAAAGCTCAGAGTTATTTAACTAAATATGTAGCAAGAACCACTCTGGATGATCAAATAGTACATACGTGCATAGTATAACTTTGTTTACCCTTTGTTATGAAGTTCCGCAAAGTGTCACTGATGTTTTGATTGCGTCGTATTGATAAGATAGTATACTATGATATTATATAAGGTAGAACTGAAAATACCTGCAAAGCTCAGAGTTATTTAACTAAATATGTAGCAAGAACCACTCTGGATGATCAAATAGTACATACGTGCATAGTATAACTTTGTTTACGCTTTGTTATGAAGTTCCGCAATGTTTCGCTGATGTTTTGATTACGTCGTATTGATAAGATAGTATACATTGATATTAGATAAGTTAGAACTGCAAATACCTGCACACATCAGAGTTATTTAACTAAATTTGTAGCAAGAACCGCTCAGGATGATCAAATAGTACATCCGTGCATACTATAACTTTGTTTACGCTTTGTTATGAAGTTCCGCAGGGTTTCGCTGAGGTTTTGATTGCGGCGTATTGATAAGATAGTACACATTGATATTAGATAAGTTAGAACTGCAAATACCTGCACACCTCAGAGTTATTTAACTAAATATGTAGCAAGAACCGCTCAGGATGATCAAATAGTACATCCGTGCATACTATAACTTTGTTTACGCTTTGTTATGAAGTTCCGCAGGGTTTCGCTGATGTTTTGATAGCGTCGTATTGATAAGATAGTATACTTTGATATTATACAAGATAGAACTGCAACTACATGCAAACCTCAGAGTTATTTAACTAAATATGTAGCAAGAACCGCTCTGGATGATCAAATAGTACACCAGTGCATACTATAACTTTGTTTACGCTTTGTTATGAAGTTCCGCAGAGTTTCGCTGACGTTTTGATTGCGTCGTACTGATAAGATAGTATACTTTGATATTATATAAGTTAGAACTGCAAATACCTGCAAAGCTCAGAGTTATTTAACAAAATATGTAGCAAGAACCGCTAGGGATGATCAAATAGTACATACATGCATAGTATAACTTTGTTTACGCTTTGTTATGAAGTTCCGCAATGTTTCGCTGATGTTTTGATTACGTCGTATTGATAAGATAGTATACATTGATATTAGATAAGTTAGAAATTCAAATACCTGCACACCTCAGAGTTATTTAACTAAATTTGTAGCAAGAACCGCTCAGGATGATCAAATAGTACATCCGTGCATAATATAACTTTGTTTACACTTTGTTATGAAGTTCCGCAAAGTTTCGCTGAGCTTTTGATGGCGTCGTATTGGTGGGATAGTATACTTTGATATTATATAAGATAGAACTGCAACTACCTGCAAATCTCAGAGTTATTTAACTAAATATTTAGCAAGAACCGCTCACGATGATCAAATAGTACATCCGTGCATACTATAACTTTGTTTACGCTTTGTTATGAAGTTCCGCAGGGTTTCGCTGATGTTTTGATAGCGTCGTATTGATAAGATAGTATACATTGATATTAGATACGTTAGAACTGCAAATACCTGCACACCTCAGAGTTATTTAACTAAATATGTAGCAAGAACCGCTCTGGATGATCAAATAGTACATCCGTGCATAGTATAACTTTGTTTACGCTTTGTTATGAAGTTTCGAAGGGTTTCGCTGAGGTTTTGTTTGCGTAAGTATTGATAAGATAGTATACTTTGATAATATATAAGTTAGAACTGCAACTACCTGCAAATCTCAGAGTTATTTAACAAAATATGTAGCAAGAACCGCTCTGGATGATCAAATAGTACATCCGTGCATACTATAACTTTGTTTACGCTTTGTTATGAAGTTCCGCAGGGTTTCGCTGAGGTTTTGATTGCGGCGTATTGATAAGATAGTATACATTGATATTAGATAAGTTAGAACTGCAAATACCTGCACACCTCAGAGTTATTTAACAAAATATGTAGCAAGAACCGCTCAGGATGATCAAATAGTACATCCGTGCATAGTATAACTTTGTTTACGCTTTGTTATGAAGTTCCGCAAAGTTTCGCTGACGTTTTGATTGCGTACGAATTGATAAGATAGTATACTTTGATATTATATAAGATAGAACTGCAACTACATGCAAACCTCAGAGTTATTTAACAAAATATGTAGCAAGAACCGCTAGGGATGATCAAATAGTACATCCGTGCATAGTATAACTTTGTTTACGCTTTGTTATGAAGTTCCGCAAAGTTTCGCTGACGTTTTGATTGCGTACGAATTGATAAGATAGTATACTTTGATATTATATAAGTTAGAACTGCAACTACCTGCAAACCTCAGAGTTATTCAACAGAATATGTAGCAAGAACCGCTCTGGATGATCAAATAGTACATCCGTGCATAGTATAACTTTGTTTACGCTTTGTTATGAAGTTCCGCAATGTTTCGCTGATGTTTTGATTACGTCGTATTGATAAGATAGTATACATTGATATTAGATAAGTTAGAACTGCAAATACCTGCACACATCAGAGTTATTTAACTAAATTTGTAGCAAGAACCGCTCAGGATGATCAAATAGTACATCCGTGCATACTATAACTTTGTTTACGCTTTGTTATGAAGTTCCGCAGGGTTTCGCTGAGGTTTTGATTGCGTCGTATTGATAAGATAGTATACTATGATATTATATAAGGTAGAACTGAAAATACCTGCAAAGCTCAGAGTTATTTAACTAAATATGTAGCGAGAACCGCTCTGGATGATCAAATAGTACATACGTGCATACTATAACTTTGTTTACCCTTTGTTATGAAGTTCCGCAAAGTGTCACTGATGTTTTGATTGCGTCGTATTGATAAGATAGTATACTATGATATTATATAAGGTAGAACTGAAAATACCTGCAAAGCTCAGAGTTATTTAACTAAATATGTGGCAAGAACCACTCTGGATGATCAAATAGTACATCCGTGCATAGAATATCTTTGTTTACGCTTTGTTATGAAGTTCCGCAGAGTGTCACTGATGTTTTGATTGCGTCGTATTGGTAAGATATAAACTATGATATTATATAAGGTAGTACTGCAACTACCTACAAACCTGAGAGTGATATGGCAAAATATGTATCCAGAACCGGCAGGAAGATCAAATAGTACATCCGTGCATAGTATAACTTTGTTTACGCTTTGTGTTAGACACGATTATTGTATCTTCGGGTTTGTCGCCGCGACCCCCGCGTCACCCCAGCAGCGGAGCGTGTTTAGATTCCGCGAAACGACCTCCCGTGCGTGGAACTGGTGGGGTTACCCGTCGAAACGGGTAACATCATAGTTCGGAGAAATTCAAGTTCAGTTCCGTTGTACTTTCCTCTGCGAATACACGCGAATCTTATACGATAGCCCGTTTTCTCTCCTCTGCGAGTTCAAGCGAAGCGTTGTCGAGTTCATACAATTTTTGTACGTTATTCCTCTGAGGGTAACCGCGACGTCGTGCAACGTACGATCTCTTTTTGTGAATAAGCACAAGATTAAACGAGACGAACAAGCCGCAGAAACCCGGTTTGGAATTCTGACCAGTGAGTTCGGTTAATTCAGTACCCTCGGTTCGAAATTCCAGTTCCTAGTCTTCCTGCAACACGACCCCGGCGTTTATCGTTTCCCGGAAAAGTATCGGCGAAACAGTTTTTGGTCCTTCGAGCCGGATCCGCGGAAAGACAAAGAACATTCGGGATCAGTGTACAGCCGTTAACAAACCGTCGATTTCAAACGGGAGTACGTATTGTGTTTCGTGACTTTCAAAGTGACAACAGTTTGCACAATGAACACGAGTGTCACGGAGACCTTCGAGTTCACACAGTTGACAAAAATTCTGACCAACACCAAGAAGAAAGGGGTGGACAACTACACGGTGGAGTACTTGGACTCCAGGTTGACCATGTACCAGGAAACTTGGACACAAATCGCCCTCTTCAACGACTACCTACAGGCGTACCGAAAGGCGGACAAATCGAAGGCGGACGTTCCGTATTTTAAAGCTGACACTATGGATAGGATGGAGGATGCGTACCTCGAGGGCTGGGCCTACCTACGGGACGCGATCGCACGCCTGCGACCCCCGATGACCCCCCCTCAGGCAAATTCTTCGTTAGCGTTTCCTGCACCTCCGGTAAACAGCGTCGCGCACATAAAATTACCACGGGTCGAACTACCGAAATTCGACGGCGAATACGCGTCGTGGAAGTCGTTCGAATCGCGCTTCAGCTCCGCGATAATAAAAAACGAAACGTTGTCGGATGCGGATCGACTGCAGTATCTGCTTAGCTCTCTGTCAGGCGAAGCACTCGCGACGGTTCGGCATCTCGACGTCACCAACGCGAATTTCCAGATCGGCTGGACGCGCCTGAAAGAGATTTACGATAATGAAAGAGTCATCGTGCATTCGTTGATGCAACAACTATATTCATTAAAACCGATCAAACTGACACAACTCGATTCGCTGAACCAATACTCGATTCACTATCGTAACACTCTCGAGGCATTGCACCGATTGGGCAGAAAATCCGAGGAGGATCACCTCGTTTACTTTGTATCGAGTAAATTCGATCGCGATATGGAAGTAGAGTGGAATAAATACCTCGGCGATTCTAAAACCTATCCGTCATACGCGACCTTAGAAAAGTTTGTCCTGACACAAACAGCGTCGGTGAAGATGTCCTGTCAGCCGAAACAGCAGCTTCCCTCGCCCGCAGGATCGTTGAGTTTTTCCCGGCAAAAGTCGACCGCGCACGTAGTTGAAGAAATACGTCCCTCCGCGCTATGCTTCTTATGCAAGGAAGCACATTCACCTCGGGATTGCAGCACGTTCCGAAAGCTTTCCCCCCTTGCTCGGTTCGAAACGATAAAAACACAGCATGTGTGCATTAACTGTCTAAGCGCCGATCATACAGTGTCGAATTGTCCGAGCACGAACGTTTGTCGACAATGTGGCGAGAAACACCACACGTTGTTGCATCGATGGGAACAGCGGGCCCCCAGCAGACCCAAATCAAATGGCCATTTCAGCCAGGCTACCCAATTCAAGCCACCGAGGGCAGAATCGTCTGACCTTGCGCAGAGACCCTCTACGCTCGCGTCATCTGGCCAGACAGCGCGACCCTTGGTTCGTGAAGGAACATGCGAGAATGTCGCGACCCACTTCGCCGAAGCCGGCCCGAACGGCGGAAAAACCGTCCTGCTAGCGACCGCGATAGTAACCGTTTTCGCGCCGAACGGCCAGTCGCGATTGGCTCGCGCGCTCCTCGACCAGGGCTCTCAATCTTCGTTCGTCTCCACGAACCTAGTGCAACAATTGCGCTTGCATAAAATCCGAACGCCCATTTCGGTGACGGGCCTCGGCGGCGAGCACACGAGTCACATTGATTATAGTGTGCAACTGCGCGTAGGAAACTCCCAAAAGTCTTCGTCTGTCTTTTCCACCCGCGCGTTTATAGTACCGAATATCTCCCAGTACGTACCGCCGCCGATCGACGTTGACCTTTACCAAGAGCTGTCGAATCTTACGCTTGCTGACCCCACCCCCGCCTCGAAGCAACGCATCGAGCTGTTGCTCGGAGCGGACGTATTCGCCCAGGTTATCCGTCCAGGTATCCGGAATACGCGGAATAACGGACCGGTAGCACAAAATACCGTCTTCGGGTGGGTCTTATCTGGACGCACCAACCCTGACCAGGGATCGCCAGACGCCCCCACCTTCGCGATCACCTCGCATCACGGAGTAACCGTGGATCCATTGGAGCGCGCGTTGTCTCGATTTTGGGAAACGGAAACGGTCCCCGAATCGCGTACTCTTACTCCGCTAGAGAACGAATGCGAGCGACATTTCCGGGCGACATATTCGCGGGACACTACCGGTCGATTCATAGTGCGACTGCCGTTTTCAAAACCGCTCCCCGACGACTTTCTCGGCGATTCCCTTCGAGGAGCATCTGCGTCCCTTAAGCGTTTGACCCTTAAACTACGCGATGACGAAAAGGTCAACCGACAGTATGCGCAGTTCATTCGCGAATACGAATCACTCGGGCATATGACGCGCCTCCACCGCATTGACAGTTCACGGACGTATATTCCGCATCGCGCCGTTTTGCGGGAGGACAGCTTGACGACTAAACTGCGAGTCGTATTCAACGCGTCACACCGTACATCGAGTGGTTATTCGCTTAACGATATTCTCCATACCGGACCGAAGCTGCAACTGGACATTTCGCGAATATTGTTAGAATGGCGCCTCCACAAATTTGTACTCGTCGCGGATATCGAAAAAATGTTCCGCCAGATCTTCGTCCACCCACAAGATCGTAAGTACCAATGTGTCTTGTGGAAGAACGAATGCAACGGAAATCTCGAAGCGTACGAATTAAACACCGTTACGTATGGAACCGCCTGCGCTCCGTACCTGTCGATGCGCGTCATTCAAGAAATCAACAGTTTGGAAGGCTCGAATTACCCCCTCGCCTCCCCAATCCTCAAGAACAGCGTCTATGTCGACGACGTATTCATGGGAGCGCCAGATAAACACCTGCTCGAGCAGACTCGAATTCAAGTCTGTCATCTTCTCGCTCGGGGTGGGTTCCACCTCCGGAAGTGGGCCCAAAATGACGCCCAAACCCTACGAAACATCCCGGAGACAGAACATTCACACGCCATTGACCTGCGAATATTTGACGAACAGGAATTAAAAGTTCTTGGCATCAGGTGGATCCCGTCGGACGACGCCTTCTATTTCAATTTGCAAAACTTTGCGGTTAGGCACGGAAACTTCAGCAAACGCGAATTGCTGTCCGAAATCGCGAAGTTATTCGACCCCCTAGGCTGGCTGTCTCCGATAATCGTTCGCGCTAAAATCCTGATGCAGCAACAGTGGCTGGAAAAAATACACTGGGACGACAATGTATCAGACGCGACTAGGGAAAGCTGGAATCAATTTTGCATTGATTGGCGCGCGTTAAACACCATGCGGATTCCCCGATGGATTCGGCACGCCCCGGACACGCGCGAACTACAAATACACGCGTTCAGCGACGCGTCACGTGCCGCCTATTCGTGTGCCGTTTATGCACGTGTGACGGCTCTCTCCGGCGTAACGTACACCACGCTTCTCGCAGCGAAGACACGAGTAGCCCCGGTCAAGACACTCTCCATCCCCAGGCTGGAACTTAATGGAGCCGTCCTGCAAACCGGGTTGACCAATCACGTGATCCAGTCGATGGCAATACCAGTCAGTCGCGTCGTGTGCTGGACCGATTCCACCATCGTCCTCGCGTGGCTGCGAAAACATCCCGCTGCCTGGAAAACCGCGGTGGCCAACCGAACGTCCACGATCCACACCACGCTTCCCAATGCAGTATGGAAACACGTGCCCACGCGAGATAACCCCGCGGATTTGAATTCACGTGGCTTAAGCGCCCAGGATCTTCTATCCTCGACGCTGTGGATCGAGGGACCGCCGTGGCTGAAGAGGGACGAAGAGGAATGGCCCGCGCAGCAGACACACGAAACGGAGGAAGAGAGAAGCAAGACCTCCGTTCATACCACAACAAGCAGCGAAGACTGGGATGCTCTGTCTCACTTCTCCAGCTGGTCACGGATTATCTGCGTGTTTGGCTACGTACGGCGCTTCGTCAACACCACGCGATTCCGAACCCGTTCCCCGCGCACCGCCGTCCTCACCGCGACAGAGCTACGCGACGCGGAACGAACAATACTTCGCGCGGTACAACGAAATTCTTTCGCGAACGAAATATCCGCGCTAGCGCATAAAAAACCGTTACCCAGACGATCCCCCCTTTTGCCGCTCAACCCGTTCGTAGATCAAGACGGAGTCATACGAGTCGGAGGGAGGCTCAGAAAATCGTTCCTACCCTGGGAAACGAAGCACCCCGCGATCCTACCGAAACATCCCGTGTCCGACCTCGTCATCCGGGATGCGCATCTCCTGTCCCTGCATGGTGGGACTCAAATAACCACGTATACGACGCGACAGAGATATTGGGTCCTAGGGCTGCGCAACTCGGTCCGTCGCGTAATCAATCAATGTGTCACATGCGCGCGTTGGCGGGCGGAGACAGCCACGCAGTTAATGCAGGACCTTGTGACGTTACGCTGTCGTCCGTCCCCTCCCTTTTCGAATATTGGAGTGGATTACGCCGGTCCTTATCACGTCCGGGAAGCGAGCGGCCGCGGTAAACGGACTACTAAAAAATATATTGCGGTCTTCATCTGCCTGGCGACACACGCGGTTCATCTAGAACTAGCGCACGATGCCTCTACGGCTGCATTCCTTGCAGCATTCGACCGTTACACCTCTAGACGCGGCATTCCTCTGACAATCACCAGCGACAACGGGACGAATTTTGTTGGCGCGTCCCGCGAGCTCGCTCGAGATTTCCAAAAGATAGCGAATTCTACAGAGATGACCAGTCGATGCTCCAGACTTCGAATCACCTGGAGGTTCTACCCTCCAGGCGCCCCTCACCACGGAGGGATGCAAGAAGCCGCCGTCAGATCGACAAAATATCATCTGCGCCGAATAATGGGATTATTTGCGCCAACAACCGAAGAAATGACCACGCTATTATGCAAGGTCGAGGCCACATTAAATTCGCGACCGATCACGCGGGTGCGGGACGATCCCGAGTGCCTAGAAATCCTCACGCCAGGACATTTTCTAACGTGTGGACCACTTATCGCTGGGGATGGCTCTTTTGCGCACAGACGATTGCGCACGACGGCATTGCATACGGTTCTTTTGGACACGGTATTATTGGACACACGGTTCTTTTGGAACCAGTAACATTGGACACAGTGGGTTTTCGCTCACGCAAGGATTGCCCACATGGTTAAGACGCACATGCTGAGTTACGCACATGTAAAATTGGACTCATGATAGATGGCGCACAGAATGGCGAATCGAGAACAAATAGAATTGCGCACAGTAATTTTGGACAGTGATGGAAATGCGGCCAAGTCGTTATTAATTTCGGGTTATGTGCGTTATAAAACATTTCCTCACGGAAAAAAGGGTTAGGGTTAGGGTTAGGGTTAGGATTAGGGAATCACTTGGGGGTAGAAGGGGGTGAATCGACTTTTGAATAGGCCTAAGGGGTAGTGCCGGGGTGATATGCTTTCTGTAAAGTCTTTCAAAAATTTCGTTATTTTTTGTCTAGGACGCACGGTTTAGGAGATACAGCGATTTTTAGAGGAGGCGAAAATGAATTTGGGGAGGGGAAAGTGGTGGCGAATCGACTTTTGAATAGGCCTACGGGGTAGTGCCGGGGTGATATGCTTTCTGTAATGTCTTTCAAAAATTTCTTTATTTTTTGTCTAGGACGGACGGTTTAGGAGATACAGCAATTTTAAAATTCTGTGAATGTGTCCAATTCTATTTGTGCGCAATTGAGATGTGTCCGATTCTTCGTATTCTGCATAGAAGATATATAATCATAGACTAATCACACAGCACAACATACGATGATAAACAACAGTTTGAATTCAATCTGTGCGCAATCTATCATGAGTCCAATTTTACATGTGCGTAACTCAGCGTGTGCGTCTTAACCATGTGGGCAATCCTTGCGTGAGCGAAAACCCACTGTGTCCAATGTTACTGTGTCCAAAAGAACCGTGTGTCCAATAATACCGTGTCTAAAAGAACCGTGTGCAATGCCGTCGTGCGCAATCGTCTGTGCGCAAAAGATGGCCTCTCCTTATCGCTCGTCCGGTCCCCCCTGTAGGAAACGAACCGACTTCACACTTGTCCAGATGGCAGCAAATTCAGAGGTTCCATGAATTACTGTGGAAAGTCTGGTCCCGCGAGTATCATCAGGAGCTGCAGTCTCGCTACAAGTGGCAGACGGCTCAGGCGGAGCTACGAGTAGGGGATATCGTTCTCTTGGACAACCCCTTACTCCCCCCTAACAAATGGGAATTAGGGAAAATCACCAAAACATTCCCAGGTACAGACGAGCACGTGAGAGTGGTGGAGGTAAGAACCGCGTCTTCCACCTATAAAAGACCGATCACCCGCGTCTGCAGATTACCGGTGGAACATTAGCGACACGTCATTGAGCGGTGATTGTATGTATGTTTACGTATGTAGGTATGGATGTATGTAGATGTGTGCGTGTTACGGGCAGCTCATCGGAATAAATGCGGAGCCCTGATTCGGTTTGGTTGCGCGATCGCGCAAGGCGGGCGGTTTGTTAGACACGATTATTGTATCTTCGGGTTTGTCGCCGCGACCCCCGCGTCACCCCAGCAGCGGAGCGTGTTTAGATTCCGCGAAACGACCTCCCGTGCGTGGAACTGGTGGGGTTACCCGTCGAAACGGGTAACATCATAGTTCGGAGAAATTCAAGTTCAGTTCCGTTGTACTTTCCTCTGCGAATACACGCGAATCTTATACGATAGCCCGTTTTCTCTCCTCTGCGAGTTCAAGCGAAGCGTTGTCGAGTTCATACAATTTTTGTACGTTATTCCTCTGAGGGTAACCGCGACGTCGTGCAACGTACGATCTCTTTTTGTGAATAAGCACAAGATTAAACGAGACGAACAAGCCGCAGAAACCCGGTTTGGAATTCTGACCAGTGAGTTCGGTTAATTCAGTACCCTCGGTTCGAAATTCCAGTTCCTAGTCTTCCTGCAACACGACCCCGGCGTTTATCGTTTCCCGGAAAAGTATCGGCGAAACACTTTGTTATGAAGTTCCGCGATGTTTCGCTGAGGTTTTGATTGCGTCGCAATTAGTAAGATAGTATACTTTGATATTATATAAGATAGAACTGCAACTACGTGCAAAACTCAGAGTTATTTAACTAAAAATGTAGCAAGAACCGCACTAGATGATCAAATAGTACATCCGTGCATAGTATAACTTTGTTCACGCTTTGTTATGAAGTTCCGAAAAGTTTCGCTGAGGTTTTGATGGCGTCGTATTGGTAACATAGTATACTTTGATATTATATAAGATAGAAATGCAAATACCTGCAAACCACAGAGTTATTTAACTAAATATGTAGCAAGAACCGCTCAGTATGATCAAATAGTACATACGTGCATAGTATAACTTTGTTTACGCTTTGTTATGAAGTTCCGCAAAGTTTCGCTGAGGTTTTGTTTGCGTAAGTATTGATAAGATAGTATACTTTGATAATATATAAGTTAGAACTGCAAATACCTGCAAACCACAGAGTTAGTTAACTAAATATGTAGCAAGAACCGCTCAGTATGATCAAATAGTACATACGTGCATAGTATAGCTTTGTTTACGCTTTGTTATGAAGTTCCGCAAAGTTTCGCTGAGGTTTTGATGGCGTCATATTGGTGGGATAGTATACTTTGCTATTATACAAGATAGAACTGCTACTACATGCAAACCTCAGAGTTATTTAACAAAATATGTAGCAAGAACCGCTAGGGATGATCAAATAGTACATACGTGCATAGTATAACTTTGTTTTTAGCTTTGTTATGAAGGTCCGCAATGTTTCGCTGAGGTTTTGATTGCGTCGTATTGATAAGATAGTATACTTAGATAATATATAAGTTAGAACTGCAAATACCTACAAAGCTCAGAGTTATTTAACTAAATATGTAGCAAGAACCGCTAGGGATGATCAAATAGTACATACGTGCATAGTATAACTTTGTTTACGCTTTGTTATGAAGTTCCGCAATGTTTCGCTGAGGTTTTGATTGCGTCGTATTGGTAAGATAGTATACTATGATATTATATAAGGTAGAACTGCAACTACCTACAAACCTGAGAGTGAAGTGGCAAAATATGTATCCAGAACCGCTCAGGACGATCATATAGTACACCCGTGCATAGTATAACTTTGTTCACGCTTTGTTATGAAGTTCCGAAAAGTTTCGCTGAGGTTTTGATGGCGTCGTATTGGTAACATAGTATACTTTGATATTATATAAGATAGAAATGCAAATACCTTCAAACCACAGAGTTATTTAACTAAATATGTAGCAAGAACCGCTCAGGATGATCAAATAGTACATCCGTGCATAGAATAACTTTGTTTACGCTTTGTTATGAAGTTCCGCAAAGTTTCGCTGAGGTTTTGATGGCGTCGTATTGGTGGGATAGTATACTTTGATATTATACAAGATAGAACTGCAACTACATGCAAACCTCAGTTATTTAACAAAATATGTAGCAAGAACCGCTAGGGATGATCAAATAGTACATACGTGCATAGTATAACTTTGTTTACGCTTTGTTATGAAGTTCCGCAATGTTTCGCTGAGGTTTTGATTGCGTCGTATTGATAACATAGTAAACTTTGATATTATACAAGATATAACTGCAACTACATGCAAACCTCAGAGTTATTTAACAAAATATATAGCAAGAACCGCTAGGGATGATCAAATAGTACATACGTGCATAGTATAACTTTGTTTACGCTTTGTTATGAAGTTCCGCAAAGTTTCGCTGAGCTTTTGATGGCGTCGTATTGGTGCGATAGTATACGTTGATATTATATAAGATAGAACTGCAACTACATGCAAACCTCAGAGTTATTTAACAAAATATGTAGCAAGAACCGCTCAGGATGATCAAATAGTACATCCGTGCATAGAATAACTTTGTTTACGCTTTGTTATGAAGTTCCGCAGAGTTTCGCTGAGGTTTTGATTGCGTCGTATTGATAAGATTGTATACTATGATATTATATAAGGTAGAACTGAAAATACCTGCAAAGCTCAGAGTTATTTAACTAAATATGTAGCAAGAACCACACAGGATGATCAAATAGTACATCCGTGCATAGTATAACTCTGTTTACGCTTTGTTATGAAGGTCCGCAAAGTTTCGCTGAGGTTTTGATTGCGTCGCAATTAGTAAGATAGTATACTTTGATATTTTATAAGATAGAACTGCAACTACGTGCAAAACTCAGAGTTATTTAACTAAATATGTAGCAAGAACCGCTCTAGATGATCAAATAGTACATCCGTGCATAGTATTACTTTGTTTACGCTTTGTTATGAAGGTCCGCAAAGTTTCGCTGAGGTTTTGATTGCGTAAGTATTGATAAAATAGTATACTTTGATAATATATAAGTTAGAACTGCAACTACATGCAAACCTCAGAGTTATTTAACAAAATATGTAGCAAGAACCGCTAGGGATGATCAAATAGTACATACGTGCATAGTATAACTATGTTTACGCTTTGTTATGAAGTTCCGCAAAGTTTCGCTGAGGTTTTGATGGCGTCGTATTGGTGGTATAGTATACTTTGATATTATACAAGATAGAACTGCAACTACATGCAAACCTCAGAGTTATTTAACAAAATGTGTAGCAAGAACCGCTAGGGATGATCAAATAGTACATACGTGCATAGTATAACTTTGTTTACGCTTTGTTATAAAGTTCCGCAAAGTTTCGCTGAGGTTTTGTTTGCGTAAGTATTGATAAGATAGTATACTTTGATAATATATAAGTTAGAACTGCAAATACCTACAAAGCTCAGAGTTATTTAACTAAATATGTAGCAAGAACCGCTCTGGATGATCAAATAGTACATCCGTGCATAGTATAACTTTGTTTACGCTTTGTTATGAAGTTCCGCAGAGTTTCGCTGAGTTTTTGATTGCGTCGTATTGATAAGATAGTATACTTTGATATTATATAAGTTAGAACTGCAAATACCTGCAAACCTCAGAGTTATTTAACAAAATATATAGCAAGAACCGCTAGGGATGATCAAATAGTACATACGTGCATAGTATAACTTTGTTTACGCTTTGTTATGAAGTTCCGCAAAGTTTCGCTGAGCTTTTGATGGCGTCGTATTGGTGCGATAGTATACTTTTATATTATATAAGATAGAACTGCAACTACATGCAAACCTCAGAGTTATTTAACAAAATATGTAGCAAGAACCGCTCAGGATGATCAAATAGTACATCCGTGCATAGAATAACTTTGTTTACGCTTTGTTATGAAGTTCCGCAGAGTTTCGCTGAGGTTTTGATTGCGTCGTATTGATAAGATTGTATACTATGATATTATATAAGGTAGAACTGAAAATACCTGCAAAGCTCAGAGTTATTTAACTAAATATGTAGCAAGAACCACACAGGATGATCAAATAGTACATCCGTGCATAGTATAACTCTGTTTACGCTTTGTTATGAAGGTCCGCAAAGTTTCGCATAGGTTTTGATTGCGTCGCAATTAGTAAGATAGTATACTTTGATATTTTATAAGATAGAACTGCAACTACGTGCAAAACTCAGAGTTATTTAACTAAATATGTAGCAAGAACCGCTCTAGATGATCAAATAGTACATCCGTGCATAGTATTACTTTGTTTACGCTTTGTTATGAAGGTCCGCAAAGTTTCGCTGAGGTTTTGATTGCGTAAGTATTGATAAAATAGTATACTTTGATAATATATAAGTTAGAACTGCAACTACATGCAAACCTCAGAGTTATTTAACAAAATGTGTAGCAAGAACCGCTAGGGATGATCAAATAGTACATACGTGCATAGTATAACTTTGTTTACGCTTTGTTATAAAGTTCCGCAAAGTTTCGCTGAGGTTTTGTTTGCGTAAGTATTGATAAGATAGTATACTTTGATAATATATAAGTTAGAACTGCAAATACCTACAAAGCTCAGAGTTATTTAACTAAATATGTAGCAAGAACCGCTCTGGATGATCAAATAGTACATCCGTGCATAGTATAACTTTGTTTACGCTTTGTTATGAAGTTCCGCAGAGTTTCGCTGAGTTTTTGATTGCGTCGTATTGATAAGATAGTATACTTTGATATTATATAAGTTAGAACTGCAAATACCTGCAATGCTCAGAGTTATTTAACTAAATATGTAGCAAGCACCGCTCAGGATGATCAAGTAGTACATACGTGCATAGAATAAATTTGTTTACGCTTTGTTATGAAGTTCCGCAAAGTTTCGCTGACGTTTTGATTGCGTACGAATTGATAAGATAGTATACTTTGATAATATATAAGTTAGAACTGCAACTACATGCAAACCTCAGAGTTATTTAACAAAATATGTAGCAAGAACCGCTAGGGATTATCAAATAGTACATACGTGCATAGTATAACTTTGTTTTTAGCTTTGTTATGAAGGTCCGCAATGTTTCGCTGAGGTTTTGATTGCGTCGTATTGATAAGATAGTATACTTAGATAATATATAAGTTAGAACTGCAAATACCTACAAAGCTCAGAGTTATTTAACTAAATATGTAGCAAGAACCGCTAGGGATGATCAAATAGTACATACGTGCATAGTATAACTTTGTTTACGCTTTGTTATGAAGTTCCGCAATGTTTCTCTGAGGTTTTGATGGCGTCGTATTGGTGGGATAGTATACTTTGATATTATACAAGATAGAACTGCAACTACATGCAAACCTCAGTTATTTAACAAAATATGTAGCAAGAACCGCTAGGGATGATCAAATAGTACATACGTGCATAGTATAACTTTGTTTACGCTTTGTTATGAAGTTCCGCAGAGTTTCGCTGAGGTTTTGATTGCGTCGTATTGATAAGATAGTAAACTTTGATATTATACAAGATAGAACTGCAACTACATGCAAACCTCAGAGTTATTTAACAAAATATATAGCAAGAACCGCTAGGGATGATCAAATAGTACATACGTGCATAGTATAACTTTGTTTACGCTTTGTTATGAAGTTCCGCAAAGTTTCGCTGATGTTTTGATGGCGTCGTATTGGTGCGATAGTATACGTTGATATTATATAAGATAGAACTGCAACTACATGCAAACCTCAGAGTTATTTAACAAAATATGTAGCAAGAACCGCTCAGGATGATCAAATAGTACATCCGTGCATAGAATAACTTTGTTTACGCTTTGTTATGAAGTTCCGCAATGTTTCGCTGAGGTTTTGATTGCGTCGTATTGGTAAGATAGTATACTATGATATTATATAAGGTAGAACTGCAACTACCTACAAACCTGAGAGTGAAGTGGCAAAATATGTATCCAGAACCGCTCAGGACGATCATATAGTACACCCGTGCATAGTATAACTTTGTTCACGCTTTGTTATGAAGTTCCGAAAAGATTCGCTGAGGTTTTGATGGCGTCGTATTGGTAACATAGTATACTTTGATATTATATAAGATAGAAATGCAAATACCTGCAAACCTCAGAGTTATTTAACAAAATATATAGCAAGAACCGCTAGGGATGATCAAATAGTACATCCGTGCATAGAATAACTTTGTTTACGCTTTGTTATGAAGTTCCGCAGAGTTTCGCTGAGGTTTTGATTGCGTCGTATTGATGAGATTGTATACTATGATATTATATAAGGTAGAACTGAAAATACCTGCAAAGCTCAGAGTTATTTAACTAAATATGTAGCAAGAACCACACAGGATGATCAAATAGTACATCCGTGCATAGTATAACTTTGTTTACGCTTTGTTATGAAGTTCCGCAAAGTTTCGCTGAGGTTTTGATTGCGTCGTATTGGTGGTATAGTATACTTTGATATTATACAAGGTAGAACTGCAACTACATGCAAACCTCAGAGTTATTTAACAAAATGTGTAGCAAGAACCGCTAGGGATGATCAAATAGTACATACGTGCATAGTATAACTTTGTTTACGCTTTGTTATGAAGGTCCGCAAAGTTTCGCTGACGTTTTGATTGCGTACGAATTGATAAGATAGTATACTTTGATAATATATAAGATAGAACTGCAACTACGTGCAAAACTCAGAGTTATTTAACTAAATATGTAGCAAGAACCGCTCTAGATGATCAAATAGTACATCCGTGCATAGTATTACTTTGTTCACGCTTTGTTATGAAGGTCCGCAAAGTTTCGCTGAGGTTTTGATTGCGTAAGTATTGATAAAATAGTATACTTTGATAATATATAAGTTAGAACTGCAACTACATGCAAACCTCAGAGTTATTTAACAAAATATGTAGCAAGAACCGCTAGGGATGATCAAATAGTACATACGTGCATAGTATAACTTTGTTTACGCTTTGTTATGAAGTTCCGCAAAGTTTCGCTGAGGTTTTGATGGCGTCGTATTGGTGGTATAGTATACTTTGATATTATACAAGATAGAACTGCAACTACATACAAACCTCAGAGTTATTTAACAAAATGTGTAGCAAGAACCGCTAGGGATGATCAAATAGTACATACGTGCATAGTATAACTTTGTTTACGGTTTGTTATGAAGTTCCGCAAAGTTTCGCTGAGGTTTTGATTGCGTACGAATTGATAAGATAGTATACTTTGATAATATATAAGATAGAACTGCAACTACATGCAAACCTCAGAGTTATTTAACAAAATGTGTAGCAAGAACCGCTAGGGATGATCAAATAGTACATACGTGCATAGTATAACTTTGTTTACGGTTTGTTATGAAGTTCCGCAAAGTTACGCTGAGGTTTTGATTGCGTACGAATTGATAAGATAGTATACTTTGATAATATATAAGATAGAACTGCAACTACATGCAAACCTCAGATTTATTTAACAAAATATGTAGCAAGAACCGCTAGGGATGATCAAAATGTACATACGTGCATAGTATAACTTTGTTTACGCTTTGTTATGAAGTTCCGCAAAGTTTCGCTGAGGTTTTGATGGCGTCGTATTGGTGGTATAGTATACTTTGATATTATACAAGATAGAACTGCAACTACATGCAAACCTCAGAGTTATTTAACAAAATGTGTAGCAAGAACCGCTAGGGATGATCAAATAGTACATACGTGCATAGTATAACTTTGTTTACGGTTTGTTATGAAGTTCCGCAAAGTTACGCTGAGGTTTTGATTGCGTACGAATTGATAAGATAGTATACTTTGATATTATACAAGATAGAACTGCAACTACATGCAAACCTCAGATTTATTTAACAAAATATGTAGCAAGAACCGCTAGGGATGATCAAAATGTACATACGTGCATAGTATAACTTTGTTTACGCTTTGTTATGAAGTTCTGTAAAGTGTCACTGATGTTTTGATTGCGTCGTAATGGTAAGATAGTATACTATGATATTATATAAGGTAGAACTGCAACTACCTACAAATCTGAGAGTGATATGGAAAAATATGTATCCAGAACCCTCAGGAAGATCACATAGTACATCCGTGCATAGTATAACTTTGTTTACGCTTTGTTATGAAGTTCCGCAATGTTTCGCTGAGGTTTTGATTGCGTCGTATTGATAAGATAGTAAACTTTGATATTATATAAGTTAGAACTGCAAATACCTGCAATGCTCAGAGTTATATATCTAGAATATGTAGCAAGAACCGCTAGGGATGATCAAATAGTACATACGTGCATAGTATAACTTTGTTTACGCTTTGTTATGAAGTTCCGCAAAGTTTCGCTGAGGTTTTGATGGCGTCGTATTGGTGGGATTGTATACTTTGATATTATACAAGATAGAACTGCAACTACATGCAAACCTCAGAGTTATTTAACAAAATGTGTAGCAAGAACCGCTAGGGATGATCAAATAGTACATACGTGCATAGTATAACTTTGTTTACGGTTTGTTATGAAGTTCCGCAAAGTTACGCTGAGGTTTTGATTGCGTACGAATTGATAAGATAGTATACTTTGATAATATATAAGATAGAACTGCAACTACATGCAAACCTCAGATTTATTTAACAAAATATGTAGCAAGAACCGCTAGGGATGATCAAAATGTACATACGTGCATAGTATAACTTTGTTTACGCTTTGTTATGAAGTTCCGCAAAGTTTCGCTGAGGTTTTGATGGCGTCGTATTGGTAAGATAGTATAATTTGATATTATATAAGATAGAACTGCAACTACATGCAAACCTCAGAGTTATTTAACAAAATATGTAGCAAGAACCGCTCAAGATGATCAAATAGTACATCCGTGCATAGTATAACTTTGTTTACGCTTTGTTATGAAGTTCCGCAAAGTTTCGCTGAGGTTTTGATTGCGTAAGTATTGATAAAATAGTATACTTTGATATTATATAAGTTAGAACTGCAAATACCTGCAATGCTCAGAGTTATATATCTAGAATATGTAGCAAGAACCGCTCAGGATGATCAAATAGTACATACGTGCATAGTATAACTTTGTTTACGCTTTGTTATGAAGTTCCGCAAAGTTTCGCTGAGGTTTTGATGGCGTCGTATTGGTGGTATAGTATACTTTGATATTATACAAGGTAGAACTGCAACTACATGCAAACCTCAGAGTTATTTAACAAAATGTGTAGCAAGAACCGCTAGGGATGATCAAATAGTACATACGTGCATAGTATAACTTTGTTTACGGTTTGTTATGAAGTTCCGCAAAGTTTCGCTGAGGTTTTGATTGCGTAAGTATTGATAAAATAGTATACTTTGATAATATATAAGTTAGAACTGCAACTACTTGCAAACCTCAGAGTTATTTAACAAAATATGTAGCAAGAACCGCTCAAGATGATCAAATAGTACATCCGTGCACAGTATAACTTTGTTTACGGTTTGTTATGAAGTTCCGCAAAGTTTCTCTGAGCTTTTGATGGCGTCGTATTGGTGCGATAGTATACTTTGATATTGTATAAGATAGGACTGCAACTACATGCAAACCTCAGAGTTATTTAACAAAATATGTAGCAAGAACCGCTAGGGATGATCAAATAGTACATACGTGCATAGTATAAATTTGTTTACGCTTTGTTATGAAGTTCCGCAAAGTTTCGCTGAGGTTTTGATTGCGTACGAATTGATAAGATAGTATACTTTGATAATATATAAGTTAGAACTGCAACTACATGCAAACCTCAGAGTTATTTAACAAAATATGTAGCAAGAACCGCTAGGGATGATCAAATAGTACATACGTGCATAGTATAACTTTGTTTACGCTTTGTTATGAAGTTCCGCAAAGTTTCTATAGATATATGTACAGAAATTATATATAATACGGTTCCAGGAACTGTTACATTGTATCTCGCTACATTGTATCTCGCGGTATCTTTAGGTATCGAATCAAAGACAGAGTCGCGATTCTTTTGGTCCGCCGACGTGTCCCATTCAGATGTTTCTCGTTTTCAAACGTATCGACGAGCTGCCGAAGTCGGTCAGTCTAAGCCTAGCCTTAGTAGAGAAAACATCGTTCAAATATCGTTTCTAAATCATATCTGTGTTTTTTATTCTTTCCAAATAAATACCTTGCTTCCCAAAACCAACAGGTTATGGGCCCAGGCACATAGTTAAAGTAATTTTTGTGAAAGAAATATATATATATATATAAAAATCATAGAGAGACTGTTAGTGAAGTGGCAATTGTAAATTAAAATAAGTTTGATCAAAAGTGAACGGGAAAGAGACGTGTGACACTGTGAAAATGAGTGCAGACACGAAGAAGACAAAGCGAAACATCAACCCCTTCGATGGGGAAAAGTATAGCGTCTGGAAATACAGAATTCGGGCATTAATAGCAGAAGAGGATGCACTGAAAGTTTTGGACTTGGATCGCCCAGAGACCCCGGGAAAAGATTGGATGCGATGCGAGAGAATTGCTACGGGAATAATTATTGAATACTTAACAGATTCAATGTTATGCTTCGCAACGGAGACAGATACGGCTAGGGATATAATTAACAAATTGGATGCGATATACCAAAGAAAAAGCCTCGCAACTCAACTTGCTGTCGAGAAGAAGTTATTGTGTTTTAAATTTAAGGAAGATATACCACTTTCAAAACATTTCATACTTTTCGACGAAATGATAGTGGAACTACACTCTGCGGGAGAAACACTGTCTGAGATGAGTAAAGTAGCCAGATTATTATTAACATTACCAAATTCATACGATCCACTTGTCACCGCAATCCAAACCCAATCAGACGAAAATCTAAGCCTCGCATTTGTAAAAATTAAATTGCTAGATTATGAAGTGAAACTACGAAACGAGAAAAGTGAAACAAGTGTAAAAGTATTGCATATAGAAACAAAAAGGGATAATGAGAGGATAAAGAAAGATAAAAAATTTAAGACAAGTTTTAAAAGAAATGAAAATTATCATCAACGTCGTTCTTTTAAAAAATAAAGGATTTAACAAAAACTATTATAAAAAATGTGATTATTGTGGCAGAAGAAACCACGAAAAGAAAGACTGCTACTATTACAAAAAGAATTCTACGGCTGAAGAGCGGCCGCGAACAATTCAAACCGTTCAAGTGCAAGGAGAACGTGAAAGCTTCGCGTTTATGACAGGAGTTCAAATAAAAAATAATAAAAGATCAAATGATTCTGCTGAAATAGACTTTATATTGGACTCAGGTGCTACAGATCACTTGGTTAATGAAATGGATTTTTTCGTGACTTTATCAACATTGACGAAGCCCATTCATGTGTCAATTGCAAAGAAAGGAGAAGTTATCACGGCAACGAAGATTGGTTCGATTAAAATAACGACAAATCTAGGAGTTACCGGAGTTCTGGAGAATGTATTATACGTACCCGATGTCCCAAACAACCTACTATCCGTTCGCCGAATCCAGGAAGCCGGAATGAGAGTCATTTTTAGCGAAACGGGCAATGTTACAGTAACGAAAGGTGGTAAGACCATACTCACTGGTAAGTCAGCACAAAATTTAATATGTGTAACATTTACTATTGATAAAACTATGTGTGATAAAACATATGCAAATAATATCGTAGTACTAAACACATACAAATTGTGGCATGAACGTTTGGGTCATATTGAGAGTTCTAAATTCGTTAAAATGAAACAGAATGATTTAATCGTTGGTAAGAAATTAATAGACAGAATTAATCCTACACAGGATTTATGTGAAGCTTGTGTGTACGGGAAACAAGCGCGTCTGCCTTTTTCAAAAGGAAGGGACAGGAGTCACATAACTAGACCTCTGTTTACCGTCCACTCTGATGTATGTGGACCAATTAAACCAAAAACAATCGACGATAAAAGTTATTTTGTTACATTCATTGACGAATTTACACATTACACGGTCGTTTATCTCATCGCGTTTAAATCTGAAGTGTTCAAAGTTTTTCAAGACTTTGTAGCTAAATCTGAATCACACTTCAGTTTACAAATCGCAAATTTGAATTGCGATAATGGGACAGAATACTTATCAAATGAATTCAAAGCTTTTTGCGTACAAAAGGGTATTCAATATCAATTGACAGTTCCGTATACGCCTCAGCAAAATCCCATAGCAGAACGAATGAACAGAACTCTATTAGAAAAAGCTCGCGCCATGATTCATGGTGCTGTTTTAAACAAAGAGCTATGGGGAGAGGCAATATTAACAGCAGCCCACTTAATTAATATATCTCCAAGTAAAGCCATCGCGGAGAATAAAACTCCTTTTGAACTATGGCATAATAGGAAACCAAAATTAAATCGTTTAAGAATTTTTGGTAGCACAGTCTACGTGCACGACAAAAATAGAGAAAGTAAATTTGATAAGAAATCGTTTAAAGGGATATTTATAGGCTATGAGAAAAACGGGTATAAAATATTAAACGCGAATACAGGAAAATTCATGATAGCCCGTGATGTCATTTTTGATGAGATTAATTTTAAAAATTCAAGACCTTTTGTACACACAAATAACTTTGAAGAAGAAAGTATCGTAGCAATAAAATCACAAGAAGCTGATGAAGAAAAAGAAATCAGTAAAAGTCAAAGGAGCGAAACAATAGTGTCTGATAAAAGGAATATCGAAAACACTAATGCTCAAATTGACTCTAATGAAAGTGGTTCGCGAAGAAGTGCAAGAATTAAAGTCAAACCTCATATAAATTATAATGAGGAGCATGATTATCATGCTTATGCACTCGTAACAAATTGTGAAGTTCCCAAATCGTATAGTGAGATAAAAGACCGTGATGATAAGATTCAGTGGGAGAAAGCGATAAAAGATGAAATCGACTCCCTAATATATAACAATACGTGGAACCTAGTTCCCCGTCCAAATAATAAAAATATAGTTGATTGCAAATGGGTTTTTAGCATTAAAATGGATGAAAAAGGAAATCCATGCAAATTTAAAGCGAGATTGGTTGCAAGAGGTTTTAGTCAACAACATTTATTAGACTATAATGAGACCTTTGCGCCTGTAGCTCGCATTGCAACTTTTCGAATGCTTTTGGCCTTTGCAAATCAGTATAATTTATTAATTCACCAAATGGACGTTAAGACAGCCTTTTTGAATGGTCTACTGAAAGAGGAGATTTATATGCGTGTACCAGAAGGTATTCAAGCGCAAGAAAATCAAGTATGCAAGTTGAATAAAGCATTATATGGCTTAAAACAATCGGCCAGATGCTGGTTTCAACTTTTTGAAGTCACTCTCAAAAACCATGGTTTTCAAAACTCTTCTGTAGATCGCTGTTTATATTTCCTCGATAGGGATCATATTTGTAAAAATATATATGTCATTTTGTACGTTGACGATCTTTTAATAGTTACATACGATAGAAACACATTAAAAAACTTTAAAGATTATTTAAAAAAAAGAAGTTTTCAATGACAGATATGAACGAAATGAGATTATTCCTAGGAATAAACGTTGAAAGAAAAGACGATATAATCACTCTAGATCAAAGTATGTATTTACAGAATGTTTTGCAAAAGTACAAAATGAGTGAGTGTAATAGTGTAAGTACTCCATTGCCTGCAAAATTAGACTACACAGCCTTAGATTCGGATGAATATTTTGATGTACCATGTAGGAACCTTATTGGCTGCTTAATGTATGCTATGCTATGCACGCGACCTGATTTATGTTTCGCTGTGAACTTGCTTAGCAGATATCAAAATAAAAATAATAAGGAACTCTGGCAGAATCTAAAAAGGGTCTTAAGATATGTGAAAGGATCGTTAAAATACCGTTTAATTTACAAAAGAAATGATTACAAAACTATATTGACTGGTTATGTAGACTCTGATTGGGCAGGTAATGAAATCGACAGGAAGAGTACGACTGGATATATTTTTAAAATGTTTGAAACCAATACGATCTGTTGGAATACAAGGAAACAAAACTCAGTTGCAACTTCCTCAACTGAAGCTGAGTATATGGCGTTATATGAAGGGATTAAAGAAGCTTGTTGGATAAAATCTTTGTTATCGAGTATAAAAATAGACATAAAGGAACCAATTACTATTTTCGAGGACAATAACGGTTGTATAGCAATAGGAAATAATCCAACAGATCATAAGCGATCGAAACACATCGACGGTGAACAACTGGGGGACATTTTCACAAAACCAATACCAACAGCGAAGTTCAATTATATGCGCAAGCAGATCGGACTGGAGGAGCCCGAGTGATAAGAAATTTTTAAACGATAATAATGGTTTGATTGAGTTTTTATTTTGGGTTTTTCCTCAATCCATTGCAACGAATGTTGAACCATTTGTATATTGCCCAAAAATAATAATAATAAAAGGGAAATGAGCGATGTTCTCTCTATAAGTATTTAAAGGTTAATTTCTGAGTGGGAGTATAGATATATGTACAGAAATTATATATAATACGGTTCCAGGAACTGTTACATTGTATCTCGCTACATTGTATCTCGCGGTATCTTTAGGTATCGAATCAAAGACAGAGTCGCGATTCTTTTGGTCCGCCGACGTGTCCCATTCAGATGTTTCTCGTTTTCAAACGTATCGACGAGCTGCCGAAGTCGGTCAGTCTAAGCCTAGCCTTAGTAGAGAAAACATCGTTCAAATATCGTTTCTAAATCATATCTGTGTTTTTTATTCTTTCCAAATAAATACCTTGCTTCCCAAAACCAACAGTTTCGCTGAGGTTTTGATGGCGTCGTATTGGTAAGATAGTATAATTTGATATTATATAAGATAGAACTGCAACTACATGCAAACCTCAGAGTTATTTAACAAAATATGTAGCAAGAACCGCTCAAGATGATCAAATAGTACATCCGTGCATAGTATAACTTTGTTTACGCTTTGTTATGAAGTTCCGCAAAGTTTCGCTGAGGTTTTGATTGCGTAAGTATTGATAAAATAGTATACTTTGATAATATATAAGTTAGAACTGCAACTACATGCAAACCTCAGAGTTATTTAACAAAATATGTAGCAAGAACCGCTCAAGATGATCAAATAGTACATCCGTGCATAGTATAACTTTGTTTACAGTTTGTTATGAAGTTCCGCAAAGTTTCTCTGAGCTTTTGATGGCGTCGTATTGGTGCGATAGTATACTTTGATATTGTATAAGATAGGACTGCAACTACATGCAAACCTCAGAGTTATTTAACAAAATATGTAGCAAGAACCGCTAGGGATGATCAAATAGTACATACGTGCATAGTATAAATTTGTTTACGCTTTGTTATGAAGTTCCGCAAAGTTTCGCTGAGGTTTTGATTGCGTACGAATTGATAAGATAGTATACTTTGATAATATATAAGATAGAACTGCAACTACATGCAAACCTCAGATTTATTTAACAAAATATGTAGCAAGAACCGCTAGGGATGATCAAAATGTACATACGTGCATAGTATAACTTTGTTTACGCTTTGTTATGAAGTTCCGTAAAGTGTCACTGATGTTTTGATTGCGTCGTATTGGTAAGATAGTATACTATGATATTATATAAGGTAGAACTGCAACTACCTACAAATCTGAGAGTGATATGGAAAAATATGTATCCAGAACCCTCAGGAAGATCACATAGTACATCCGTGCATAGTATAACTTTGTTTACGCTTTGTTATGAAGTTCCGCAATGTTTCGCTGAGGTTTTGATTGCGTCGTATTGATAAGATAGTAAACTTTGATATTATATAAGTTAGAACTGCAAATACCTGCAATGCTCAGAGTTATATATCTAGAATATGTAGCAAGAACCGCTCAGGATGATCAAATAGTACATACGTGCATAGTATAACTTTGTTTACGCTTTGTTATGAAGTTCCGCAAAGTTTCGCTGAGGTTTTGATGGCGTCGTATTGGTGGTATAGTATACTTTGATATTATACAAGATAGAACTGCAACTACATGCAAACCTCAGAGTTATTTAACAAAATGTGTAGCAAGAACCGCTAGGGATGATCAAATAGTACATACGTGCATAGTATAACTTTGTTTACGGTTTGTTATGAAGTTCCGCAAAGTTACGCTGAGGTTTTGATTGCGTACGAATTGATAAGATAGTATACTTTGATAATATATAAGATAGAACTGCAACTACATGCAAACCTCAGATTTATTTAACAAAATATGTAGCAAGAACCGCTAGGGATGATCAAAATGTACATACGTGCATAGTATAACTTTGTTTACGCTTTGTTATGAAGTTCCGCAAAGTTTCGCTGAGGTTTTGATGGCGTCGTATTGGTAAGATAGTATAATTTGATATTATATAAGATAGAACTGCAACTACATGCAAACCTCAGAGTTATTTAACAAAATATGTAGCAAGAACCGCTCAAGATGATCAAATAGTACATCCGTGCATAGTATAACTTTGTTTACGCTTTGTTATGAAGTTCCGCAAAGTTTCGCTGAGGTTTTGATTGCGTAAGTATTGATAAAATAGTATACTTTGATAATATATAAGTTAGAACTGCAACTACATGCAAACCTCAGAGTTATTTAACAAAATATGTAGCAAAAACCGCTCAAGATGATCAAATAGTACATACGTGCATAGTATAACTTTGTTTACGCTTTGTTATGAAGTTCCGCAAAGTTTCGCTGAGGTTTTGATGGCGTCGTATTGGTGGTATAGTATACTTTGATATTATACAAGATAGAACTGCAACTACATGCAAACCTCAGAGTTATTTAACAAAATGTGTAGCAAGAACCGCTAGGGATGATCAAATAGTACATACGTGCATAGTATAAATTTGTTTACGCTTTGTTATGAAGTTCCGCAAAGTTTCGCTGAGGTTTTGATTGCGTACGAATTGATAAGATAGTATACTTTGATAATATATAAGATAGAACTGCAACTACATGCAAACCTCAGATTTATTTAACAAAATATGT
The DNA here is from genome assembly GCA_913789895.3 of Seladonia tumulorum. Lineage (NCBI taxonomy): Eukaryota > Metazoa > Arthropoda > Insecta > Hymenoptera > Halictidae > Seladonia > Seladonia tumulorum. Next base: position 53,169 of record CAJYYF030000129.1, on the reverse strand, counting down.
AGCAAGAACCGCTAGGGATGATCAAAATGTACATACGTGCATAGTATAACTTTGTTTACGCTTTGTTATGAAGTTCCGCAAAGTTTCGCTGTGGTTTTGATGGCGTCGTATTGGTAAGATAGTATAATTTGATATTATATAAGATAGAACTGCAACTACATGCAAACCTCAGAGTTATTTAACAAAATGTGTAGCAAGAACCGCTAGGGATGATCAAATAGTACATACGTGCATAGTATAACTTTGTTTACGGTTTGTTATGAAGTTCCGCAAAGTTTCGCTGAGGTTTTGATTGCGTACGAATTGATAAGATAGTATACTTTGATAATATATAAGATAGAACTGCAACTACATGCAAACCTCAGATTTATTTAACAAAATATGTAGCAAGAACCGCTAGGGATGATCAAAATGTACATACGTGCATAGTATAACTTTGTTTACGCTTTGTTATGAAGTTCCGCAAAGTTTCGCTGAGGTTTTGATGGCGTCGTATTGGTAAGATAGTATAATTTGATATTATATAAGATAGAACTGCAACTACATGCAAACCTCAGAGTTATTTAACAAAATATGTAGCAAGAACCGCTCAAGATGATCAAATAGTACATCCGTGCATAGTATAACTTTGTTTACGGTTTGTTATGAATTTCCGCAAAGTTTCTCTGAGCTTTTGATGGCGTCGTATTGGTGCGATAGTATACTTTGATATTGTATAAGATAGGACTGCAACTACATGCAAACCTCAGAGTTATTTAACAAAATATGTAGCAAGAACCGCTCAAGATGATCAAATAGTACATCCGTGCATAGTATAACTTTGTTTACGCTTTGTTATGAAGTTCCGCAAAGTTTCGCTGAGGTTTTGATTGCGTAAGTATTGATAAAATAGTATACTTTGATAATATATAAGTTAGAACTGCAACTACATGCAAACCTCAGAGTTATTTAACAAAATATGTATCCAGAACCCTCAGGAAGATTGTTTGACGCGGCTGTAAACACGGTGACAGCAACGTTCTACCGACTCGGCCTAGGTCATCGCCGTTACATTTAGTTTAATTTGAAGGAGTGCAAACGAGCTCCTGATAGGCGAGTATGGTGGGGATTCCGCGAGGACCCCGGTCCCGTTTGTCGCGATGTCAACCGTTTTCGAATAGTTCTTCAGTAACTACCATCGAGTACAGTTCTTCAGCAACTACCCTCGAATATAGTCTTTCGAAATTACATCAGCGAATCGTTCTTCAGCGACGACCAACGCGAGTCATTTCGTCAACGCGATCACTATACTGCAGTTATTGTACCGCGAGTGAGTGGACAGAACTATAAAGCATTAAACGACATCTTGGACGTCGCAGAAACCCGGCGTCCCCGAGTTAATCAGTGATTTTCTTTCACACCCTTTCAAATTCTTCCACACCACCGATTGATCCACCCTTTCCTACCCGACTCCAACGATTCACCAACGGATCGGGGTAAACAATTTTTGGTCCTTCGAGCCGGATTTACGGTAGTTAAGTGGAAAAGTGCGAAAGTGGACATCGGTTTCTACCTTCAGGAACCGGTAAAATTCGAACGCCGACATCAACAAGGCAGGGTGACTTTGAGTACGAGGTAGTCTTATACAGACACCAACCGCTGCGATGGATTTGAACGTAACGGAATCCTTCGAGACCGCTCTGGAAAGGCAGTTGCAAGCCTGTGTTTCCTTAAAAAAGGTTTTAATTAACACGAAAAAGAAAGGAGAGGCCAACTACACCCTGCGGTATCTGGAAGACAGGCTCAAACTGTTCGAGGATACCTGGTACGAAATCAAGCAGCTGAACGCGTTTCTGCAAGCTGCCAGGAAGGCTGACAGGAAGAGGGAAGAATTTCCGTATTTCGCATCGAACCAGATGGACCGCATGGACGACATACACGAGGAAGGATGGGACTACCTCAAGGAGCACATCGGACGCTTGACCATCCCGGTGACACCTCCTGCGGCAAGTTCCTCCGTTATGTATCCCTCACCCCCGGTAAGTGGAACGGTTCCAGTCAAACTTCCGAGGGTGGAGCTTCCCACGTTTGATGGGGATCGGGCCAAATGGAAGTCGTTCGAATCTAGATTTAGTTCCGCGATTCTAAACAACAGCAGATTAACCGACGTGTCGCGCCTTGAGTATCTGCTTAGCGTTTTAAAGGGCGAAGCTCTCGCCGCCGTCGTGAATCTGGATGTAACCGACGCGAATTTCGAAATTGCGTGGAATCGCCTCCGCGAAACGTACGATAATGAACGGATAGTTGTTCAAGCTTTAATGCATAAATTGTGTGCCGTAAAGTCCATCAAGCACGATCAGCTTGATTCTTTAAAGCAGTTTACTGTTCACTATCGTAATACGTTAGAAGCTCTGCGAAAACTTGGGCACCCCTCCGACCAAGATTTTCTCGTCTACATGATCACTAGTACTTTCGATAGCGAGCTAAATCAAAAGTGGAGCGACCACATCGGCGATACCCGAACCTATCCGAGCTACGAAACCTTGGAAAAATTCATGTTGAAGCAAGCCGCGGCGTTGGAAGCGAAATATCAGTCAAAGCCGAAACCCGCGCCGGTCGTTCAGCAATCAATGCTGTCGCGCCCGAGGTCCACCGCCCACGTAATAGAAGAGTCGGGTCGCTCGCACCTGCCGTGTTTAATGTGCTAAGAATTGCACTCCATCCGAGAATGCAAGGCGTTTCGAAGACTGTCCCCGCTCCTACGCTTCGACTTCCTTAAAGATCAACGCGTGTGTATAAACTGCCTCAGTTCCGATCACACCGTATCGAACTGCTCGAGCCCGAACGTCTGCAGGGAATGTAACGCGAAGCACCACACGCTACTCCACCGAAACGAGAGTCAGGGACAAAACAGGGCACCTTCGCGCCCGTACAAGTATCCCCCTTCTCGCGCGAACACGGTTAAACAACCGTCGAATGGCCCTTCGCGATCATCGCCGACGACAGCGGCGACTTCCAGCGAAGTGCGCCCGTCAAGCCTTCACGATAGCTGCGACAATGTTGCTTCGCATTTCGCCGAAGCTACCCCCGACGTCGGGAAGGTGGTCCTGCTAGCCACAGCTTTAGTAAACGTGTTCACACCGGACGGCCGGTCGCGATTAACGCGCGCTTTAATAGATCAAGGCTCTCAGTCGTCGTTCATTTCGACTAGTCTGGTCCAGAGTCTGCGCCTAAAACAGATTCGTTCGCCCATATGCGTGACCGGGCTCGGCGGGGAGCATGCGAGTAAAATCGAGTATAGCACACTCATCCAGATAGGAGGGGCCACTCACTCGAAGCCGGTCGCCTCTACGCGTGCGTTCGTAGTCCGAAATATCTCGCAATACGTTCCGCCTCCGATTAATGTAAACAATTACCAGGCGTTCGCGAACCTACAGCTAGCCGATCCCAACCCCGCGTCGACTCAACGAATCGAGTTGTTGCTAGGAGCCGAACTCTTTTGCCAAATACTTCGTCCTGGCATCCGTCGGTCACCTACAAGCGGTCCGGTTGCCCAAAATACAGAGCTTGGGTGGATCTTATCGGGGAGAACATCAGGGACGAGCATCTCGCACCCCACGGTGACATTGCATCACGGTGTTATTGAAGACCCGCTCGAAAAGGCCTTGTCGCGGTTTTGGGAAACGGAAGCTGTGCCCGCGTCGCGTTCCCTTACTACGAAGGAAAACCAATGCGAGCAGCACTTTGCGGAAACATATACACGGGACGATACAGGTCGGTTCATAGTACGGTTACCGTTCAACAGACCGGAACCGCACGTCCTGCTCGGAGATTCCTTCCGTGGATCTGCCGCGTCCCTACGCCGGTTAACGTCGCAGTTAAAGCGCGACAAAAACATCCAGGACGAATACGCAAAATTTATCCGGGAATACGAAGCGCTCGGCCACATGACGCTATTTTCCCCGATAGATTTCTCGAGGACATTCATCCCACATCGCGCGGTCGTTCGGGAAGAGAGCTTAACCACGAAACTACGCGTCGTCTTCAATGCGTCGAGTAAAACAACGAGCGGTTACTCCCTGAACGACCTACTTCACGTAGGACCTAAACTACAATTGGAGATCTCGAAGATACTTCTAGACTGGCGCCTCCACCAATATGTACTGGTCGCGGACATCGAGAAGATGTTCCGCCAAATTATTGTGCACCCAGACGATAGGCAAAACCAGTGCATATTATGGGAAAACGAATCGTCTGCCGAAGTCGAAGCGTACGAGTTAAATACGGTCACATATGGAACTGCCTGCGCTCCGTATCTTTCGATGCGCGTTCTTAAGGAGCTCAATAATCTCGAAGGAGCGAACTTCCCCCTCGCGGCCCCGGTACTCGAAACCAGTATATATGTGGACGATGTTTTCATGGGAGCAGCGGACAAACGGCTGCTCGAACAGACGCGGCAGCAAGTATGTCAGTTACTTGCACGAGGAGGTTTCCATCTTCGAAAATGGGCCGGGAACGACTCGCAAATCCTTAGGAACATCCCGGAGGCTAAACATTCGCACGCCGTCGACCTGCGGATATTGCACGAGTCGGAGTTGAAAGTTTTAGGAGTCAACTGGATACCGTCAGACGACGCCTTTTACTTCAACCTGCAGCAGTTCACCATCCGAGAAGGAAAGATGACCAAGCGCGAGCTCTTGTCGGAAATTTCAAAGTTGTTCGACCCGCTAGGTTGGTTATCACCGATCATCATTCGCGCGAAAATTCTAATGCAGCAGCAATGGCTGGAAAAAATTCATTGGGACGATCACGTATCCGATAAGACGCAGGAAAGCTGGAATGCATTCTGTTCAGATTGGCGTGCATTAAACTCCATGCGAATCCCTCGCTGGATACATTACGGTCCCGATTCGACGCAAGTGCAATTGCACGGATTTAGCGATGCCTCCAGCGCAGCATTTTCCTGTGCCATCTACGCACGAGTGTCGTCCCTCAGCGGCGATACATTCACCACGTTGCTTGCCGCGAAGTCGCGAGTAGCGCCGATCAAAACGCTTTCGATTCCTATCCTCGAATTGAACGGAGCGGTCATGCTGGCAGAGCTGATGGATCACGTCAACAAGTCCATCACTGTTTCAGCGGATCGCATTATATGCTGGACCGACTCCACGATAGTCCTCGCCTGGTTGAGGAAACATCCCTCAACATGGAAGACCACGGTGGCCAACCGTACGTCAAAAATCCACTCGACGCTCCCATCGGCTATTTGGAAGCACGTGCCGACAAAATTTAATTCGGCTGATTTAAATTCGCGCGGTGCCAAGGCCGAGGATTTGTTGTCGTCGACGTTGTGGCTCGAGGGACCACCCTGGATGCGAGAGAGAGAGGAGCGGTGGCCGCTCCAGCAGGCTTATGACACGCAGGCAGAACAAAGAGAATCAGCTGTTCACCTGACAACAAGCGGCGAGACATGGGCCGTGTTCGATCGAGTTTCCAGCTGGTCTCGTCTCATCCGCGTATTCGTATATGTCAGACGGTTTGTAAACAGAACGCGTTCGAAAAGTCTTGCGCCCCACGGTTACCTCACCGCGTCCGAGTTACATGAAGCGGAGCGATGCATCGTGCGGCATGTACAAGCCCTTGCGTTCCGAGCGGAAATCAGCAGGCTCAAAGAGTCAAAACCGTTGGACAAGCGATCATCGCTTATCCCTTTGAACCCCTTCATAGATCAGTTCGGCATCTTGCGTGTAGGAGGTAGGTTGCAGAATTCCTTCTTACCTTGGGAGACTAAGCATCCTAGCATTCTACCCAAACATACGGTATCGGATTTAATTTTACGCGACGCACATCTGCTGTCCCTACACGGTGGAACGCAACTGACAGTATACACGGCGCGACAAAGGTACTGGATACTGGGCATCCGCGATACAGCGCGAAGAATTATCCACCACTGCGTAAAATGTGCCCGATGGCGGGCGGAAAAGTCCACGCAGATTATGCAGAATCTCGTGCCTTCCCGCTGTCGACCATCCTCCCCGTTTCTCAACATCGGGATAGATTACGCGGGACCGTATCTAGTCCGCGACGCCGCGGGTCGAGGGAAAAAATCGCACAAGGCTTACATCGCCGTGTTTGTTTGTCTAGCGACACGCGCGATCCACTTAGAGCTGGTGCACGAGTACTCTACGGCAGCATTCCTCGCTGCTCTTGATCGGTTCATCTCTCGTCGCGGGATACCGAAAACAATAACTAGCGACAACGGAACGAACTTCGTCGGAGCGGCACGCGAAATCGCGCGAGATTTTGCCTCGATCACCGACTCGTCCGAATTGCATAAGCACTGCGGTAATCTGCGCATTCAATGGTCCTTTTACCCCCCTGGAGCACCGCATCACGGAGGCATGCAGGAGGCGGCGGTCCGATCTGTGAAACACCATCTTCGGCGCATCATGGGATGCTTCACACCAACCGCCGAAGAGTTCACAACGTTGCTCTGCAAAGTCGAGGCCACGTTGAACTCCCGACCGATCACACGTGTGCGGGACGATCCAGAGTGTTTGGAGATCTTAACTCCCGGGCATTTTTTAACAGGCGGCCCATTGAATTCGCGACCAACTCCATCGGTGAGCGACGAGCCAATCTCGCATCTGTCGAGATGGCAACAGATACAAAACTTCCACGAACGCTTGTGGAAGGTATGGTCACGCGAATACCTTCAGGAGCTACAGTCCCGGTATAAATGGCAAGCCATAAAAGACCAACTGACCATCGACGACGTCGTGCTCGTCGAAAACCCGATTTTACCTCCGAACCGGTGGGAAATGGGTAGGGTTACAAAAACCTTCCCAGATAAAGCAGGCCACACCCGCATCGTAGAAGTGAAGACGAAAACCTCCTGTTACCGTCGACCTATTACGAGGTTATGTAAATTACCGATAGATTAAGTAGTATGTAAGTATTTCGTATTATGTACCATCCCACGCGTGTGTGGGACGCGTGAATGCTGCGAGAAAGAGGACGAAGAGTGACTGAGAGAATGCATGTGTGAAGCGCGCTTATATTATTATATTCGGTTGCACGGTCGCGCAAGGCGGGCGGTATTGTTTGACGCGGCTGTAAACACGGTGACAGCAACGTTCTACCGACTCGGCCTAGGTCATCGCCGTTACATTTAGTTTAATTTGAAGGAGTGCAAACGAGCTCCTGATAGGCGAGTATGGTGGGGATTCCGCGAGGACCCCGGTCCCGTTTGTCGCGATGTCAACCGTTTTCGAATAGTTCTTCAGTAACTACCATCGAGTACAGTTCTTCAGCAACTACCCTCGAATATAGTCTTTCGAAATTACATCAGCGAATCGTTCTTCAGCGACGACCAACGCGAGTCATTTCGTCAACGCGATCACTATACTGCAGTTATTGTACCGCAAGTGAGTGGACAGAACTATAAAGCATTAAACGACATCTTGGACGTCGCAGAAACCCGGCGTCCCCGAGTTAATCAGTGATTTTCTTTCACACCCTTTCAAATTCTTCCACACCACCGATTGATCCACCCTTTCCTACCCGACTCCAACGATTCACCAACGGATCGGGGTAAACAAAGATCACATAGTACATCCGTGCATAGTATAACTTTGTTTACGCTTTGTTATGAAGTTCCGCAATGTTTCGCTGAGGTTTTGATTGCGTCGTATTGATAAGATAGTAAACTTTGATATTATATAAGTTAGAACTGCAAATACCTGCAATGCTCAGAGTTATATATCTAAATATGTAGCAAGAACCGCTCAGGATGATCAAATAGTACATACGTGCATAGTATAACTTTGTTTACGCTTTGTTATGAAGTTCCGCAAAGTTTCGCTGAGGTTTTGATGGCGTCGTATTGGTGGTATAGTATACTTTGATATTATACAAGATAGAACTGCAACTACATGCAAACCTCAGAGTTATTTAACAAAATGTGTAGCAAGAACCGCTAGGGATGATCAAATAGTACATACGTGCATAGTATAACTTTGTTTACGGTTTGTTATGAAGTTCCGCAAAGTTTCGCTGAGGTTTTGATTGCGTACGAATTGATAAGATAGTATACTTTGATAATATATAAGATAGAACTGCAACTACATGCAAACCTCAGATTTATTTAACAAAATATGTAGCAAGAACCGCTAGGGATGATCAAAATGTACATACGTGCATAGTATAACTTTGTTTACGCTTTGTTATGAAGTTCCGCAGAGTTTCGCTGAGGTTTTGATGGCGTCGTATTGGTAAGATAGTATAATTTGATATTATATAAGATAGAACTGCAACTACATGCAAACCTCAGAGTTATTTAACAAAATATGTAGCAAGAACCGCTCAAGATGATCAAATAGTACATCCGTGCATAGTATAACTTTGTTTACGCTTTGTTATGAAGTTCCGCAAAGTTTCGCTGAGCATTTGATGGCGTCGTATTGGTGCGATAGTATACTTTCATATTATATAAGATAGGACTGCAACTACATGCAAACCTCAGAGTTATTGAACAAAATATGTAGCAAGAACCGCTAGGGATGATCAAATAGTACATACGTGCATAGTATAAATTTGTTTACGCTTTGTTATGAAGTTCCGCAAAGTTTCGCTGAGGTTTTGATGGCGTCGTATTGGTGGGATAGTATACTTTGATATTATACAAGATAGAACTGCAACTACATGCAAACCTCAGAGTTATTTAACAAAATATGTAGCAAGAACCGCTAGGGATGATCAAATAGTACATACGTGCATAGTATAACTTTGTTTACGCTTTGTTATGAAGTTCCGCAAAGTTTCGCTGAGGTTTTGATTGCGTCGTATTGGTGGGATAGTATACTTTGATATTATACAAGATAGAACTGCAACTACATGCAAACCTCAGAGTTATTTGACAAAATATGTAGCAAGAACCGCTAGGGATGATCAAATAGTACATACGTGCATAGTATAACTTTGTTTACGCTTTGTTATGAAGTTCCGCAAAGTTTCGCTGAGCTTTTGATGGCGTCGTATTGGTGCGATAGTATACTTTGATATTATATAAGATAGGACTGCAACTACATGCAAACCTCAGAGTTATTTAACAAAATATGTAGCAAGAACCGCTAGGGATGATCAAATAGTACATACGTGCATAGTATAACTTTGTTTACGCTTTGTTATGAAGTTCCGTAAAGTGTCACTGATGTTTTGATTGCGTCGTATTGGTAAGATAGTAAACTTTGATATTATATAAGTTAGAACTGCAAATACCTGCAATGCTCAGAGTTATATATCTAAATATGTAGCAAGAACCGCTCAGGATGATCAAATAGTACATACGTGCATAGTATAACTTTGTTTACGCTTTGTTATGAAGTTCCGCAATGTTTCGCTGAGGTTTTGATTACGTCGTATTGATAAGATAGTAAACTTTGATATTATATAAGTTAGAACTGCAAAAACCTGCAATGCTCAGAGTTATTTATCTAAATATGTTGCAAGAACCGCTAAGGATGATCAAATAGTACATACGTGCATAGTATAACTTTGTTTACGCTTTGTTATGAAGTTCCGCAAAGTTTCGCTGAGGTTTTGATTGCGTACGAATTGATAAGATAGTATACTTTGATAATATATAAGATAGAACTGCAACTACATGCAAACCTCAGAGTTATTTAACAAAATATGTAGCAAGAACCGCTAGGGATGATCAAATAGTACATACGTGCATAGTATAACTTTGTTTACGCTTTGTTATGAAGTTCCGTAAAGTGTCACTGATGTTTTGATTGCGTCGTATTGGTAAGATAGTATACTATGATATTATATAAGGTAGAACTGCAACTACCTACAAATCTGAGAGTGATATGGCAAAATATGTATCCAGAACCCTCAGGAAGATCAAATAGAACATCCGCGCATAGTATAACTTTGTTTACGCTTTGTTATGAAGTTCCGCAATGTTTCGCTGAGGTTTTGGTTACGTCGTATTGATAAGATAGTAAACTTTGATATTATATAAGGTAGAACTGCAACTACCTACAAATCTGAGAGTGATATGGCAAAATATGTATCCAGAACCCTCAGGAAGATCAAATAGTACATCCGTGCATAGTATAACTTTCTTTACGCTTTGTTATGAAGTTCCGCAAAGTTTCGCTGAGCTTTTGATGTCGTCGTATTGGTGCGATAGTATACTTTGATATTATATAAGATAGGACTGCAACTACATGCAAACCTCAGAGTTATTTAACAAAATATGTAGCAAGAACCGCTAGGGATGATCAAATAGTACATACGTGCATAGTATAACTTTGTTTACGCTTTGTTATGAAGTTCCGCAGAGTTTTGCTGAGGTTTTGATTGCGTAGTATTGATAAGATAGTATACTTTGATAATATATAAGTTAGAACTGCAACTACATGCAAACCTCAGAGTTATTTAACAAAATATGTAGCAAGAACCGCTAGGGATGATCAAATAGTACATACGTGCATAGTATAACTTTGTTTACGCTTTGTTATGAAGGTCCGCAATGTTTCGCTGAGGTTTTGATTGCGTCGTATTGATAAGATAGCATACTTAGATAATATGTAAGTTAGAACTGCAAATACCTACAAAGCTCAGTGTTATTTAACTAAATATGTAGCAAGAACCGCTAGGGATGATCAAATAGTACATACGTGCGTAGTATAACTTTGTTTACGCTTTGTTATGAAGTTCCGCAAAGTTTCGCTGAGGTTTTGATGGCGTCGTATTGGTAAGATAGTATAATTTGATATTATATAAGATAGAACTGCAACTACATGCAAACCTCAGAGTTATTTAACAAAATATGTAGCAAGAACCGCTCTGTATGATCAAATAGTACATCCGTGCATAGTATAACTTTGTTTACGCTTTGTTATGAAGTTCCGCAAAGTTTCGCTGAGGTTTTGATTGCGTAACTATTGATAATATAGTATACTTTGATAATATATAAGTTAGAACTGCAACTACATGCAAACCTCAGAGTTATTTAACAAAATATGTAGCAAGAACCGCTAGGGATGATCAAATAGTACATACGTGCATAGTATAACTTTGTTTACGCTTTGTTATGAAGTTCCGCAAAGTGTCACTGATGTTTTGATGGCGTCGTATTGGTGGGATAGTATACTTTGATATTATACAAGATAGAACTGCAACTACATGCAAAGCTCAGAGTTATTTAACAAAATATGTAGCAAGAACCGCTCAAGATGATCAAATAGTACATCCGTGCATAGTATAACTTTGTTTACGCTTTGTTATGAAGTTCCGCGAAGTTTCGCTGAGGTTTTGATTGCGTAAGTATTGATAAAATAGTATACTTTGATAATATATAAGTTAGAACTGCAACTACATGCAAACCTCAGAGTTATTTAACAAAATATGTAGCAAGAACCGCTAGGGATGATCAAATAGTACATACGTGCATAGTATAACTTTGTTTACGCTTTGTTATGAAGTTCCGCAAAGTGTCACTGATGTTTTGATGGCGTCGTATTGGTGGGATAGTATACTTTGATATTATACAAGATAGAACTGCAACAGTAGATAGGCTATGAGGTTTCTGCCCCAAGGGGGGTGGGGGGGAGGGGGAGGCAGCAGGCAAATAGCGAAATGCAGCTTGTAGACAAGGGGGGAGGGGGAGGGGGGGTAACAACTGCAGCTTGTAGACAAGGGGGAGGGGGAGGGGGGTAACAACATATTTTTGAAATGCAGCTTGTAGACAAGGGAGGTGAGGGGGAGGGGGTAATAACATATTGCGAAATGCAGCTTGTAGACAAGGGGGGCGACGGGGTAACAACATATTGCGAAATTGTAGACAAGGGGGAGGGGGGTAACAAGATATTGCGAAATGTAGACATGGGGAGGGGACAACAGCGTATAGCGAAATGCAGCTTGTAGACAAGGGGGGAAGGGGGGCAACAGCGTATAGCGAAATGCAGCTTGTAGACAAGGGGCAACAGAGGGGAAGGCATTTAAGTGCAAAACATTGTTTGTATATATTAGTGAAATGCAAATTAACCAATTACCGTATCTTCTCAAGTGCGAGTTCTATTTTTGGTTTAATCAGTCATGATTGTGGAATCTGGTTTTGCATTAGCGAAATGCGGTATTTTGTCAAGGATAACCTGTATTTTCTTAAGCGCGCGACCATAACATTGTTTAAGTGATCACATCGTCGTTTTTGTGTGTGTGTGTGTGTGTGTGTGTGTTGTATTACACGTCCGGTGTCGTATACGGTTTAGACACGGCTTTCATCATTGTTGTTGTTGTTGTAGCAACAACTATAATAGTGCGCTGTTTTTTTCGAATGTATTCTCGCTGGTTCGCTGCTGGTAAGTGTATTATTCTAAAGTTTTTTCTCTCTATCGCATATATTAAAAAAATTATTTCCAGGTATGGGCAGAATGATTTTGTTTTGTTTTTTTGGCGAAGAGCTATAAGAAGCAGTGGGATGATGAGGAGTGTGACGGAAGAGTGGTAAGTTTTTTGGTAAAAAAAAATTTATTCGAATATAAAGTGTGTACATATGAAAACAACACCCTATTCTAACTTCAAATTTTTTTTTTCAGATTGCAGTGTATTACAGTCGTCCTATACTATGTCCTATATATTTTTGTAACAACTACATTGTAAAACTATTTGCAATAAACTCTTGTTCTTGTATAATGCATGTACAAAATTATAACATTATGCCCCCTGTAGGCGAGGGAGGGTGTGGTGGAGGGGGAATTTTTTTTTCATCGGTTGACGCTGGTGGAGGCGTTGTGGTGGCTGCTGCTGCTGCTGTTGCTGTGGACGTTGTCCAGTTCTTGAAGCGTTGATTCATTCGTTCGTCCATTTCCTCAAAAGCTGCGTTTAAATTTGCTTGTTGTTGTTCTTCCAGACGTCGCAGTTGTCCATATATTTCCTTAAATTTCTCAAGTAAACTAAACGTCAAATTTTCAAGCTTATCCGTTAGATTATCGTCGGTCAATCTCTTCTGTATGAGATCTTGATACTTTTGAAATTCTCCATACAATTCTTCATTGGCCATTACTTTTTGCTTCATGTCCTCCACGGTTTTTTCAAGCGTCGATATCTTTCCTTGACTCGACTGGTCCGTGTCAGACAGTACTTTCACTAAAGTTTTTATCTCGTCGAGCATCGTATTTTTGAAATTTTGAATTTTTTTCTCCCAGTTGCTGTTGCTGTTAATCTCATGTTCTAAGGTAGTAAGTCTACGCTCGATCGTCCTCACAAACGTCAAGTTAGCGTTTAATTTTTCACGATCCACTCTCAGTTCGCGCTGCAACACGTCGATCAAACCATCCTGGAGCTCGACAATTTTTTCGGCGCTGACTATTACTCCATCTTTACTAAATTTTTCTACCATCATTTTCAGTTTTTCTACTAGTTCTTTCCGTTCGTTTCGATCGTCTGTCCAACGTTTTTCAAAGTTTGTTAACCTCTCTTCAAACTTTTTATCCGTAAGCGTCCTTGCCTCGGCGATTCCCTCAACGCATTCAACTATATCGCGTATGTCACGAATGTCTTCGATACTTTTATAAAATTCTCTCATAAGTGTTTTTTTCATCACATTTAACGCGGAATCCACATAAAGTTTTGTTGTCGAATCGTGAGCGTTGGTTGGTGACTTTAAATTTCGAATAATTTGATGTTTCGCATCAAAAAATTCTCCATTACTTCTAATCACCTGATCGTTCGCAAGGAGATTGTCCACGTATCCTTTCGTCGCTGCATCCGTATTTTTCGTAGGAGGTTTTACATTTTCGATAGGTAGAAACTCTGCATCGAAGAATGTTTTATCGTTGTCCGACGCGGACGAATTAGGAGGAGGAGGAGTGTATTTTCTTATTGAATTTAAAATTTCAAGTAATAATTTGTTGAATGGTATGACATTACGACCATCGGCGGCAGCGGCATTCTTGGCAAGGGGATCTTTTGAAGCCAGATTTGCGTCTACTGTTTCTCGAATCATTCGTCGCAAAAGATCGTAAGATGATTGTTTCTTATTATTATCCGTCGTGTCGTAGTCGTCGTCGTCGCCGTTGCCGCCCATGATTCTCGTTGAAACTATACAATTGCGCGCACACAAGTAGTTGTTTGTAAGAACTTCGCGTAAATGATGCACCTTCGACCAAACACAGTGTATTTAAAAAGGGGATACGATGGTGGCGGTGGTGGGGAAAATAAGAAACATACGCGCGTTAAAAAAAATCAAGTCCACATATGTAATATTTTTTATTGATATATAAACTACAATCATCGTTTTTTTTTTTTGTTAGAAATAGTTTTATAATTTTTTTTTTGGGGGTTAATCTTTGACGAGTAGGGGGGAGGAGGAGGAGGAGGAGGAGGAGGAGGGATTGTTAGTTGTTAACTAATGATTTCCACACACATCTATGCCACGAGGTGGTGGTATAACCGTGGCGGGATCGACTCCTATCGGAACGTTGCCGCAGTTTAATCCGTTAGCATGTCGGCAGAATTTCGACCATATGAGATGTTCCGTCATGGGATCATTGCCTTGTTGCCACTTATCTATTTCCAAGTCACATTCGAAGCATTTGACATGATCCGTCGTTTTATCTCTATCCAAACAGTAGTAAAATCCAGCGGCTGCGAGATCCACGGGTCTGACAATGTGTGAAAACTGCCAGTTTTCAAAACTTTTTAATCTGTTCTGTTCCAGACGGTAGTAGTAGTAGTAGTTGGGTAATGGTGGCAAAGAATCGATGGATTCTTTACATGTAATATTTTCTTCTTCTTCCATATTGCTGGAAAGAAAGAAAAAAAACGCGTAAGAATCAAATTGCGAGAAACGATGCTTTTATGCATACAATATAATACCTTTTTTTTTTTTTATTAGGGAGGAATATTGGTTAACAACCATTTTCGAAATGTTTGCACCTCTTTGAGACAACAATGATAATTTTTTTTTTGGCTGTTTTTCCAACAATGAAGACGGCACGTACTACTTTCTTTGTCATGATTATTTTGCAACATTGGATCATGAATTAGAATATCATATTTCGGACATCCAAATTTTTCCAAATTTACGGATATTATGTTTAAATGTTCGAGAAATTCTTTTTCGTATTGTCCTCCTTTATATGCTACTATAACCGGTGGTTCTCGATCTGACCAATCGTAAACATAATTTTTAATGATTTGTGAAATATCTTTTTGTCGGTACGTTTCGTGACCGAAATCCTTAAATGGGATTCCGTGTATCGAGTTGCAAGCAAATCGTGCTGTCCGTTTGTCAGCGTTGGATAAACTGTCATATCGTATGTCTAAACGAAATTCAGCGAATTTGAATGATCCGTTGGAAACGTTGATGATGGCTAGTTCTTTGCAGAGAAATATTTTGTCCACGACAAATCCGTCCATGTCAATTATGTGTGTGATATGATTCATCTGTACAAGTATATTGTTGATAATAATAGGTTAAAATTAAACATAGTTTTAAAAAGTTTTACTACACTTACCGTTGATAATCAGCAGCAGCAGCAGCAGTAGCAACAGCAGATTAATAGAGATGCAATGTCTGTTCTTCCTCTTTCGACGATTTTTGCACTAATGCACGGATCTTCGGTATACGAAGGTAATTTATAGGAAGGAATGTAGCGTAACAGTCTCCACCACTTCTTACAAAATTGTACTTGTTGGAAAAGAAAGAAAGAAAACAATGTCTTATCAAGACTACTGAACATTATCATACACACTAATGCGTATTCGCTGTATTTTCAAAGCAGATGCGTATTAGCTGCATTTTTTAAGAGAAAGCAACAGCTTTCTTGTAAATGTTAATGCATAGGAAGAAGAAGAAGAAGAAAGTGTGACGTCGAAATGTGTGTGTGTGTGTGTGTGTGTGTGAGTATAAAACGTTGAATTTTATTTTGTATATACATTATTATTAAATTAGACAAGAAATATAGGGGGGAAGACGACGGTGTGTCAAATTACATTAAGAATAGAAATACGATTATTTAAGTATAGCAGTTTTTGATATCCATGAGTTATGCGACGTGTCCAGACCAAGCCATTTAACATACATTTTATTTCCTTTTTTACGTAATATTTTTTCTACTAAATATACGTCGGGATATTTGGCTGCGCGTATCTCATGTTCGTAAAATCCACCGGCGATCGGGTTGTTTCTCGAGTCGGTCAAGAGGTACGCGACGGGATTCGTCCGCTTCACAGCTACAACCGTAAATATTTCTGTTGACCAGTTCGGTGTGTATCCCTTGTCGAAAATCGTTTTAAATTTGCTGATGCGTACGCGATCGCCAACCTTGAACTTGGCAGGACCGGCGATCTTCATGTTGTTGTACACGGTGGACAATAGATGTTTCTCATTTTTGTGGTTCACGTCTGCAGGCCGCATACCGATGGTGCGATGTTTTCGATTGTTATAGTCTTCGATCAGCGTGGGAAGCTGATCGATCCAACGATATTTTCCACTCAACGAGAAAAATTTCCACATGTGGTTCTTCAGCGTGCGATTGAATCGTTCCACCACGGAAGCCTTCATGGTGCTAAACGTGGAATAGTGATGAATATTGCGTTTACGCAGATACTCTTGAAACATTGTATTGTAGAATTCTTTTCCCATGTCGGTCTGCAAGTTGTTTGGCGTTCTGCTGCTGCTGCTGCTGCTGCTGCTGTCATTCTTCTTCTTCTTCTTCTTCTTCTTCTTCTCTGTCAACACCGATGCGAAAGCTTTACACACGTCGCTCGCGTTTTTACTCTTTAAAGGAACCGCCCACGCGTATTTGCTAAATACATCGATTATCGTTAGAATGTATCGAAACCCTCGGTTGTCTCGTGCGTATTGTTGAACTTCGACGATGTCGGCTTGCCAAAGATCGTCGAGTCCTCGCACAATCACCCGTCTACGTGGGAAAAAACGTCTCGCCGGAGCATGCAGTTCTTCCGTCAATTTCACTTTTTCTTTGCTCATCGTCGTCGTCGTCGTCGTCGTCGTCGTTCACTAGTTGTCGTCGTCGTCGGATAGTTTTTCACGTATCTCCTGTACCATCTGCTCGAGTCGCGTCAACTTTCCTCGATCCAACAAGTTTTCATGCACCGTTTCCCTCACGTCGTTGAGTTTAGCTAATAGCAGGTTCTTCACGTTTAGGAGTTTTCGTTCATACTGTACGCGTATTTCGTTTTCCGCCATCGCGAGTCTTTCGTCGATTTTATCGACTAAAGTTTCTAGGCTGTTTATTTTCATACGATCCAACTTTCGATCTTGTTTCATCATTTCTACCAAACCATCCTCGATTTCGACAAATTTATCGCGACAGTATGTATGATAATTATAAGATTCTTCTATTCTACTTTCCTCACACTCTTCGAGTTTGTCTAGCTTTTCATCGTGCTTTCGCACAATTTTTTCAATGTCGTTCAGCTTGGTGGTTGCGTACGTTCCATCGACGGTAGCGGCGATACGTTTCTCAATATCAATTCCTACCGTTTTACGGACATGCTCGATCTCGTTCTTGACCGTCTGATGAAATGTGCTTGCAATTGTAGTTTTCACCGAATCGATGCACGCGTCGACGTACAATTTCGTTGCCGAGTCGTTGACAGCGATCGGAGTTCCGGTATTTCCGATTCGTAGATGTTTAGCATCGAAAAATTCATCGATACCGCCGGTACGCGTTATCGTTTTCTTGTCCACAAGATCGTCTGCATAACCTTTTGTCACGACATCCGTTCTCTTGGCAGGATTTTTCAGATTTTCTATGGGTCGGAAGGATTTACGGTCGTCGTCGTCGCCGCCGCCGCCGCCGCCGCCGCCGCCACCACCATCGTCATCGCGTTCTTTTTCATGATCGAAAATTCGCTCCGACGTTCCGGCTTTTGGATTCACCATACTCTTTTTACTAGTGTGTAGAGTATGATGGGGTGCGCTGCGACGCGTGTGTTACACAGATCGTGGACGCGCGCGTAGTGACACGCGAGGAGACGCGAAGCGATATTTTATGTTTTAAAAGTTGTGGTGGTGGTGGTGGTGGTGGTGGTGGTGGGGAAGATGACATCATTTTTAAATATATAAAATTTTTTCAAGGTTGGATACTAGAGAGATAGAGTACGTTTAAAAAACATATTTTCATCAGGACAGTTGTTGTTGTTGTTGTTGTTTTCTACCGCGTTTCATGCGTAATATTTCAATCTCCACGGTTTCTCGAGCGGTTTCTCGAACGGTTTCCATTAGTCCGTCGATCGTGGACTTTAGCTTCGCGTTGAGCGTATCCACGTATACTTTGTTGGTCGCATCCGTGTCGTTTAAGGGTTCGCTCAAGTTGCATACGCGACAATTCTTGGCGTCGTAGTAGTCGTCGAACCGATCGTTGTTCCAAATTCTCTGTCGATCCACCGTATCGCGGTGGATGCTCGATTTGATGTCTCCAACAACGGTCAGGTCGATGTACGATTTGGTGACTGCATCGTGCGGACTCGTTGGCGTACCAACGTTACGAATGCATTTCATTCTAGCCTCAAATCCCCCTCCTCCTCCCATATGTTCATCCTCATACAACAACGTATGATTCATCACATATTTCTTAAGCGACGAGACGATTTCTTCATTGTTTTGTTTTAAAAGGACGTCGACGTACAATTTGGTGCTCGCATGATCGTTCATCAGCGGTTCTGCGAGGCGTCCTATCCGCATACCTTTTGCATCGTACCATCCACCCTCGCCGCCGCCGCCGCCGCCGCCGCCGCCGCCGCCGCCGCCGCGGTCGCGGTCGCGGTCGCGGTCGCGGTCGCCGCCGCCGTCGCGGTCGCGGTTGCCGCCGCCGCTGCCGCGGTCGCGGTCGCCGCCGTCATCATCATTGTTCAGACATATAGCATTGTCGCGCACAAAATTTTTAAACGTCAAATAGAAAATGGAATGATTAACGACGTTTGTCGCCAGCCGCCGTTTGCCGGCTACCGTCGTTTCCGGATAAAGAAACGTCATGCCAAATTTGTCGATAGACATCTTTCTGCAGCAGCAGCAGCAGCAGCAGCAGCAGCAGCACTCCACACTCCACCTTGTCACACACACACTGCTGCGCATCAATCGCGACTGAGCGCATCCTACGTTCTCTTTTTTAATTTATAATTATTCCAGCTTCGCGAAGTTCTTCGATTATCGACATTATTTCGTTGTTGTGCGCGGAATGACCGGCATTCGTCGAGGCCATTAACAATCGCAGACGATCCACCAGCTCGTTTGGATCGTCCCAATGCACGTAATCGATGATCGTCGAATCAACGTTGTTGTTGTTGGTCGCGGCGAGCATACGAGTCGGTAAAAGATTACCACCACCACCACCACCACCACCACCACCAATTATTCCTCTCCCACTTTGCGAAGAAAACATTGGTCCTATAATCCGTTTATACTTGTAACCTTTGTTTCCCATTATTTGATTTCCTCGCCGGTGCGCATGCGTAACAATGAGAATTCTTTTGTAAGCCTTCTTATCGTCCTCGGTGTACAGCCGCTCATTGGGTATTCTACTGAATATCAATTCGTAAAGGCCGCGAGTTCCCCGATACTTTATCCCGTTAACGATAATATCGTCGTCGCTGTTTACGTCGAACGTAGTATTTCCGAGCATCAGCTTGTCATCTCGAAAATATACTCCGTACACGTTGTCGGAATATTTCGTTGGTCCGGTAAAAAATTTATGCAGATATTCGCGCGCCAAAGGTCCGAGATTCTCGGACAAATGTTCGCTTTCCTCTTGATGCGTTTCCGGATTCTCAAAAATATTACGCATCGACGATTCCAAAGATGCTGTGCTGCGAGGTGTTTCAAAGATTTGATGTGGTCGTGGTACCATCAGCTTCGCGTCACTGTCGCGATCATCACCTTGACCTTCGTCGCCACCACCACCACCACCACCACCACCACCACCACCACCACCACCACCACCACCATTATCATCATCGTCATCGAAAAAATTAATTTTTTTTTTTAAATGTCTCGGTGGTAGCGGTGTAAATTCAGCCTCGTCGCTTGTTCTCTTTTTCTTTCCTTCTTTCTTCTTCTTCTTTTTACTATGTAGTTCATATTTTTTCGCGGATGTTGTTGCCGGTTCCGTGAAAAACGTATCATCATCACCATCATCATCATCATCGTTGCTTGCTTTTGTTGTAGTAGTATTTCGCACTAGCTGTTTTAATGGTTCAACGATCGGTCGTAAAGTCGTTTGCAACGTCGACTCGGCAGCCATTTTTCCAAGTTTTAACGTTCGATACTTTTTGCGTATAGTATCGCTAATCTTTGCTATTTCTTTTGCGATCAAAGTTTTACGCTTCTCATCACCACCACCACCACCACCGCCGCCACCACCACCACCACCATCATCATTCTTCTGCTTCTTTTTCTTCTTTGACGACGGCGATGGTGTGGCTGCTGCTGCTGCTGCCATATTGTTTTTCCAGAGAGAAAAAATTTTTACAATATCCACACGCGTTCGCGATGCAACGTTGTTATCGACTCTTTCAGAGCAACTGTGCTTGTTACAGTACTACAAACTCGTTAAATCCGCGTCTATAACGACCACCGTTCACACGACTGTCTTTATCTATTACGAGAAATCCGTACTTTTTCCGCCAACAATTCGCGCACAACCTGCAGAACGTTTCAAACGGCATATCGGTGTTCACGTGATCCCGATGAATGTGACGTAGGTTGGTAACATCTTGTTTGAACAGAATCAACAAATTAACGTTGTCGCGAATCAAATGTTTAGGTATTCTCGCGTACGACTGACCCAGGTAGAAGCAATCGACGCGAGAATGTCTACCCATCGCGAAATATTCTCTCATTATATTCTGCTCGTCGCACGCCACGTCGTCGAAGATGAATATCGAATCGGGTAGCGCCTCCGCAGGTGGGATTACGTCACGGTTGTTGTCAAAAGCAAAGTAGCCAACGTCCTGCCCTACGGCCGAGAACAGTTTGGCCAAATATCGATATTTCGGCTGATTCAACGATTTCGAGTACACGTAAACATTTGCGAATCGTAATCCGTTTGCGCTCTCCAATAGACTTATCATAACGTTCGTTTTACCGCATCCGGAGGGGCCGCTTATCACACATCGTACGTCCCTAGGTAACAACAATCCATGTTTTCGCACCATCTTATCATCATCGTCGGCGACGACGTCGCGACACGCGCCCGGAACACGAATATTCAAAGATTGTCTTACGAAACGCATACTACTACTACTACTTTGATCCATCCACAGACGGAGGGAGGAGCGGGTAGTATTTATACGAGAGCTTAAACATCATTGATATCAGTCATTGTTCTGAGGGGAGTCAGAGAGAGTAATTCCACCAACACCAACCCTCCCCTTTTCGAAAAAATTGTTAAAAAAGATACGATTCGAGAGCAAGAGAGAGAAAGAGAATAGTGTATGCATGTGAAACGTCGTCCGTGTACTACTACTACTACTACTACTACTACTACTACTACTACTACTACTACTACTACTACTACTACTACTACTACTACTACGGGTAAGGGATTCTTTAACAGAATTGTAGACGCGTTGCCGGTCGAATTACACATTCCCGGTTATCAATTCTGCGGCCCTGGTACAAAACTGCACAAGCGATTAGTCCGCGGCGATAGAGGAATCAATCCTTTGGACGCAGCTTGTCGTCAACACGACATAGCGTATTCGCAGCTCAAAGACCTCGACGATCGCCACGCGGCCGACAACGTTTTGGCAAATCGCGCGCTACAACGTTTAACGGCCAAAGACGCTACATTTGGAGAAAAAGCGTCCGCCGCAGCCGTGTTGACCGCCATGAAAGCTAAAACGAAATTAGGCATGGGTTTGAGGAGACAGCGGCGGCCGCGGCGACAACAGCAGCAGCAGCAGCAGCAGCGTGGACAACAACAACAACAACAACAACAAACGAAGAAGAAGAAGAAAATGAGAATTCTCCCGATCGCTAAACGCGGTGGTTTTTTACCGCTGCTGTTGCCTGCTTTGTCTGCTATAGGAGCATTGACAGGTGGCGCCGCGGGGGTAGTCAAAGCAATAAACGCTGCGAAAACTGCAAAGAAACAACTGGAAGAAGCTCAGCGACACAATCGAGCTATGGAAGGTCACGGGCTGCGTCTTGCACCATACAAGCATGGAGGAAAGGGCTTGAAGAGGAGGAGGAGGACTAATAAAAAAAAAAAAAGAAAGAAGACGCGGCAACGACGGATAACGAATTAACCGCCATCTGTAAAACATTACCATATTTTCGTGGAGTTTTCATGCGTGACAAATTGCCGACTCGACCGTGGATAAACGAACGAGGTATCGTTAATCTGGACGATAGTCACGGGCCAGGAACGCATTGGGTCGCGTACGTGAAACGTGGCTCGCGCGTCGACTACTTTGATAGTTTTGGTAATCTTCGTCCACCGATCGAGTTGATTCGTTACTTCGCGAACGCGGTCGCGACGATCTCGTATAATCACAAACGTTTTCAAAAGTACGACGAAAGCCGGTGCGGACAATTGTGCGTGAAATTTCTACGAGAAACTTAATTTTCCCCAAATTAGCTGCGCGTAATGGATACGAAAACGTCGTTCACGTTTACGTTGTCGGGAAGAAACAGTACATTATCGTCCAAATACTTCCCCCCCATAGATCTGAGCAATGGCGAGTACGAGCTGGGATTGCTCAACTTGCAAACTTACTACACGATACCAAACATCAGCGCCAACATCGGGAACAATCTATTCTATTTTGGTGAAAAGGATGAAACGATCGTCATCCCGGACGGTTCGTACGAATTGGAGGCGATCAACGAGTACCTGAGACGTGAGATACGCACGCGATATCCCCCTCCCAAAAATACAAACAAATCATCCTCCTCCGACGGTGGCGGCGGCGGCGGCGACGACGATAATGAATATCCGTTGTTACTACGAGCAAACAACAACACCATGAAAAGCGAAATTATTAGTCGATTTCGAGTAAACTTTACCAAGCCTGACAACGTAGGATCTATTCTAGGATTTTCCACGAGTCGCGTTTTATTGTCAAACAAGTGGTACACGTCTGACGTGCCAGTGAACATCGTCAATGTGAACATTATTCGAGTGGAATGCAACGTAACCACCGGATCGTACGACAATGGTAAACTCGTTCACACTATACATGAGTTTGCGCCTCAGGTGCCGCCAGGGTATAAATTATCGGAAAAGCCTGCACAAGTCATTTACCTTCCTATTGTCGCGCGAGTAATCAACGATTTAACGATTCGCATAGTTGATCAATCAGGACGTTTGATCGATTTTCGAGGCGAAGAAATTACGGTACGACTACACGTTCGTCGAAGCAATGCTAATTCATAACGATACGACCACCACCACCACGTTGAACGACGACGACAACAACCACGACAGCGCATTGATTCGTAGTGGAGGTAGTAGTAGTAGTAGTAGTAGGAGGAGGAAACTGAAAGAAAACGTATTGATTCGCAAAAAAGTAACTGCGGAGAACGCTCGGTATTTACGATCTTTAGGATTTATCGTTAAAAAGTGAACGAGTAAGAAACAACAACAACAACAACAACAACAACAACAGTCATGTTCAACGACATTTTAAACATCGCCAAAGCACCGATCTTCGACAACCGTATTACAAAGATCGAACTGCACACGTACAATCCGTACGCTAACACGACATTCGGAAGCAACGATGAGATAAGAATACCCATTCAGCAGCAAGATCTGTACACGCTCCCCTGTAGAAGCTTTTTATACATCGAGGGAAAACTTAGTTTACCGGGCAGACTCGAATTAGCTGCCGGAGAATCTCACGTCGACAAGGCAAATCTCGATAACAATGCTATCCCCTTCATGTTCGAGGAAATACGCTATGAATTGAACGGAGTGGAAATCGATCGATCCAGAAATCCCGGCACAACAACGACCTTGAAGAATTACGTTAGTCTGTCCAAGCTGAAAAACGACGTTTTGTCTAATGCAGGATGGCTACCGCACGACAACAACGAGAACAACCTTAGGTTAACAGCAACGGTCACGGCAGCGATAAATTTCAATTTTTGCATACCTATGAACATTTTGTTGGGATTCTGCGAAGACTATAAACGCGTCGTAATAAATGCTAGACACGAGTTGATTCTGATACGTTCGCGCACCGACACGAACGCTTTGCGTGGCTCTTCCAACAACGCCAAGCCCGTTGTAGATCTGTATAAAATTCAATGGCGAATGCCACACGTCACGCTGGACGAAATACATAAACTGTCGATGTTACATATTTTAGACAGCGACAGGTCGATTAGCATGAGCTTTCGATCATGGGATCTGTACGAATATCCTCTGCTACAGGCAACCACGAAACATACGTGGGCGATAAAAACAGCTCCGCAAATGGAAAAACCACGATACGTGATATTTGCTTTACAAACCAATCGGCGGAACAACTTAACGGAAACGGTTACACGATTCGATAATTGTGCGTTAGCCAATATTCGGCTTTACTTAAATTCGGAAACCTATCCGTACGACGATTTAAACATCGATTTCGAGAAAGGAAAATACGCGTTACTCTATGATATGTATGCAAAATTCCAAGAATCCTACTATGGAAACGGCGAAGCGCTACTCGACGTTACAAAATTCCTGCGATACGGTCCGTTCGTCGTTCTCGATTGCTCCCGACAAAACGAAGCACTTAAAAACGCCACGATCGACGTGCGAATCGAATTCGAATGCCGAGTCAATGTGCCTCCGTCAACAACTGCATACTGCTTGATAATACACGACTGTATCGTAGAATACAACCCATTGACAAATATCGTTCGAAAAATAATCTAAAATTGTAAATAAAAAATGTATATTATTAATGAATAAACATAATAATTAAAAACATATATGGATTAACATTTATTTATTAATGAAAAATGATACACTTTTTTCAAATTTATATGAAATACATTAGTACGTGGTGCGAAAATTATAGTACATGGTGCGAAATCGTACGTTTTCTTCCGCGACAAACCTCGAAAAGAGAGTACGCACTAAAAATAGACGTGGTACAATATCGTAGACAGATAATGATGATGAGGGAGAAAAGTCGTCTCAAGATTCAATTATCAATATCACAAACACTCAAAATGATAACCTGTAAAAAGTTGTAAAATGTATGCAATTTCTAACGTTTAGAAATAAGTAGTATGAACACGATGTTCCTGTATCAGTCAGAAAATACATCAAAATTATATCCAACAGAAAGCACCCATGTAAAAAAGTGAGTCAGATTGACTATGCGAAATTAATGATGGGTTCCATCATTCACTCCGTATAACCGACCAAACTTGTTTTTCTTTTTACATGCAAACTTTCCGTTGGTTATAATTTTGACATACTCTACCGTCGAATACAAGAATATTGTACACATACTTGCTTCTAAATGTCGGAATTTAGCACTTATTTTACAACTTTTTGCAAGCCATCATTTGAGAGTGTTTGTAAATTAATAATTGTATCATGGAGAAAAGTTATTTCCAGCACATTTTTTTTTTCCTACGGAATCACACGACGACTTTTAAAGCGCGCATCCTCTTTTCGAGGTTTGTCACCGAAACGTTGTACGAGATGAAAACACATTATTTTTATAAATTATTTTTTAATCATTTTTATTGTATGTTTTGAACAAATCCGAGCACAAAGCCAACAATTCACAATCAATCAATGAATTTTCATCAAACGATCGTTCGGCAGCAATGTTTGATGCGCGAACAAATCCCCCAAATTTTTCTATTATTTCCGGAAGTTCATTCACTAATTTTGCATACAAATTATTTATACAATGTTTTAAACTGTATAATTTATGCATTGTTTTTCCTACTATAAACAATGATACAGCTTGATTTGAAATTTTAACTAGACTTGCATCATCAAAATCAACAATTTGTAATGTTATGTTACCACATATACATTTTGGACACCGATCTTTTTGAGAGAACAGTTCGAATAAAATATTTTCTGTATTCAATAAATTAATCCAAGCATTCCAAGTAATTGGAATCTCATTTCCGCGATTGTCTCCTATCGCCAATTCGATAAAAATTTCTCTATCAACACGCACCCCAATCTCTAAATATTTAAAATAGTTGCCTGCCAAAGAGTATCTTCGAGTTAAGATCCGTACGCCGCGACCACCACTACGAAATTTGCTCCAATCGCCAGTCGACGAGGATGATAAAGGTGATGATGATAACAATGATATCTGATGAGGACAGTTACCACTGGGAGGTGATAATGGTAACGATGGCAATGACAACAACAACTCTGGCGCCACTGATGGTAGCGGTGGCGGTAGTAACGGTGTTGACGGTGGTGGCGGGTGTGATGGTATTACTAGCGGCGATGCTGGTCGTGATGACGACTGTTGCGAAGATGATGCTTGTGATGTTTGCGATTGTTCAGAAGTTCTAAAAAAAAATCAATATTTAACAGTTGAATATATTTAACAGTTAAACGTTTTATCCTTCTTCTATACTTACACTGCGCTGCTTCTTCGTCTTTTCATCATGAATAAGTTTTTTTTGAGTGGTAGCGACGGCGACGGTCCGACGATGCTAGGTGTTGTTTTCGTTCTACCTCGTCGCCTGCCAATGTCGCACGATGCTCGAAAGCTGGCTATTTTATACCAATGCAGCTACTATGCTTATCGCATTCTTGTGTGACATCGATGCTACTATGCTTATCGCATTCTTGTAACATACCTCACTATTTCAGGTATCTACTACTACTAGGTTCTTCCATTACCGTCGTGTTGTCGTTGACATGATCATCGTCGTCGTCATTAATGCTATAGTGTCCCCAAGGAAGAGTAACAATAAAATCATTACATATATATCGTTTATCGTCGTACGGACTTAATGCTAATTTAATTTCAGAAATTGAATAGACACGATGTTTAACTGACATAATACGATTATTAGTAACACTTTTTTCTGTACAATTACGAAGACAATCGATATAGTCTTCAAAACTTATATCTCTTGCCGTAACATTTGTTCTAATACCTTTAATTTTTTTAGTAACACTACAAACATCACCATCGCGCACTCGAATGGCATACATTTTAGAACGGAGTCCCACAAATTCAGTCATTAATTTGCCACCGTTCTCATCCTTCATCAAACCTAACATTTTTTTATTTACAATCGGAACACCGTACGCATTGTTTTCATCATAATTACTGGTGTCGTAGCGATTAATATCACGTTTTAATATCTCATACACGTCATCGCATGCAATTTCATATATTAAACTGTCCGTGTCCGTGTATAAAATTTTACAATTTTCTTTTAAATTTGGATACATGTAGGCGTAGTGAAAGTCATACAAATGACATTTAGATATATCCAATACGGACATGCCTACGTAAATAGGTTTATAAAACTTAATATTCGTTTTTTTAAGCTGAATTGCAATAAAATCCTCTGAAAACACTGTGC
The DNA here is from genome assembly GCA_913789895.3 of Seladonia tumulorum. Classification (NCBI taxonomy): domain Eukaryota; kingdom Metazoa; phylum Arthropoda; class Insecta; order Hymenoptera; family Halictidae; genus Seladonia; species Seladonia tumulorum. The sequence continues at coordinate 25,625 of CAJYYF030000129.1, read as the reverse complement.
AGCTATGAAAATTTGGTTTAGCTATTAATCGCTCCGCACCGTACCGACCGTCCCATTGAGAAAGTAATTTTACGTCTACATGATTGCGAACGTTTTCCATAGTCTTTCCAAATACTGCATTATTCATGAGTTTAAATAAATTCTTAGAAAAATCATTGTTCGCGTTAGCACGCAATTTTGTGTTTAGATCAATATAATTGTATAACCATCGTGATTGTTTAAATTGTAAAATTCGATAAATTTTTTTCAATTTCAAACCATGTTTTATGCTTTGTTGCAAATACCGATAATGGAGAACGTACCGCTTCTTATCGCAAAGAGTCGCCAATAACTTTCTCGGGCTCGAACCGGCTGTCGTCGTCGTCGTCGTCGTCGTCGTCGTCGTCGTCGTCGTAATCGTGTCATGAGACGGGCAGAACGGAAAATCCGCGTGGGCATCATGAATTTCGCGCGGGTACTCCAAGTCTACCTCCAAAATATATCCCACCGAACTGTCGATCGGAATGGTCTCAGCATCAAAACTATCTACCACATCCACCCATTTAAAATCTTTGTAGGGTAGAGGCTGCGTCATTGCCCAACCATACAAATTATTAATATCAAAATACATTAAATAAGTGGATGGTTTATTCGAATCATATGTTGGCAAATACTTATTGTTGGCGAGCGCATACCTATGAGAGCATTGACTCAATCCACCACGTATTCCACGCTCTACGAACAAGAGCATGTCCACGTCGGTGAACAGCTCCAGCTCGATCTTCGTCATTTTTAACATTACGTCCCAAGCAAATCCAGGGAGCGTGTAATAATGCGCTGGATCAAGTTTATAATTTTTAAGACAATCTTCACGAAAATTTTCAAACACATCCGCCAACAAAAGTACATCCAATTTCAAATACAATTCACAGTACTCTCCTAACGTCTTTATATTAAAACGCGACCACACCGTTTTCGCATGAAGATAATCAACGTCGGATATCTCACTAGCACATAACTGATTATAAAATTCTTTGCGCGATGGCAATTGTTTGTCGTTCAATTTCTCATAACTTGTTACATAATCGTATGGAAATACACCTTTCCTAGTTAAAAGTCTAAAATCGCTATCAGACAAATTTACAAATTCATCTCGTACGATGCGCATTTTACTTTTATCCAAATACGATGTTAACTTATCCAAACTGGAATTCAAAAATTTAAACGAATCTATAAATCGAAATTTTATCATCTTTTTGTAAGCTCTATCATTTCCGAAATAAACATGTTTTGTGAACGAAATGTACCGCTCTTTTGTCAGCGGCAACACGTCTATCCTTCCTTCAAACGCGTTAGCCAATTCCTTGATAATAAAATGCGCATCGTAGCCGGACAAATTATGAAAAACTATCGGTACCACGTAGGTAGATTGATAATTTAAATTACAATTGCTATGCGCCGGACCGCGGTACTTGCCCGTGAAATGACAATGATCATGCACTTTTACATCCCCTTGATTAAAAATTTGTTCACATACGCTACAATGCGTAGCTGTGAGAAAGTCTAATTTTTCTGTTTCGGTTAACGGATTCATCGGCACTATTCTATCGAATATAGGCTGCAATTTGCAACTTAATTCATACAACTTTGCCGCGAACCATGACGAACACCCATCTTCTTGGGAACAGGATTGATATTCGCACAAAGACGCGTCGTATCTACAATGTACATAATAAGCTAAACTAAACATATGATGATGTTGATAACGGGTAAGCGATCCATAGCTCTGTCCTTCCTGCTTTTTCAACAAACATTCTAAATCTGCATATATAACGAAAGGCACCTGTTCCTTGTACTCATAATTATTAAACCGCAACCACATATCATTCAAGGTCGGTAACGTCAAAGCACATTCATTCATTTGCATACAATCAACAGCATGGGTGTCTAATCTCTCTTGCGAGCTGAAATATTGTAGACATCTAAAAAGAAGAATAAAAATTACTTGCCTTTTTAATTTTGGAAAAATCGATAAAACTTAGTTTAACTTACCGCTCGCAAATATACTTGGAATTCTTGTGCCTGCTAAGCTGTGTTGAAATCAGACGTGATAAATTTCTAATCCAAGCATAATGATAATGCTTATCATTACGCACAAGCAGCAAATTTACGTGTTTGTCCCGTTTGTTCTTGGTCAGATAAAACGTTCCACACTTGTTATCCTTCCATTCAAACACATTCACGGAAACGTGGTTTACCCGTTCGAATTTTTTAATATCTTTGAATAGCATAGGCATTTGAAAACCTTCGGTCTGAAGCACCGTATGGTAATGCGGATAGGATGATACACGTTCCGGATGCGTGCTGGCTGGATACAGACCTGCCACAACTGCCCAAAAAAAACATGCGTCATCCTTGTTAATAACGTTAACAACCGCTTTCTTCAGCTGTATCGTTCGAGGTAGGCATACATTGCAACCGGCTTGCAACGGTTGATATCTGATACAATTTACTATTAGATGGAGTATCTTTGATAGCGCCCACCCGCTATCTCGTTCTTGAAATTCTTCCATCGATGTTAGAATAGTTGGCATAACATCGTTCCGATACCATTGACGTACATCACTTGTTCGAAACAATGGGAAATTTCGCGTACCGAAACTTTTTATCGACACCATATCGCGCAACACAAATTCCGCCTCTAACATAATGTTCACTTTCAACGATGAATGTTTGTTTAAAAAGTCCATAACACGTCTCATAACCATCCGCTTCGCGTGTTGTAAAAATTGACAAGGATCGACATGTTCGACGTTGATAACAACACCGATCGATATACGTCTTTTAAACGCTGACTCAACATCTTCCCAACGCAATGACGATGCCCTCGCGCCACGACTACCACCGACACCGTCGCCGCTGCCGCCACTCGTATCCGATAAACCTCTACCGACACGTGACAATAATGAAAACCGATTAGCCACCGAAACATTTAAACTTTTCATGCGACACATAAGCGATGTTGCACTAAGTTTTTCACCTACTGATAATTTGTCCTTCATACATGACAAACAATTTATACAGCACTTTAAGGTCTCATCATACGAACGAAACCATTCACGATATTCGTCGATAGTTTTAATCAACATCGCCATGCGCGACAAGCACTTTAACGAATTCTTAAAAAGATTAATCATCTTGATCTGCCGGAGAGAGAGAGAAAAAAAAGAAACTAAGAAGACAATCCTTCAAATATATAATAAAAAACGTTACAACAATAAAATTACAATGACAATAGTACTTTGTCTCGCGAAAACCTAAGACTGCGTCCGAGAAAACAGAGGACCAGAGCTATTATATAGTTGCAACAACGCTGTGTTGCACAAATTAGTAGAAAATACATTGTTAGATCCTCCCCACCCCCGATTCCTTGCAGTCTGGTAACAAAAGATAAGAATGCTAATTATCCTTTTACGACGTCCCCATATGCAAAACTATGGTCGCTTAAACCAAAAAAACGTCATGAAGAAAATACAGTAATTGGCAAGAGTGCATTCAAAACAGCACTATGCACTATGCACCATTATAGTTGCTACAACGATGATGAAACAAAGTTGCAGCAATGTGACGCTTAAGAAGATACGGTAATTAGTATGCTACATTTCGCTAATGCAAACTACATTCCACAATCATGATTACTTAAACCCCAAAATAGAACGTCGATGTCACACTTGAGAAGATACGACAATTGGTTAATTTGCATTTCGCTAATATATACACAAACAATGGAACAATGTTTTGAACTTAAATGCCTTCCCCTCTGTTGGACCCCTTGTCTACAGGTCTATGCACCATTAGAATTGCTACAACGATGATGATGAAACAAAGTTGTAACAACGTGGCGCTTAAGAAGATATGGTAATTAGTTAACAAAATGCTACATTTCGCTAATGCAAACTACATTCCACAATCATGGTTACTTAACCAAAATAGAACGTCGATATCACACTTGAGAAGATACGGTAATTGGCTAATTTGCATTTCGCTAATATATACAAACAATGTTTTGCACTTAAATGCCTTCCCTCTGTTGTCCCCCTTATCTACAAGCTGCATTTCGCTATACGCTGTTGCCCCCCCTTCCCCTTGTCTACAAGCTGCATTTCGCTATACGCTGTTGCCCCCTCCCCTTGTCTACATTTCGCAATATCTTGTTACCTCCCTCCCCCTTGTCTACAATTTCGCAATATGTTGTTACCCCGTCGCCCCCCTTGTCTACAAGCTGCATTTCGCAATATGTTATTACCCCCTCCCCCTCACCTCCCTTGTCTACAAGCTGCATTTCAAAAATATGTTGTTACCCCCTCCCCCTCCCCCCTTGTCAACAAGCTGCATTTCAAAATATGTTGTTACCCCCCTCCCCCTCCCCCTTGTCTACAAGCTGCAGTTGTTACCCCCCCCCCCTCCCCCTCCCCCTTGTCTACAAGCTGCATTTCGCTATTTGCCTGCTGCCTCCCCCTCCCCCCCACCCCCCTTGGGGCAGAAACCTCATAGCCTATCTACTTGCAACTACATGCAAAGCTCAGAGTTATTTAACAAAATATGTAGCAAGAACCGCTAGGGATGATCAAATAGTACATTCGTGCATAGTATAACTTTGTTTACGCTTTGTTATGAAGTTCCGCAAAGTTTCGCTGAGGTTTTGATGGCGTCGTATTGCTGGGATAGTATACTTTGATATTATATAAGATAGAACTGCAACTACATGCAAACCTCAGAGTTATTTAACAAAATATGTAGCAAGAACCGCTAGGGATGATCAAAAAGTACATACGTGCATAGTATATCGTTGTTTACGCTTTGTTATGAAGTTCCGTAAAGTGTCACTGATGTTTTGATTGCGTCGTATTGGTAAGATAGTATACTATGATATTATATAAGGTAGAACTGCAACTACCTACAAACATGAGAGTGATATGGCAAAATATGTATCCAGAACCCTCAGGAAGATCAAATAGTACATCCGTGCATAGTATAACTTTGTTTACGCTTTGTTGTGAAGTTCCGCAAAGTTTCGCTGAGGTTTTGATTGCGCCGTATTGATAAGATAGTAAACTTTGATATTATATAAGTTAGAACTGCAAATACCTGCAATGCTCAGAGTTATATATCTAAATATGTAGCAAGAACCGCTCAGGATGATCAAAAAGTATATACGTGCGTAGTATAACTTTGTTTAGGTTTTGTTATGAAGTTCCGCAAAGTTTCGCTGAGGTTTTGATGGCGTCGTATTGGTGGGATAGTATACTATGTTATTATATAAGGTAGTACTGCAACTACCTACAAACCTGAGAGTGATATGGCAAAATATGTATCCATAACCGGCAGGAAGATCAAATAGTACATACGTGCATAGTATAACTTTGTTTACGCTTTGTTATGAAGTTCCGCAATGTTTCGCCGAGGTTTTGATTGCGTCGTATTGATAAGATAGTAAACTTTGATATTATATAAGTTAGAACTGCAAATACCTGCAATGCTCAGAGTTATTTATCTAAATATGTGGCAAGAACCGCTCAGGATGATCAAATTGTACATACGTGCATAGTATAACTTTGTTTACGGTTTGTTATGAAGTTCCGCAGAGTTTCGCTGAGGATTTGATTGCGTCGTATTGATAAGATAGTATACTTTGATATTATATAAGTTAGAAATGCAAATACCTGCAAAGCTCAGAGTTATTTAACATAATATGTAGCAAGAACCGCTAGGGATGATCAAATAGTACATACGTGCATAGTATAGCTTTGTTTACGCTTTGTTATGAAGTTCCGCAAAGTTTCGCTGAGCTTTTGATGGCGTCGTATTGGTGCGATAGTATACTTTGATATTATATAAGATAGAACTGCAAATACCTGCAAAGCTCAGAGTTATTTAACAAAATATGTAGCAAGAACCGCTAGGGATGATCAAATAGTACATACGTGCATAGTATAACTTTGTTTACGCTGTGTTATGAAGTTCCGCAAAGTTTCGCTGAGCTTTTGATGGCGTCGTATTGGTGCGATAGTATACTTTGATATTATATAAGATAGGACTGCAACTACATGCAAACCTCAGAGTTATTTAACAAAATATGTAGCAAGAACCGCTAGGGATGATCAAATAGTACATACGTGCATAGTATAACTTTGTTTACGCTTTGTTATGAAGTTCCGCAGAGTTTCGCTGAGGTTTTGATTGCGTCGTATTGATAACATAGTATACTTTGATATTAAATAAGTTAGAAATGCAAATACCTGCAAAGCTCAGAGTTATTTAACAAAATATGTAGCAAGAACCGCTAGGGATGATCAAATAGTACATACGTGCATAGTATAAATTTGTTTACGCTTTGTTATGAAGTTCCGCAAAGTTTCGCTGAGGTTTTGATGGCGTCGTATTGGTGGGATAGTATACTTTGATATTATACAAGATAGAACTGCAACTACATGCAAACCTCAGAGTTATTTAACAAAATATGTAGCAAGAACCGCTAGGGATGATCAAATAGTACATACGTGCATAGTATAACTTTGTTTACGCTTTGTTATGAAGTTCCGCAAAGTTTCGCTGAGGTTTTGATTGCGTCGTATTGGTGGTATAGTATACTTTGATATTATACAAGATAGAACTGCAACTACATGCAAACCTCAGAGTTATTTAACAAAATATGTAGCAAGAACCGCTAGGGATGATCAAATAGTACATACGTGCATAGTATAACTTTGTTTACGCTTTGTTATGAAGTTCCGCAAAGTTTCGCTGAGCTTTTGATGGCGTCGTATTGGTGCGATAGTATACTTTGATATTATATAAGATAGAACTGCAACTACATGCAAACCTCAGAGTTATTTAACAAAATATGTAGCAAGAACCGCTAGGGATGATCAAATAGTACATACGTGCATAGTATAACTTTGTTTACGCTTTGTTATGAAGTTCCGCAAAGTGTCACTGATGTTTTGATTGCGTCGTATTGGTAAGATAGTATACTATGATATTATATAAGGTAGAACTGCAACTACCTACACATCTGAGAGTGATATGGCAAAATATGTATCCAGAACCCTCAGGAAGATCACATAGTACATCCGTGCATAGTATAACTTTGTTTACGCTTTGTTATGAAGTTCCGCAAAGTTTCGCTGAGGTTTTGATTGCGCCGTATTGATAAGATAGTATACTTTGATATTATATAAGTTAGAACTGCAAATACCTGCAATGCTCAGAGTTATATATCTAAATATGTAGCAAGAACCGCTCAGGATGATCAAATAGTACATACGTGCATAGTATAACTTTGTTTACGCTTTGTTATGAAGTTACGCAATGTTTCGCTGAGGTTTTGATTACGTCGTATTGATAAGATAGTAAACTTTGATATTATATAAGTTAGAACTGCACAAACCTGCAATGCTCAGAGTTATTTAACTCAATATGTAGAAAGAACCGCTCAGGATGATCAAATAGTACATACGTGCATAGTATAACTTTGTTTACGCTTTGTTATGAAGTTCCGCAAAGTTTCGCTGAGGTTTTGATTGCGTACGAATTGATAAGATAGTATACTTTGATAATATATAAGTTAGAACTGCAACTACATGCAAACCTCAGAGTTATTTAACAAAATATGTAGCAAGAACCGCTAGGGATGATCAAATAGTACATACGTGCATAGTATAACTTTGTTTACGCTTTGTTATGAAGTTCCGTAAAGTGTCACTGATGTTTTGATTGCGTCGTATTGGTAAGATAGTATACTATGATATTATATAAGGTAGAACTGCAACTACCTACAAACATGAGAGTGATATGGCAAAATATGTATCCAGAACCCTCAGGAAGATCAAATAGTACATCCGTGCATAGTATAACTTTGTTTACGCTTTGTTATGAAGTTCCGCAATGTTTCGCTGAGGTTTTGGTTACGTCGTATTGATAAGATAGTATACTATGATATTATATAAGGTAGAACTGCAACTACCTACAAACATGAGAGTGATATGGCAAAATATGTATCCAGAACCCTCAGGAAGATCAAATAGTACATCCGTGCATAGTATAACTTTGTTTACGCTTTGTTATGAAGTTCCGCAAAGTTTCGCTGAGGTTTTGATTGCGTACGAATTGATAAGATAGTATACTTTGATATTATATAAGATAGGACTGCAACTACATGCAAACCTCAGAGTTATTTAACAAAATATGTAGCAAGAACCGCTAGGGATGATCAAAAAGTACATACGTGCATAGTATAACTTTGTTTACGCTTTGTTATGAAGTTCCGCATAGTTTCGCTGAGGTTTTGATGGCGTCGTATTGGTGGTATAGTATACTTTGATATTATACAAGATAGAACTGCAACTACATGCAAACCTCAGAGTTATTTGACAAAATATGTAGCAAGAACCGCTAGGGATGATCAAATAGTACATATGTGCATAGTATAACTTTGTTTACGCTTTGTTATGAAGTTCCGCAAAGTTTCGCTGAGCTTTTGATGGCGTCGTATTGGTGCGATAGTATACTTTGATATTATATAAGATAGGACTGCAACTACATGCAAACCTCAGAGTTATTTAACAAAATATGTAGCAAGAACCGCTAGGGATGATCAAATAGTACATACGTGCATAGTATAACTTTGTTTACGCTTTGTTATGAAGTTCCGTAAAGTGTCACTGATGTTTTGATTGCGTCGTATTGGTAAGATAGTATACTATGATATTATATAAGGTAGAACTGCAACTACCTACACATCTGAGAGTGATATGGCAAAATATGTATCCAGAACCCTCAGGAAGATCACATAGTACATCCGTGCATAGTATAACTTTGTTTACGCTTTGTTATGAAGTTCCGCAAAGTTTCGCTGAGGTTTTGATTGCGCCGTATTGATAAGATAGTAAACTTTGATATTATATAAGTTAGAACTGCAAATACCTGCAATGCTCAGAGTTATATATCTAAATATGTAGCAAGAACCGCTCAGGATGATCAAATAGTACATACGTGCATAGTATAACTTTGTTTACGCTTTGTTATGAAGTTACGCAATGTTTCGCTGAGGTTTTGATTACGTCGTATTGATAAGATAGTAAACTTTGATATTATATAAGTTAGAACTGCACAAACCTGCAATGCTCAGAGTTATTTATCTAAATATGTAGAAAGAACCGCTCAGGATGATCAAATAGTACATACGTGCATAGTATAACTTTGTTTACGCTTTGTTATGAAGTTCCGCAAAGTTTCGCTGAGGTTTTGATTGCGTACGAATTGATAAGATAGTATACTTTGATAATATATAAGTTAGAACTGCAACTACATGCAAACCTCAGAGTTATTTAACAAAATATGTAGCAAGAACCGCTAGGGATGATCAAATAGTACATACGTGCATAGTATAACTTTGTTTACGCTTTGTTATGAAGTTCCGTAAAGTGTCACTGATGTTTTGATTGCGTCGTATTGGTAAGATAGTATACTATGATATTATATAAGGTAGAACTGCAACTACCTACAAACATGAGAGTGATATGGCAAAATATGTATCCAGAACCCTCAGGAAGATCAAATAGTACATCCGTGCATAGTATAACTTTGTTTACGCTTTGTTATGAAGTTCCGCAAAGTTTCGCTGAGGTTTTGGTTACGTCGTATTGATAAGATAGTAAACTATGATATTATATAAGGTAGAACTGCAACTACCTACAAACATGAGAGTGATATGGCAAAATATGTATCCAGAACCCTCAGGAAGATCAAATAGTACATCCGTGCATAGTATAACTTTGTTTACGCTTTGTTATGAAGTTCCGCAAAGTTTCGCTGAGGTTTTGGTTGTGTACGAATTGATAAGATAGTATACTTTGATAATATATAAGATAGAACTGCAACTACATGCAAACCTCAGAGTTATTTAACAAAATATGTAGCAAGAACCGCTAGGGATGATCAAAAAGTACATACGTGCATAGTATAACTTTGTTTACGCTTTGTTATGAAGTTCCGCAAAGTTTCGCTGAGGTTTTGATGGCGTCGTATTGGTGGGATAGTATACTTTGATATTATACAAGATAGAACTGCAACTACATGCAAACCTCAGAGTTATTTAACAAAATATGTAGCAAGAACCGCTAGGGATGATCAAATAGTACATCCGTGCATAGTATAACTTTGTTTACGCTTTGTTATGAAGTTCCGAAAAGTTTCGCTGAGGTTTTGATGGCGTCGAATTGGTAAGATAGTATACTTTGATAATATATAAGTTAGAACTGCAAATACCTGCAAACCACAGAGTTATTTAACTAAATATGTAGCAAGAACCGCTCAGTATGATCAAATAGTACATACGTGCATAGTATAGCTTTGTTTACGCTTTGTTATGAAGTTCCGCAAAGTTTCGCTGAGGTTTTGTTTGCGTCGTATTGGTGGGATAGTATACTTTGATATTATATAAGATAGAACTGCAACTACATGCAAACCTCAGAGTTATTTAACAAAATATGTAGCAAGAACCGCTAGGGATTATCAAATAGTACATACGTGCATAGTATAACTTTGTTTACGCTTTGTTATGAAGGTCCGCAATGTTTCGCTGAGGTTTTGATTACGTCGTATTGATAAGATAGTATACTTAGATAATATGTAAGTTAGAACTGCAAATACCTACAAAGCTCAGAGTTATTTAACTAAATATGTAGCAAGAACCGCTAGGGATGATCAAATAGTACATACGTGCATAGTATAACTTTGTTTACGCTTTGTTATGAAGTTCCGCAAAGTTTCGCTGAGGTTTTGATGGCGTCGTATTGGTGCGATAGTATACTTTCATATTATATAAGATAGGACTGCAACTACATGCAAACCTCAGAGTTATTGAACAAAATATGTAGCAAGAACCGCTAGGGATGATCAAATAGTACATACGTGCATAGTATAAATTTGTTTACGCTTTGTTATGAAGTTCCGCAAAGTTTCGCTGAGGTTTTGATGGCGTCGTATTGGTGGGATAGTATACTTTGATATTATACAAGATAGAACTGCAACTACATGCAAACCTCAGAGTTATTTGACAAAATATGTAGCAAGAACCGCTAGGGATGATCAAATAGTACATATGTGCATAGTATAACTTTGTTTACGCTTTGTTATGAAGTTCCGCAAAGTTTCGCTGAGCTTTTGATGGCGTCGTATTGGTGCGATAGTATACTTTGATATTATATAAGATAGAACTGCAACTACATGCAAACCTCAGAGTTATTTAACAAAATATGTAGCAAGAACCGCTAGGGATGATCAAATAGTACATACGTGCATAGTATAACTTTGTTTACGCTTTGTTATGAAGTTCCGTAAAGTGTCACTGATGTTTTGATTGCGTCGTATTGGTAAGATAGTATACTATGATATTATATAAGGTAGAACTGCAACTACCTACACATCTGAGAGTGATATGGCAAAATATGTATCCAGAACCCTCAGGAAGATCACATAGTACATCCGTGCATAGTATAACTTTGTTTACGCTTTGTTATGAAGTTCTGCAAAGTTTCGCTGAGGTTTTGATTGCGCCGTATTGATAAGATAGTAAACTTTGATATTATATAAGTTAGAACTGCAAATACCTGCAATGCTCAGAGTTATATATCTAAATATGTAGCAAGAACCGCTCAGGATGATCAAATAGTACATACGTGCATAGTATAACTTTGTTTACGCTTTGTTATGAAGTTCCGCAATGTTTCGCTGAGGTTTTGATTGAGAGGCCATCTTTTGCGCACAGACGATTGCGCACGACGGCATTGCACACGGTTCTTTTGGACACGGTATTATTGGACACACGGTTCTTTTGGACACAGTAACATTGGACACAGTGGGTTTTCGCTCACGCAAGGATTGCCCACATGGTCAATTGCGCACAAATAGAATTGGGCACATTCACAGAATTTTAAAATCGCTGTATCTCCTAAACCGTGCGTCCTAGACAAAAAATAACGAAATTTTTAAAAGACTTAACAGAAAGCATATCACCCCGGCACTACCCCTTAGGCCTATTCAAAATTCAAAAATAAAAAAAAATTTTGAAAAAATTCAAAAAGTGAAAAGTAAAAATTTTGGGAGGCTTTCCCAGGGGCATACCACCCTTACCTAACCCCGCAGTTCTACTCAAAAGTCGATTCACCCCCTTCTACCCCAAGTGATTCCCTAATCCTAACCCTAACCCTAACCCTAACCCAAACCCTTTTTTCCGTGAGGAAATGTTTTATAACGCACATAACCCGAAATTAATAACGACTTGGCCGCATTTCCATCACTGTCCAAAATTACTGTGCGCAATTATATTTGTTCTCGATTCGCCATTCTGTGCACAATCTATCATGAGTCAAATTTTACATGTGCGTAACTCAGTGTGTGCGTCTTAAGAATGTGGGCAATCCTTGCGTGAGCGAAAACCCACTGTGTCCAATGTTACTGTGTCCAAAAGAACCGTGTGTCCAATAATACCGTGTCCAAAAGAACCGTGTGCAATGCCGTCGTGCGCAATTGTCTGTGCGCAAAAGAGCCATCCCCTTTTGATTACGTCGTATTGATAAGATAGTAAACTTTGATATTATATAAGTTAGAACTGCAAAAACCTGCAATGCTCAGAGTTATTTATCTAAATATGTTGCAAGAACCGCTAAGGATGATCAAATAGTACATACGTGCATAGTATAACTTTGTTTACGCTTTGTTATGAAGTTCCGCAAAGTTTCGCTGAGGTTTTGATTGCGTACGAATTGATAAGATAGTATACTTTGATAATATATAAGATAGAACTGCAACTACATGCAAACCTCAGAGTTATTTAACAAAATATGTAGCAAGAACCGCTAGGGATGATCAAATAGTACATACGTGCATAGTATAACTTTGTTTACGCTTTGTTATGAAGTTCCGTAAAGTGTCACTGATGTTTTGATTGCGTCGTATTGGTAAGATAGTATACTATGATATTATATAAGGTAGAACTGCAACTACCTACAAACATGAGAGTGATATGGCAAAATATGTATCCAGAACCCTCAGGAAGATCAAATAGTACATACGTGCATAGTATAACTTTGTTTACGCTTTGTTATGAAGTTCCGCAATGTTTCGCTGAGGTTTGGTTGCGTCGTATTGGTAAGATAGTATACTATGTTATTATATAAGGTAGAACTGCAACTACCTACAAACCTGAGAGTGATATGGCAAAATATGTATCCAGAACCCTCAGGAAGATCAAATAGTACATCCGTGCATAGTATAACTTTGTTTACGCTTTGTTATGAAGTTCCGCAAAGTTTCGCTGAGGTTTTGGTTGTGTACGAATTGATAAGATAGTATACTTTGATAATATATAAGATAGAACTGCAACTACATGCAAACCTCAGAGTTATTTAACAAAATATGTAGCAAGAACCGCTAGGGATGATCAAAAAGTACATACGTGCATAGTATAACTTTGTTTACGCTTTGTTATGAAGTTCCGCAAAGTTTCGCTGAGGTTTTGATGGCGTCGTATTGGTGGGATAGTATACTTTGATATTATACAAGATAGAACTGCAACTACATGCAAACCTCAGAGTTATTTAACAAAATATGTAGCAAGAACCGCTAGGGATGATCAAATAGTACATCCGTGCATAGTATAACTTTGTTTACGCTTTGTTATGAAGTTCCGAAAAGTTTCGCTGAGGTTTTGATGGCGTCGAATTGGTAAGATAGTATACTTTGATAATATATAAGTTAGAACTGCAAATACCTGCAAACCACAGAGTTATTTAACTAAATATGTAGCAAGAACCGCTCAGTATGATCAAATAGTACATACGTGCATAGTATAGCTTTGTTTACGCTTTGTTATGAAGTTCCGCAAAGTTTCGCTGAGGTTTTGATAGCGTCGTATTGGTGGGATAGTATACTTTGATATTATATAAGATAGAACTGCAACTACATGCAAACCTCAGAGTTATTTAACAAAATATGTAGCAAGAACCGCTAGGGATGATCAAATAGTACATACGTGCATAGTATAACTTTGTTTACGCTTTGTTATGAAGGTCCGCAATGTTTCGCTGAGGTTTTGATTACGTCGTATTGATAAGATAGTATACTTAGATAATATGTAAGTTAGAACTGCAAATACCTACAAAGCTCAGAGTTATTTAACTAAATATGTAGCAAGAACCGCTAGGGATGATCAAATAGTACATACGTGCATAGTATAACTTTGTTTACGCTTTGTTATGAAGTTCCGCAAAGTTTCGCTGAGGTTTTGATGGCGTCGTATTGGTAAGATAGTATATTTTGATATTATATAAGATAGGACTGCAACTACATGCAAACCTCAGAGTTATTTAACAAAATATGTAGCAAGAACCGCTAGGGATGATAAAATAGTACATACGTGCATAGTATAAATTTGTTTACGCTTTGTTATGAAGTTCCGCAAAGTTTCGCTGAGGTTTTGATGGCGTCGTATTGGTGGGATAGTATACTTTGATATTATACAAGATAGAACTGCAACTACATGCAAACCTCAGAGTTATTTAACAAAATATGTAGCAAGAACCGCTAGGGATGATCAAATAGTACATACGTGCATAGTATAACTTTGTTTACGCTTTGTTATGAAGTTCCGCAAAGTTTCGCTGAGGTTTTGATTGCGTCGTATTGGTGGTATAGTATACTTTGATATTATACAAGATAGAACTGCAACTACATGCAAACCTCAGAGTTATTTGACAAAATATGTAGCAAGAACCGCTAGGGATGATCAAATAGTACATACGTGCATAGTATAACTTTGTTTACGCTTTGTTATGAAGTTCCGCAAAGTTTCGCTGAGCTTTTGATGGCGTCGTATTGGTGCGATAGTATACTTTGATATTATATAAGATAGGACTGCAACTACATGCAAACCTCAGAGTTATTTAACAAAATATGTAGCAAGAACCGCTAGGGATGATCAAATAGTACATACGTGCATAGTATAACTTTGTTTACGCTTTGTTATGAAGTTCCGTAAAGTTTCGCTGAGGTTTTGATTGCGCCGTATTGATAAGATAGTAAACTTTGATATTATATAAGTTAGAACTGCAAATACCTGCAATGCTCAGAGTTATATATCTAAATATGTAGCAAGAACCGCTCAGGATGATCAAATAGTACATACGTGCATAGTATAACTTTGTTTACGCTTTGTTATGAAGTTCCGCAATGTTTCGCTGAGGTTTTGATTACGTCGTATTGATAAGATAGTAAACTTTGATATTATATAAGTTAGAACTGCAACTACCTACACATCTGAGAGTGATATGGCAAAATATGTATCCAGAACCCTCAGGAAGATCACATAGTACATCCGTGCATAGTATAACTTTCTTTACGCTTTGTTATGAAGTTCCGCAAAGTTTCGCTGAGGTTTTGATTGCGTACGAATTGATAAGATAGTATACTTTGATATTATATAAGATAGGACTGCAACTACATGCAAACCTCAGAGTTATTTAACAAAATATGTAGCAAGAACCGCTAGGGATGATCAAAAAGTACATACGTGCATAGTATAACTTTGTTTACGCATTGTTATGAAGTTCCGTAAAGTGTCACTGATGTTTTGATTGCGTCGTATTGGTAAGATAGTATACTATGATATTATATAAGGTAGAACTGCAACTACCTACAAACCTGAGAGTGATATGGCAAAATATGTATCCAGAACCCTCAGGAAGATCAAATAGTACATACGTGCATAGTATAACTTTGTTTACGCTTTGTTATGAAGTTCCGCAAAGTTTCGCTGAGGTTTTGATGGCGTCGTATTGGTGGGATAGTATACTTTGATATTATACAAGATAGAACTGCAACTACATGCAAACCTCAGAGTTATTTAACAAAATATGTAGCAAGAACCGCTAGGGATGATCAAATAGTACATCCGTGCATAGTATAACTTTGTTTACGCTTTGTTATGAAGTTCCGAAAAGTTTCGCTGAGGTTTTGATGGCGTCGAATTGGTAAGATAGTATACTTAGATAATATGTAAGTTAGAACTGCAAATACCTACAAAGCTCAGAGTTATTTAACTAAATATGTAGCAAGAACCGCTAGGGATGATCAAATAGTACATACGTGCATAGTATAACTTTGTTTACGCTTTGTTATGAAGTTCCGCAAAGTTTCGCTGAGGTTTTGATGGCGTCGTATTGGTAAGATAGTATAATTTGATATTATATAAGATAGAACTGCAACTACATGCAAACCTCAGAGTTATTTAACAAAATATGTAGCAAGAACCGCTCAAGATGATCAAATAGTACATCCGTGCATAGTATAACTTTGTTTACGCTTTGTTATGAAGTTCCGCAAAGGTTCGCTGAGGTTTTGATTGCGTAAGTATTGATAAAATAGTATACTTTGATAATATATAAGTTAGAACTGCAACTACATGCAAACCTCAGAGTTATTTAACAAAATATGTAGCAAGAACCGCTAGGGTTGATCAAATAGTACATACGTGCATAGTATAACTTTGTTTACGCTTTGTTATGAAGTTCCGCAAAGTTTCGCTGAGGTTTTGATGGCGTGTATTGGTGGTATAGTATACTTTGATATTATACAAGATAGAACTGCAACTACATGCAAACCTCAGATTTATTTAACAAAATGTGTAGCAAGAACCGCTTGGGATGATCAAATAGTACATACGTGCATAGTATAACTTTGTTTACGCTTTGTTATGAAGTTCCTCAAAGTTTCGCTGAGGTTTTGATGGCGTCGTATTGGTGGGATAGTATACTTTGATAATATCTAAGTTAGAACTGCAAATACCTACAAAGCTCAGAGTTATTTAACTAAATATGTAGCAAGAACCGCTCTGGATGATCAAAAAGTATATACGTGCGTAGTATAACTTTGTTTAGGCTTTGTTATGAAGTTCCGCAAAGTTTCGCTGAGGTTTTGATGGCGTCGTATTGGTGGGATAGTATACTTTGATAATATCTAAGTTAGAACTGCAAATACCTGCAATGCTCAGAGTTATTTATCTAAATATGTGGCAAGAACTGCTCAGGATGATCAAATAGTACATACGTGCATAGTATAACTTTGTTTACGCTTTGTTATGAAGTTCCGCAAAGTTTCGCTGAGGTTTTGATTGCGTACGAATTGATAAGATAGTATACTTTGATAATATATAAGATAGAACTGCAACTACATGCAAACCTCAGAGTTATTTAACAAAATATGTAGCAAGAACCGCTAGGGATGATCTAAAAGTACATACGTGCATAGTATAACTTTGTTTACGCTTTGTTATGAAGTTCCGTAAAGTGTCACTGATGTTTTGATTGCGTCGTATTGGTAAGATAGTATACTATGATATTATATAAGGTAGAACTGCAACTACCTACAAATCTGAGAGTGATATGGCAAAATATGTATCCAGAACCCTCAGGAAGATCAAATAGTACATCCGCGCATAGTATAACTTTGTTTACGCTTTGTTATGAAGTTCCGCATAGTTTCGCTGAGGTTTTGATGGCGTCGTATTGGTGGTATAGTATACTTTGATATTATACAAGATAGAACTGCAACTACATGCAAACCTCAGAGTTATTTAACAAAATATGTAGCAAGAACCGCTAGGGATTATCAAATAGTACATACGTGCATAGTATAACTTTGTTTACGCTTTGTTATGAAGTTCCGCAAAGTTTCGCTGAGGTTTTGATGGCGTCGTATTGGTAAGATAGTATATTTTGATATTATATAAGATAGGACTGCAACTACATGCAAACCTCAGAGTTATTTAACAAAATATGTAGCAAGAACCGCTAGGGATGATCAAATAGTACATACGTGCATAGTATAACTATGTTTACGCTTTGATATGATGTTCCGCAAAGTTTCGCTGAGCATTTGATGGCGTCGTATTGGTGCGATAGTATACTTTCATATTATATAAGATAGGACTGCAACTACATGCAAACCTCAGAGTTATTGAACAAAATATGTAGCAAGAACCGCTAGGGATGATCAAATAGTACATACGTGCATAGTATAAATTTGTTTACGCTTTGTTATGAAGTTCCGCAAAGTTTCGCTGAGGTTTTGATGGCGTCGTATTGGTGGGATAGTATACTTTGATATTATACAAGATAGAACTGCAACTACATGCAAACCTCAGAGTTATTTAACAAAATATGTAGCAAGAACCGCTAGGGATGATCAAATAGTACATACGTGCATAGTATAACTTTGTTTACGCTTTGTTATGAAGTTCCGCAAAGTTTCGCTGAGGTTTTGGTTACGTCGTATTGATAAGATAGTAAACTTTGATATTATATAAGGTAGAACTGCAACTACCTACAAATCTGAGAGTGATATGGCAAAATATGTATCCAGAACCCTCAGGAAGATCAAATAGTACATCCGTGCATAGTATAACTTTCTTTACGCTTTGTTATGAAGTTCCGCAAAGTTTCGCTGAGGTTTTGATTGCGTACGAATTGATAAGATAGTATACTTTGATATTATATAAGATAGGACTGCAACTACATGCAAACCTCAGAGTTATTTAACAAAATATGTAGCAAGAACCGCTAGGGATGATCAAAAAGTACATACGTGCATAGTATAACTTTGTTTACGCTTTGTTATGAAGTTCCGCAAAGTGTCACTGATGTTTTGATTGCGTCGTATTGGTAAGATAGTATACTATGATATTATATAAGGTAGAACTGCAACTACCTACAAACCTGAGAGTGATATGGCAAAATATGTATCCAGAACCCTCAGGAAGATCAAATAGTACATACGTGCATAGTATAACTTTGTTTACGCTTTGTTATGAAGTTCCGCAAAGTTTCGCTGAGGTTTTGATGGCGTCGTATTGGTGGGATAGTATACTTTGATATTATACAAGATAGAACTGCAACTACATGCAAACCTCAGAGTTATTTAACAAAATATGTAGCAAGAACCGCTAGGGATGATCAAATAGTACATCCGTGCATAGTATAACTTTGTTTACGCTTTGTTATGAAGTTCCGAAAAGTTTCGCTGAGGTTTTGATGGCGTCGAATTGGTAAGATAGTATACTTAGATAATATGTAAGTTAGAACTGCAAATACCTACAAAGCTCAGAGTTATTTAACAAAATATGTAGCAAGAACCGCTAGGGATGATCAAATAGTACATCCGTGCATAGTATAACTTTGTTTACGCTTTGTTATGAAGTTCCGAAAAGTTTCGCTGAGGTTTTGATGGCGTCGAATTGGTAAGATAGTATACTTAGATAATATGTAAGTTAGAACTGCAAATACCTACAAAGCTCAGAGTTATTTAACTAAATATGTAGCAAGAACCGCTAGAGATGATCAAATAGTACATACGTGCATAGTATAACTTTGTTTACGCTTTGTTATGAAGTTCCGCAAAGTTTCGCTGAGGTTTTGATGGCGTCGTATTGGTAAGATAGTATAATTTGATATTATATAAGATAGAACTGCAACTACATGCAAACCTCAGAGTTATTTAACAAAATATGTAGCAAGAACCGCTCAAGATGATCAAATAGTACATCCGTGCATAGTATAACTTTGTTTACGCTTTGTTATGAAGTTCCGCAAAGGTTCGCTGAGGTTTTGATTGCGTAAGTATTGATAAAATAGTATACTTTGATAATATATAAGTTAGAACTGCAACTACATGCAAACCTCAGAGTTATTTAACAAAATATGTAGCAAGAACCGCTAGGGATGATCAAATAGTACATACGTGCATAGTATAACTTTGTTTACTCTTTGTTATGAAGTTCCGCAAAGTTTCGCTGAGGTTTTGATGGCGTGTATTGGTGGTATAGTATACTTTGATATTATACAAGATAGAACTGCAACTACATGCAAACCTCAGATTTATTTAACAAAATGTGTAGCAAGAACCGCTTGGGATGATCAAATAGTACATACGTGCATAGTATAACTTTGTTTACGCTTTGTTATGAAGTTCCTCAAAGTTTCGCTGAGGTTTTGATGGCGTCGTATTGGTGGGATAGTATACTTTGATAATATCTAAGTTAGAACTGCAAATACCTACAAAGCTCAGAGTTATTTAACTAAATATGTAGCAAGAACCGCTCTGGATGATCAAAAAGTATATACGTGCGTAGTATAACTTTGTTTAGGCTTTGTTATGAAGTTCCGCAAAGTTTCGCTGAGGTTTTGATGGCGTCGTATTGGTGGGATAGTATACTTTGATAATATCTAAGTTAGAACTGCAAATACCTGCAATGCTCAGAGTTATTTATCTAAATATGTGGCAAGAACCGCTCAGGATGATCAAATAGTACATACGTGCATAGTATAACTTTGTTTACGCTTTGTTATGAAGTTCCGCAAAGTTTCGCTGAGGTTTTGATTGCGTACGAATTGAAAAGATAGTATACTTTGATAATATATAAGATAGAACTGCAACTACATGCAAACCTCAGAGTTATTTAACAAAATATGTAGCAAGAACCGCTAGGGATGATCTAAAAGTACATACGTGCATAGTATAACTTTGTTTACGCTTTGTTATGAAGTTCCGTAAAGTGTCACTGATGTTTTGATTGCGTCGTATTGGTAAGATAGTATACTATGATATTATATAAGGTAGAACTGCAACTACCTACAAATCTGAGAGTGATATGGCAAAATATGTATCCAGAACCCTCAGGAAGATCAAATAGTACATCCGTGCATAGTATAACTTTGTTTACGCTTTGTTATGAAGTTCCGCAATGTTTCGCTGAGGTTTTGGTTACGTCGTATTGATAAGATAGTAAACTTTGATATTATATAAGGTAGAACTGCAACTACCTACAAACATGAGAGTGATATGGCAAAATATGTATCCAGAACCCTCAGGAAGATCAAATAGTACATCCGTGCATAGTATAACTTTGTTTACGCTTTGTTATGAAGTTCCGCAAAGTTTCGCTGAGGTTTTGATTGCGTACGAATTGATAAGATAGTATACTTTGATATTATATAAGTTAGAACTGCAACTACATGCAAACCTCAGAGTTATTTAACAAAATATGTAGCAAGAACCGCTAGGGATGATCAAAAAGTACATACGTGCATAGTATAACTTTGTTTACGCATTGTTATGAAGTTCCGTAAAGTGTCACTGATGTTTTGATTGCGTCGTATTGGTAAGATAGTATACTATGATATTATATAAGGTAGAACTGCAACTACATGCAAACCTCAGAGTTATTTAACAAAATATGTAGCAAGAACCGCTAGGGATGATCAAATAGTACATACGTGCATAGTATAACTTTGTTTACGCTTTGTTATGAAGGTCCGCAATGTTTCGCTGAGGTTTTGATTGCGTCGTATTGATAAGATAGTATACTTAGATAATATGTAAGTTAGAACTGCAAATACCTACAAAGCTCAGAGTTATTTAACAAAATATGTAGCAAGAACCGCTAGGGATGATCTAAAAGTACATACGTGCATAGTATAACTTTGTTTACGCTTTGTTATGAAGTTCCGTAAAGTGTCACTGATGTTTTGATTGCGTCGTATTGGTAAGATAGTATACTATGATATTATATAAGGTAGAACTGCAACTACCTACAAATCTGAGAGTGATATGGCAAAATATGTATCCAGAACCCTCAGGAAGATCAAATAGTACATCCGCGCATAGTATAACTTTGTTTACGCTTTGTTATGAAGTTCCGCAATGTTTCGCTGAGGTTTTGGTTACGTCGTATTGATAAGATAGTAAACTTTGATATTATATAAGGTAGAACTGCAACTACCTACAAATCTGAGAGTGATATGGCAAAATATGTATCCAGAACCCTCAGGAAGATCAAATAGTACATCCGTGCATAGTATAACTTTGTTTACGCTTTGTTATGAAGTTCCGCAAAGTTTCGCTGAGGTTTTGATTGCGTACGAATTGATAAGATAGTATACTTTGATATTATATAAGATAGGACTGCAACTACATGCAAACCTCAGAGTTATTTAACAAAATATGTAGCAAGAACCGCTAGGGATGATCAAAAAGTACATACGTGCATAGTATAACTTTGTTTACGCATTGTTATGAAGTTCCGCAAAGTTTCGCTGAGGTTTTGTTTGCGTCGTATTGGTGGGATAGTATACTTTGATATTATATAAGGTAGAACTGCAACTACCTACAAATCTGAGAGTGATATGGCAAAATATGTATCCAGAACCCTCAGGAAGATCAAATAGTACATCCGTGCATAGTATAACTTTGTTTACGCTTTGTTATGAAGTTCCGCAATGTTTCGCTGAGGTTTTGGTTACGTCGTATTGATAAGATAGTAAACTTTGATATTATATAAGGTAGAACTGCAACTACCTACAAATCTGAGAGTGATATGGCAAACTATGTATCCAGAACCCTCAGGAAGATCAAATAGTACATCCGTGCATAGTATAACTTTGTTTACGTTTTGTTATGAAGTTCCGCAAAGTTTCGCTGAGGTTTTGATTGCGTACGAATTGATAAGATAGTATACTTTGATATTATATAAGATAGGACTGCAACTACATGCAAACCTCAGAGTTATTTAACAAAATATGTAGCAAGAACCGCTAGGGATGATCAAAAAGTACATACGTTCATAGTATAACTTTGTTTACGCTTTGTTATGAAGTTCCGCATAGTTTCGCTGAGGTTTTGATGGCGTCGTATTGGTGGTATAGTATACTTTGATATTATACAAGATAGAACTGCAACTACATGCAAACCTCAGAGTTATTTTACAAAATATGTAGCAAGAACCGCTAGGGATGATCAAATAGTACATCCGTGCATAGTATAACTTTGTTTACGCTTTGTTATGAAGTTCCGAAAAGTTTCGCTGAGGTTTTGATGGCGTCGAATTGGTAAGATAGTATACTTTGATAATATATAAGTTAGAACTGCAAATACCTGCAAACCACAGAGTTATTTAACTAAATATGTAGCAAGAACCGCTAGGGATGATCAAATAGTACATACGTGCATAGTATAACTTTGTTTACGCTTTGTTATGAAGTTCCGCAAAGTTTCGCTGAGGTTTTGATGGCGTCGTATTGGTAAGATAGTATATTTTGATATTATATAAGATAGGACTGCAACTACATGCAAACCTCAGAGTTATTTAACAAAATATGTAGCAAGAACCGCTAGGGATGATCAAATAGTACATACGTGCATAGTATAACTTTGTTTACGCTTTGATATGATGTTCCGCAAAGTTTCGCTGAGCATTTGATGGCGTCGTATTGGTGCGATAGTATACTTTCATATTATATAAGATAGGACTGCAACTACATGCAAACCTCAGAGTTATTGAACAAAATATGTAGCAAGAACCGCTAGGGATGATCAAATAGTACATACGTGCATAGTATAAATTTGTTTACGCTTTGTTATGAAGTTCCGCAAAGTTTCGCTGAGGTTTTGATGGCGTCGTATTGGTGGGATAGTATACTTTGATATTATACAAGATAGAACTGCAACTACATGCAAACCTCAGAGTTATTTAACAAAATATGTAGCAAGAACCGCTAGGGATGATCAAATAGTACATATGTGCATAGTATAACTTTGTTTACGCTTTGTTATGAAGTTCCGCAAAGTTTCGCTGAGCTTTTGATGGCGTCGTATTGGTGCGATAGTATACTTTGATATTATATAAGATAGGACTGCAACTACATGCAAACCTCAGAGTTATTTAACAAAATATGTAGCAAGAACCGCTAGGGATGATCAAATAGTACATACGTGCATAGTATAACTTTGTTTACGCTTTGTTATGAAGTTCCGTAAAGTGTCACTGATGTTTTGATTGCGTCGTATTGGTAAGATAGTATACTATGATATTATATAAGGTAGAACTGCAACTACCTACACATCTGAGAGTGATATGGCAAAATATGTATCCAGAACCTTCAGGAAGATCACATAGTACATCCGTGCATAGTATAACTTTGTTTACGCTTTGTTATGAAGTTCCGCAAAGTTTCGCTGAGGTTTTGATTGCGTCGTATTGATAAGATAGTAAACTTTGATATTATATAAGTTAGAACTGCAAAAACCTGCAATGCTCAGAGTTATTTATCTAAATATGTTGCAAGAACCGCTAAGGATGATCAAATAGTACATACGTGCATAGTATAACTTTGTTTACGCTTTGTTATGAAGTTCCGCAAAGTTTCGCTGAGGTTTTGATTGCGTACGAATTGATAAGATAGTATACTTTGATAATATATAAGATAGAACTGCAACTACATGCAAACCTCAGAGTTATTTAACAAAATATGTAGCAAGAACCGCTAGGGATGATCAAATAGTACATACGTGCATAGTATAACTTTGTTTACGCTTTGTTATGAAGTTCCGTAAAGTGTCACTGATGTTTTGATTGCGTCGTATTGGTAAGATAGTATACTATGATATTATATAAGGTAGAACTGCAACTACCTACAAATCTGAGAGTGATATGGCAAAATATGTATCCAGAACCCTCAGGAAGATCAAATAGTACATCCGCGCATAGTATAACTTTGTTTACGCTTTGTTATGAAGTTCCGCAATGTTTCGCTGAGGTTTTGGTTACGTCGTATTGATAAGATAGTAAACTTTGATATTATATAAGGTAGAACTGCAACTACCTACAAATCTGAGAGTGATATGGCAAAATATGTATCCAGAACCTTCAGGAAGATCAAATAGTACATCCGTGCATAGTATAACTTTCTTTACGCTTTGTTATGAAGTTCCGCAAAGTTTCGCTGAGGTTTTGATTGCGTACGAATTGATAAGATAGTATACTTTGATATTATATAAGATAGGACTGCAACTACATGCAAACCTCAGAGTTATTTAACAAAATATGTAGCAAGAACCGCTAGGGATGATCAAAAAGTACATACGTGCATAGTATAACTTTGTTTACGCTTTGTTATAAAGTTCCGTAAAGTGTCACTGATGTTTTGATTGCGTCGTATTGGTAAGATAGTATACTATGATATTATATAAGGTAGAACTGCAACTACCTACAAACCTGAGAGTGATATGGCAAAATATGTATCCAGAACCCTCAGGAAGATCAAATAGTACATACGTGCATAGTATAACTTTGTTTACGCTTTGTTATGAAGTTCCGCATAGTTTCGCTGAGGTTTTGATGGCGTCGTATTGGTGGTATAGTATACTTTGATATTATACAAGATAGAACTGCAACTACATGCAAACCTCAGAGTTATTTAACAAAATATGACTGCTCCTCCATAAATACGGAAACTTTATTGAAAAAAAAGAAGATGGA
Organism: Seladonia tumulorum; assembly: GCA_913789895.3. NCBI lineage: Eukaryota > Metazoa > Arthropoda > Insecta > Hymenoptera > Halictidae > Seladonia > Seladonia tumulorum. Next base: position 217 of record CAJYYF030000129.1, on the reverse strand, counting down.
AGAATTATTAAATAAAACGGTCTTAGAGTTGAGTCCGGAAGAAGAGGACGGGGAATTTTCAGAAATTAAACAGGGGCGGGTTAGGGGCGGGTTAGGGGCGGGTTAGGGGCGGGTTAGGGGCGCGCCTATTCTGGTATATTCTGGTATATTCTGGTATATTCTTGTAGAATCTGGTCTATTATGGTATATGCTGGTATATTGTGGTGTATTCTGGTGT
>CAJYYF030000128.1:0-50536 GCA_913789895.3 Seladonia tumulorum | reverse complement strand
GGGTTGTGTAAATTCGAGGTTAGGGCTTACTTTTTGCGTTAGTAGAAGGTTTTTCGAGGTCGGGGTGGTGTAAATTCGTGGTTAGGGCTTACTTTTTGCGTCCGTAGAAGGTTTTTGCGTCCGTAGAAGCTTTGTGCTCGGGGTTGTGTAAATTCGAGGTTAGGGCTTACTTTTTGCGTCCGTAGAAGGTTTTTCGAGGTAGGGGTGGTGTAAATTCGTGGTTAGGGCTTACTTTTTGCGTCCGTAGAAGGTTTTTGCGTCCGTAGAAGCTTTGTGCTCGGGGTTGTGTAAATTCGAGGTTAGGGCTTACTTTTTGCGTTAGTAGAAGGTTTTTCGAGGTCGGGGTGGTGTAAATTCGTGGTTAGGGCTTACTTTTTGCGTCCGTAGAAGGTTTTTGCGTCCGTAGAAGCTTTGTGCTCGGGGTTGTGTAAATTCGAGGTTAGGGCTTACTTTTTGCGTCCGTAGAAGGTTTTTCGAGGTCGGGGGTGGTGTAAATTCGTGGTTAGGGCTTACTTTTTGCGTCCGTAGAAGGTTTTTGCGTCCGTAGAAGCTTTGTGCTCGGGGTTGTGTAAATTCGAGGTTAGGGCTTACTTTTTGCGTCCGTAGAAGGTTTTTCGAGGTAGGGGTGGTGTAAATTCGTGGTTAGGGCTTACTTTTTGCGTCCGTAGAAGGTTTTTGCGTCCGTAGAAGCTTTGTGCTCGGGGTTGTGTAAATTCGAGGTTAGGGCTTACTTTTTGCGTTAGTAGAAGGTTTTTCGAGGTCGGGGTGGTGTAAATTCGTGGTTAGGGCTTACTTTTTGCGTCCGTAGAAGGTTTTTGCGTCCGTAGAAGCTTTGTGCTCGGGGTTGTGTAAATTCGAGGTTAGGGCTTACTTTTTGCGTCCGTAGAAGGTTTTTTCGAGGTCGGGGTGGTGTAAATTCGTGGTTAGGGCTTACTTTTTGCGTCCGTAGAAGGTTTTTGCGTCCGTAGAAGCTTTGTGCTCGGGGTTGTGTAAATTCGAGGTTAGGGGCTTACTTTTTGCGTTAGTAGAAGGTTTTTCGAGGTCGGGGTGGTGTAAATTCGTGGTTAGGGCTTACTTTTTGCGTCCGTAGAAGGTTTTTGCGTCCGTAGAAGCTTTGTGCTCGGGGTTGTGTAAATTCGAGGTTAGGGCTTACTTTTTGCGTCCGTAGAAGGTTTTTCGAGGTCGGGGTGGTGTAAATTCGTGGTTAGGGCTTACTTTTTGCGTCCGTAGAAGGTTTTTGCGTCCGTAGAAGCTTTGTGCTCGGGGTTGTGTAAATTCGAGGTTAGGGCTTACTTTTTGCGTCCGTAGAAGGTTTTTCGAGGTCGGGGGTGGTGTAAATTCGTGGTTAGGGCTTACTTTTTGCGTCCGTAGAAGGTTTTTGCGTCCGTAGAAGCTTTGTGCTCGGGGTTGTGTAAATTCGAGGTTAGGGCTTACTTTTTGCGTCCGTAGAAGGTTTTTTCGAGGTCGGGGTGGTGTAAATTCGTGGTTAGGGCTTACTTTTTGCGTCCGTAGAAGGTTTTTGCGTCCGTAGAAGCTTTGTGCTCGGGGTTGTGTAAATCGAGGTTAGGGCTTACTTTTTGCGTTAGTAGAAGGTTTTTCGAGGTCTGGGGTGGTGTAAATTCGTGGTTAGGGCTTACTTTTTGCGTCCGTAGAAGGTTTTTGCGTCCGTAGAAGCTTTGTGCTCGGGGTTGTGTAAATTCGAGGTTAGGGCTTACTTTTTGCGTCCGTAGAAGGTTTTTCGAGGTCGGGGTGGTGTAAATTCGTGGTTAGGGCTTACTTTTTGCGTCCGTAGAAGGTTTTTGCGTCCGTAGAAGCTTTGTGCTCGGGGTTGTGTAAATTCGAGGTTAGGGCTTACTTTTTGCGTTAGTAGAAGGTTTTTCGAGGTCGGGGTGGTGTAAATTCGTGGTTAGGGCTTACTTTTTGCGTCCGTAGAAGGTTTTTGCGTCCGTAGAAGCTTTGTGCTCGGGGTTGTGTAAATTCGAGGTTAGGGCTTACTTTTTGCGTCCGTAGAAGGTTTTTTCGAGGTCGGGGTGGTGTAAATTCGTGGTTAGGGCTTACTTTTTGCGTCCGTAGAAGGTTTTTGCGTCCGTAGAAGCTTTGTGCTCGGGGTTGTGTAAATTCGAGGTTTAGGGCTTACTTTTTGCGTTAGTAGAAGGTTTTTCGAGGTCGGGGGTGGTGTAAATTCGTGGTTAGGGCTTACTTTTTGCGTCCGTAGAAGGTTTTTGCGTCCGTAGAAGCTTTGTGCTCGGGGTTGTGTAAATTCGAGGTTAGGGCTTACTTTTTGCGTCCGTAGAAGGTTTTTCGAGGTCGGGGTGGTGTAAATTCGTGGTTAGGGCTTACTTTTTTGCGTCCGTAGAAGGTTTTTGCGTCCGTAGAAGCTTTGTGCTCGGGGTTGTGTAAATTCGAGGTTAGGGCTTACTTTTTGCGTTAGTAGAAGGTTTTTCGAGGTCGGGGTGGTGTAAATTCGTGGTTAGGGCTTACTTTTTGCGTCCGTAGAAGGTTTTTGCGTCCGTAGAAGCTTTGTGCTCGGGGGTTGTGTAAATTCGAGGTTAGGGCTTACTTTTTGCGTCCGTAGAAGGTTTTTCGAGGTCGGGGTGGTGTAAATTCGTGGTTAGGGCTTACTTTTTGCGTCCGTAGAAGGTTTTTGCGTCCGTAGAAGCTTTGTGCTCGGGGGTTGTGTAAATTCGAGGTTAGGGCTTACTTTTGCGTTAGTAGAAGGTTTTTTCGAGGTCGTGGGGTGGTGTAAATTCGTGGTTAGGGCTTACTTTTTGCGTCCGTAGAAGGTTTTTGCGTCCGTAGAAGCTTTGTGCTCGGGGTTGTGTAAATTCGAGGTTAGGGCTTACTTTTTGCGTCCGTAGAAGGTTTTTTCGAGGTCGGGGTGGTGTAAATTCGTGGTTAGGGCTTACTTTTTGCGTCCGTAGAAGGTTTTTGCGTCCGTAGAAGCTTTGTGCTCGGGGTTGTGTAAATTCGAGGTTAGGGCTTACTTTTTGCGTTAGTAGAAGGTTTTTCGAGGTCGGGGGTGGTGTAAATTCGTGGTTAGGGCTTACTTTTTGCGTCCGTAGAAGGTTTTTGCGTCCGTAGAAGCTTTGTGCTCGGGGTTGTGTAAATTCGAGGTTAGGGCTTACTTTTTGCGTCCGTAGAAGGTTTTTCGAGGTCGGGGTGGTGTAAATTCGTGGTTAGGGCTTACTTTTTGCGTCCGTAGAAGGTTTTTGCGTCCGTAGAAGCTTTGTGCTCGGGGTTGTGTAAATTCGAGGTTAGGGCTTACTTTTTGCGTTAGTAGAAGGTTTTTCGAGGTCGGGGTTGTGTAAATTCGTGGTTAGGGCTTACTTTTTGCGTCCGTAGAAGGTTTTTGCGTCCGTAGAAGCTTTGTGCTCGGGGTTGTGTAAATTCGAGGGTTAGGGCTTACTTTTTGCGTTAGTAGAAGGTTTTTCGAGGTCGGGGTGGTGTAAATTCGTGGTTAGGGCTTACTTTTTGCGTCCGTAGAAGGTTTTTGCGTCCGTAGAAGCTTTGTGCTCGGGGTTGTGTAAATTCGAGGTTAGGGCTTACTTTTTGCGTTAGTAGAAGGTTTTTTTCGAGGTCGGGGTGGTGTAAATTCGTGGTTAGGGCTTACTTTTTGCGTCCGTAGAAGGTTTTTGCGTCCGTAGAAGCTTTGTGCTCGGGGTTGTGTAAATTCGAGGTTAGGGCTTACTTTTTGCGTCCGTAGAAGGTTTTTCGAGGTCGGGGGTGGTGTAAATTCGTGGTTAGGGCTTACTTTTTGCGTCCGTAGAAGGTTTTTGCGTCCGTAGAAGCTTTGTGCTCGGGGTTGTGTAAATTCGAGGTTAGGGCTTACTTTTTGCGTCCGTAGAAGGTTTTTTCGAGGTCGGGGGGTGGTGTAAAATTCGTGGTTAGGGCTTACTTTTTGCGTCCGTAGAAGGTTTTTGCGTCCGTAGAAGCTTTGTGCTCGGGGTTGTGTAAATTCGAGGTTAGGGCTTACTTTTTGCGTCCGTAGAAGGTTTTTCGAGGTCGGGGTGGTGTAAATTCGTGGTTAGGGCTTACTTTTTGCGTCCGTAGAAGGTTTTTGCGTCCGTAGAAGCTTTGTGCTCGGGGTTGTGTAAATTCGAGGTTAGGGCTTACTTTTTGCGTCCGTAGAAGGTTTTTCGAGGTCGGGGTGGTGTAAATTCGTGGTTAGGGCTTACTTTTTGCGTCCGTAGAAGGTTTTTGCGTCCGTAGAAGCTTTGTGCTCGGGGTTGTGTAAATTCGAGGTTAGGGCTTACTTTTTGCGTTAGTAGAAGGTTTTTCGAGGTCGGGGTGGTGTAAATTCGTGGTTAGGGCTTACTTTTTGCGTCCGTAGAAGGTTTTTGCGTCCGTAGAAGCTTTGTGCTCGGGGTTGTGTAAATTCGAGGTTAGGGCTTACTTTTTGAGTCCGTAGAAGGTTTTTCGAGGTCGGGGTGGTGTAAATTCGTGGTTAGGGCTTACTTTTTGCGTCCGTAGAAGGTTTTTGCGTCCGTAGAAGCTTTGTGCTCGGGGTTGTGTAAATTCGAGGTTAGGGCTTACTTTTTGCGTCCGTAGAAGGTTTTTCGAGGTCGGGGGGGGGTGTAAATTCGTGGTTAGGGCTTACTTTTTGCGTCCGTAGAAGGTTTTTCGAGGTCGGGGTTGTGTAAATTCGAGGTTAGGGCTTACTTTTTGCGTCCGTAGAAGGTTTTTTCGAGGTCGGGGTGGTGTAAATTCGTGGTTAGGGCTTACTTTTTGCGTCCGTAGAAGGTTTTTGCGTCCGTAGAAGCTTTGTGCTCGGGGTTGTGTAAATTCGAGGTTAGGGCTTACTTTTTGCGTCCGTAGAAGGTTTTTCGAGGTCGGGGTGGTGTAAATTCGTGGTTAGGGCTTACTTTTTGCGTCCGTAGAAGGTTTTTCGAGGTCGGGGTGGTGTAAATTCGTGGTTAGGGCTTACTTTTTGCGTCCGTAGAAGGTTTTTGCGTCCGTAGAAGCTTTGTGCTCGGGGTTGTGTAAATTCGAGGTTAGGGCTTACTTTTTGCGTCCGTAGAAGGTTTTTCGAGGTCGGGGTGGTGTAAATTCGTGGTTAGGGCTTACTTTTTGCGTCCGTAGAAGGTTTTTGCGTCCGTAGAAGCTTTGTGCTCGGGGTTGTGTAAATTCGAGGTTAGGGCTTACTTTTTGCGTTAGTAGAAGGTTTTTCGAGGTCGGGGTGGTGTAAATTCGTGGTTAGGGCTTACTTTTTGCGTCCGTAGAAGGTTTTTGCGTCCGTAGAAGCTTTGTGCTCGGGGTTGTGTAAATTCGAGGTTAGGGCTTACTTTTTGCGTCGTAGAAGGTTTTTCGAGGTCGGGGTGGTGTAAATTCGTGGTTAGGGCTTACTTTTTGCGTCCGTAGAAGGTTTTTGCGTCCGTAGAAGCTTTGTGCTCGGGGTTGTGTAAATTCGAGGTTAGGGCTTACTTTTTGCGTCCGTAGAAGGTTTTTCGAGGTCGGGGTGGTGTAAATTCGTGGTTAGGGCTTACTTTTTGCGTCCGTAGAAGGTTTTTGCGTCCGTAGAAGCTTTGTGCTCGGGGTTGTGTAAATTCGAGGTTAGGGCTTACTTTTTGCGTTCGTAGAAGGTTTTTCGAGGTCGGGGTGGTGTAAATTCGTGGTTAGGGCTTACTTTTTGCGTCCGTAGAAGGTTTTTGCGTCCGTAGAAGCTTTGTGCTCGGGGTTGTGTAAATTCGAGGTTAGGGCTTACTTTTTGCGTCCGTAGAAGGTTTTTCGAGGTCGGGGTGGTGTAAATTCGTGGTTAGGGCTTACTTTTTGCGTCCGTAGAAGGTTTTTGCGTCCGTAGAAGCTTTGTGCTCGGGGTTGTGTAAATTCGAGGTTAGGGCTTACTTTTTGCGTCCGTAGAAGGTTTTTCGAGGTCGGGGTGGTGTAAATTCGTGGTTAGGGCTTACTTTTTGCGTCCGTAGAAGGTTTTTGCGTCCGTAGAAGCTTTGTGCTCGGGGTTGTGTAAATTCGAGGTTAGGGCTTACTTTTTGCGTCCGTAGAAGGTTTTTCGAGGTCGGGGTGGTGTAAATTCGTGGTTAGGGCTTACTTTTTGCGTCCGTAGAAGGTTTTTGCGTCCGTAGAAGCTTTGTGCTCGGGGTTGTGTAAATTCGAGGTTAGGGCTTACTTTTTGCGTCCGTAGAAGGTTTTTCGAGGTCGGGGTGGTGTAAATTCGTGGTTAGGGCTTACTTTTTGCGTCCGTAGAAGGTTTTTGCGTCCGTAGAAGCTTTGTGCTCGGGGTTGTGTAAATTCGAGGTTAGGGCTTACTTTTTGCGTCCGTAGAAGGTTTTTCGAGGTCGGGGTGGTGTAAATTCGTGGTTAGGGCTTACTTTTTGCGTCCGTAGAAGGTTTTTGCGTCCGTAGAAGCTTTGTGCTCGGGGTTGTGTAAATTCGAGGTTAGGGCTTACTTTTTGCGTCCGTAGAAGGTTTTTCGAGGTCGGGGTGGTGTAAATTCGTGGTTAGGGCTTACTTTTTGCGTCCGTAGAAGGTTTTTGCGTCCGTAGAAGCTTTGTGCTCGGGGTTGTGTAAATTCGAGGTTAGGGCTTACTTTTTGCGTCCGTAGAAGGTTTTTCGAGGTCGGGGTGGTGTAAATTCGTGGTTAGGGCTTACTTTTTGCGTCCGTAGAAGGTTTTTGCGTCCGTAGAAGCTTTGTGCTCGGGGTTGTGTAAATTCGAGGTTAGGGCTTACTTTTTGCGTCCGTAGAAGGTTTTTCGAGGTCGGGGTGGTGTAAATTCGTGGTTAGGGCTTACTTTTTGCGTCCGTAGAAGGTTTTTGCGTCCGTAGAAGCTTTGTGCTCGGGGTTGTGTAAATTCGAGGTTAGGGCTTACTTTTTGCGTCCGTAGAAGGTTTTTCGAGGTCGGGGTGGTGTAAATTCGTGGTTAGGGCTTACTTTTTGCGTCCGTAGAAGGTTTTTGCGTCCGTAGAAGCTTTGTGCTCGGGGTTGTGTAAATTCGAGGTTAGGGCTTACTTTTTGCGTCCGTAGAAGGTTTTTCGAGGTCGGGGTGGTGTAAATTCGTGGTTAGGGCTTACTTTTTGCGTCCGTAGAAGGTTTTTGCGTCCGTAGAAGCTTTGTGCTCGGGGTTGTGTAAATTCGAGGTTAGGGCTTACTTTTTGCGTCCGTAGAAGGTTTTTCGAGGTCGGGGTGGTGTAAATTCGTGGTTAGGGCTTACTTTTTGCGTCCGTAGAAGGTTTTTGCGTCCGTAGAAGCTTTGTGCTCGGGGTTGTGTAAATTCGAGGTTAGGGCTTACTTTTTGCGTCCGTAGAAGGTTTTTCGAGGTCGGGGTGGTGTAAATTCGTGGTTAGGGCTTACTTTTTGCGTCCGTAGAAGGTTTTTGCGTCCGTAGAAGCTTTGTGCTCGGGGTTGTGTAAATTCGAGGTTAGGGCTTACTTTTTGCGTCCGTAGAAGGTTTTTCGAGGTCGGGGTGGTGTAAATTCGTGGTTAGGGCTTACTTTTTGCGTCCGTAGAAGGTTTTTGCGTCCGTAGAAGCTTTGTGCTCGGGGTTGTGTAAATTCGAGGTTAGGGCTTACTTTTTGCGTCCGTAGAAGGTTTTTCGAGGTCGGGGTGGTGTAAATTCGTGGTTAGGGCTTACTTTTTGCGTCCGTAGAAGGTTTTTGCGTCCGTAGAAGCTTTGTGCTCGGGGTTGTGTAAATTCGAGGTTAGGGCTTACTTTTTGCGTTAGTAGAAGGTTTTTCGAGGTCGGGGTGGTGTAAATTCGTGGTTAGGGCTTACTTTTTGCGTCCGTAGAAGGTTTTTGCGTCCGTAGAAGCTTTGTGCTCGGGGTTGTGTAAATTCGAGGTTAGGGCTTACTTTTTGCGTCCGTAGAAGGTTTTTCGAGGTCGGGGTGGTGTAAATTCGTGGTTAGGGCTTACTTTTTGCGTCCGTAGAAGGTTTTTGCGTCCGTAGAAGCTTTGTGCTCGGGGTTGTGTAAATTCGAGGTTAGGGCTTACTTTTTGCGTCCGTAGAAGGTTTTTCGAGGTCGGGGTGGTGTAAATTCGTGGTTAGGGCTTACTTTTTGCGTCCGTAGAAGGTTTTTGCGTCCGTAGAAGCTTTGTGCTCGGGGTTGTGTAAATTCGAGGTTAGGGCTTACTTTTTGCGTTAGTAGAAGGTTTTTCGAGGTCGGGGTGGTGTAAATTCGTGGTTAGGGCTTACTTTTTGCGTCCGTAGAAGGTTTTTGCGTCCGTAGAAGCTTTGTGCTCGGGGTTGTGTAAATTCGAGGTTAGGGCTTACTTTTTGCGTCCGTAGAAGGTTTTTCGAGGTCGGGGTGGTGTAAATTCGTGGTTAGGGCTTACTTTTTGCGTCCGTAGAAGGTTTTTGCGTCCGTAGAAGCTTTGTGCTCGGGGTTGTGTAAATTCGAGGTTAGGGCTTACTTTTTGCGTTAGTAGAAGGTTTTTCGAGGTCGGGGTGGTGTAAATTCGTGGTTAGGGCTTACTTTTTGCGTCCGTAGAAGGTTTTTGCGTCCGTAGAAGCTTTGTGCTCGGGGTTGTGTAAATTCGAGGTTAGGGCTTACTTTTTGCGTCCGTAGAAGGTTTTTCGAGGTCGGGGTGGTGTAAATTCGTGGTTAGGGCTTACTTTTTGCGTCCGTAGAAGGTTTTTGCGTCCGTAGAAGCTTTGTGCTCGGGGTTGTGTAAATTCGAGGTTAGGGCTTACTTTTTGCTTTAGTAGAAGGTTTTTCGAGGTCGGGGTGGTGTAAATTCGTGGTTAGGGCTTACTTTTTGCGTCCGTAGAAGGTTTTTGCGTCCGTAGAAGCTTTGTGCTCGGGGTTGTGTAAATTCGAGGTTAGGGCTTACTTTTTGCGTCCGTAGAAGGTTTTTCGAGGTCGGGGTGGTGTAAATTCGTGGTTAGGGCTTACTTTTTGCGTCTGTAGAAGGTTTTTGCGTCCGTAGAAGCTTTGTGCTCGGGGTTGTGTAAATTCGAGGTTAGGGCTTACTTTTTGCGTTAGTAGAAGGTTTTTCGAGGTCGGGGTGGTGTAAATTCGTGGTTAGGGCTTACTTTTTGCGTCCGTAGAAGGTTTTTGCGTCCGTAGAAGCTTTGTGCTCGGGGTTGTGTAAATTCGAGGTTAGGGCTTACTTTTTGCGTCCGTAGAAGGTTTTTCGAGGTCGGGGTGGTGTAAATTCGTGGTTAGGGCTTACTTTTTGCGTCCGTAGAAGGTTTTTGCGTCCGTAGAAGCTTTGTGCTCGGGGTTGTGTAAATTCGAGGTTAGGGCTTACTTTTTGCGTTAGTAGAAGGTTTTTCGAGGTCGGGGTGGTGTAAATTCGTGGTTAGGGCTTACTTTTTGCGTCCGTAGAAGGTTTTTGCGTCCGTAGAAGCTTTGTGCTCGGGGTTGTGTAAATTCGAGGTTAGGGCTTACTTTTTGCGTCCGTAGAAGGTTTTTCGAGGTCGGGGTGGTGTAAATTCGTGGTTAGGGCTTACTTTTTGCGTCCGTAGAAGGTTTTTGCGTCCGTAGAAGCTTTGTGCTCGGGGTTGTGTAAATTCGAGGTTAGGGCTTACTTTTTGCGTCCGTAGAAGGTTTTTCGAGGTCGGGGTGGTGTAAATTCGTGGTTAGGGCTTACTTTTTGCGTCCGTAGAAGGTTTTTGCGTCCGTAGAAGCTTTGTGCTCGGGGTTGTGTAAATTCGAGGTTAGGGCTTACTTTTTGCGTCCGTAGAAGGTTTTTCGAGGTCGGGGTGGTGTAAATTCGTGGTTAGGGCTTACTTTTTGCGTCCGTAGAAGGTTTTTGCGTCCGTAGAAGCTTTGTGCTCGGGGTTGTGTAAATTCGAGGTTAGGGCTTACTTTTTGCGTCCGTAGAAGGTTTTTCGAGGTCGGGGTGGTGTAAATTCGTGGTTAGGGCTTACTTTTTGCGTCCGTAGAAGGTTTTTGCGTCCGTAGAAGCTTTGTGCTCGGGGTTGTGTAAATTCGAGGTTAGGGCTTACTTTTTGCGTTAGTAGAAGGTTTTTCGAGGTCGGGGTGGTGTAAATTCGTGGTTAGGGCTTACTTTTTGCGTCCGTAGAAGGTTTTTGCGTCCGTAGAAGCTTTGTGCTCGGGGTTGTGTAAATTCGAGGTTAGGGCTTACTTTTTGCGTCCGTAGAAGGTTTTTCGAGGTCGGGGTGGTGTAAATTCGTGGTTAGGGCTTACTTTTTGCGTCCGTAGAAGGTTTTTGCGTCCGTAGAAGCTTTGTGCTCGGGGTTGTGTAAATTCGAGGTTAGGGCTTACTTTTTGCGTTAGTAGAAGGTTTTTCGAGGTCGGGGTGGTGTAAATTCGTGGTTAGGGCTTACTTTTTGCGTCCGTAGAAGGTTTTTGCGTCCGTAGAAGCTTTGTGCTCGGGGTTGTGTAAATTCGAGGTTAGGGCTTACTTTTTGCGTCCGTAGAAGGTTTTTCGAGGTCGGGGTGGTGTAAATTCGTGGTTAGGGCTTACTTTTTGCGTCCGTAGAAGGTTTTTGCGTCCGTAGAAGCTTTGTGCTCGGGGTTGTGTAAATTCGAGGTTAGGGCTTACTTTTTGCGTTAGTAGAAGGTTTTTCGAGGTCGGGGTGGTGTAAATTCGTGGTTAGGGCTTACTTTTTGCGTCCGTAGAAGGTTTTTGCGTCCGTAGAAGCTTTGTGCTCGGGGTTGTGTAAATTCGAGGTTAGGGCTTACTTTTTGCGTCCGTAGAAGGTTTTTCGAGGTCGGGGTGGTGTAAATTCGTGGTTAGGGCTTACTTTTTGCGTCCGTAGAAGGTTTTTGCGTCCGTAGAAGCTTTGTGCTCGGGGTTGTGTAAATTCGAGGTTAGGGCTTACTTTTTGCGTCCGTAGAAGGTTTTTCGAGGTCGGGGTGGTGTAAATTCGTGGTTAGGGCTTACTTTTTGCGTCCGTAGAAGGTTTTTGCGTCCGTAGAAGCTTTGTGCTCGGGGTTGTGTAAATTCGAGGTTAGGGCTTACTTTTTGCGTCCGTAGAAGGTTTTTCGAGGTCGGGGTGGTGTAAATTCGTGGTTAGGGCTTACTTTTTGCGTCCGTAGAAGGTTTTTGCGTCCGTAGAAGCTTTGTGCTCGGGGTTGTGTAAATTCGAGGTTAGGGCTTACTTTTTGCGTCCGTAGAAGGTTTTTCGAGGTCGGGGTGGTGTAAATTCGTGGTTAGGGCTTACTTTTTGCGTCCGTAGAAGGTTTTTGCGTCCGTAGAAGCTTTGTGCTCGGGGTTGTGTAAATTCGAGGTTAGGGCTTACTTTTTGCGTCCGTAGAAGGTTTTTCGAGGTCGGGGTGGTGTAAATTCGTGGTTAGGGCTTACTTTTTGCGTCCGTAGAAGGTTTTTGCGTCCGTAGAAGCTTTGTGCTCGGGGTTGTGTAAATTCGAGGTTAGGGCTTACTTTTTGCGTCCGTAGAAGGTTTTTCGAGGTCGGGGTGGTGTAAATTCGTGGTTAGGGCTTACTTTTTGCGTCCGTAGAAGGTTTTTGCGTCCGTAGAAGCTTTGTGCTCGGGGTTGTGTAAATTCGAGGTTAGGGCTTACTTTTTGCGTCCGTAGAAGGTTTTTCGAGGTCGGGGTGGTGTAAATTCGTGGTTAGGGCTTACTTTTTGCGTCCGTAGAAGGTTTTTGCGTCCGTAGAAGCTTTGTGCTCGGGGTTGTGTAAATTCGAGGTTAGGGCTTACTTTTTGCGTCCGTAGAAGGTTTTTCGAGGTCGGGGTGGTGTAAATTCGTGGTTAGGGCTTACTTTTTGCGTCCGTAGAAGGTTTTTGCGTCCGTAGAAGCTTTGTGCTCGGGGTTGTGTAAATTCGAGGTTAGGGCTTACTTTTTGCGTCCGTAGAAGGTTTTTCGAGGTCGGGGTGGTGTAAATTCGTGGTTAGGGCTTACTTTTTGCGTCCGTAGAAGGTTTTTGCGTCCGTAGAAGCTTTGTGCTCGGGGTTGCGTAAATTCGAGGTTAGGGCTTACTTTTTGCGTTAGTAGAAGGTTTTTCGAGGTCGGGGTGGTGTAAATTCGTGGTTAGGGCTTACTTTTTGCGTCCGTAGAAGGTTTTTGCGTCCGTAGAAGCTTTGTGCTCGGGGTTGTGTAAATTCGAGGTTAGGGCTTACTTTTTGCGTCCGTAGAAGGTTTTTCGAGGTCGGGGTGGTGTAAATTCGTGGTTAGGGCTTACTTTTTGCGTCCGTAGAAGCTTTGTGCTCGGGGTTGTGTAAATTCGAGGTTAGGGCTTACTTTTTGCGTCCGTAGAAGGTTTTTCGAGGTCGGGGTGGTGTAAATTCGTGGTTAGGGCTTACTTTTTGCGTCCGTAGAAGGTTTTTGCGTCCGTAGAAGCTTTGTGCTCGGGGTTGTGTAAATTCGAGGTTAGGGCTTACTTTTTGCGTCCGTAGAAGGTTTTTCGAGGTCGGGGTGGTGTAAATTCGTGGTTAGGGCTTACTTTTTGCGTCCGTAGAAGGTTTTTGCGTCCGTAGAAGCTTTGTGCTCGGGGTTGTGTAAATTCGAGGTTAGGGCTTACTTTTTGCGTCCGTAGAAGGTTTTTCGAGGTCGGGGTGGTGTAAATTCGTGGTTAGGGCTTACTTTTTGCGTCCGTAGAAGGTTTTTGCGTCCGTAGAAGCTTTGTGCTCGGGGTTGTGTAAATTCGAGGTTAGGGCTTACTTTTTGCGTCCGTAGAAGGTTTTTCGAGGTCGGGGTGGTGTAAATTCGTGGTTAGGGCTTACTTTTTGCGTCCGTAGAAGGTTTTTGCGTCCGTAGAAGCTTTGTGCTCGGGGTTGTGTAAATTCGAGGTTAGGGCTTACTTTTTGCGTTAGTAGAAGGTTTTTCGAGGTCGGGGTGGTGTAAATTCGTGGTTAGGGCTTACTTTTTGCGTCCGTAGAAGCTTTGTGCTCGGGGTTGTGTAAATTCGAGGTTAGGGCTTACTTTTTGCGTCCGTAGAAGGTTTTTCGAGGTCGGGGTGGTGTAAATTCGTGGTTAGGGCTTACTTTTTGCGTCCGTAGAAGGTTTTTGCGTCCGTAGAAGCTTTGTGCTCGGGGTTGTGTAAATTCGAGGTTAGGGCTTACTTTTTGCGTCCGTAGAAGGTTTTTCGAGGTCGGGGTGGTGTAAATTCGTGGTTAGGGCTTACTTTTTGCGTCCGTAGAAGGTTTTTGCGTCCGTAGAAGCTTTGTGCTCGGGGTTGTGTAAATTCGAGGTTAGGGCTTACTTTTTGCGTCCGTAGAAGGTTTTTCGAGGTCGGGGTGGTGTAAATTCGTGGTTAGGGCTTACTTTTTGCGTCCGTAGAAGGTTTTTGCGTCCGTAGAAGCTTTGTGCTCGGGGTTGTGTAAATTCGAGGTTAGGGCTTACTTTTTGCGTCCGTAGAAGGTTTTTCGAGGTCGGGGTGGTGTAAATTCGTGGTTAGGGCTTACTTTTTGCGTCCGTAGAAGGTTTTTGCGTCCGTAGAAGCTTTGTGCTCGGGGTTGTGTAAATTCGAGGTTAGGGCTTACTTTTTGCGTCCGTAGAAGGTTTTTCGAGGTCGGGGTGGTGTAAATTCGTGGTTAGGGCTTACTTTTTGCGTCCGTAGAAGGTTTTTGCGTCCGTAGAAGCTTTGTGCTCGGGGTTGTGTAAATTCGAGGTTAGGGCTTACTTTTTGCGTCCGTAGAAGGTTTTTCGAGGTCGGGGTGGTGTAAATTCGTGGTTAGGGCTTACTTTTTGCGTCCGTAGAAGGTTTTTGCGTCCGTAGAAGCTTTGTGCTCGGGGTTGTGTAAATTCGAGGTTAGGGCTTACTTTTTGCGTCCGTAGAAGGTTTTTCGAGGTCGGGGTGGTGTAAATTCGTGGTTAGGGCTTACTTTTTGCGTCCGTAGAAGGTTTTTGCGTCCGTAGAAGCTTTGTGCTCGGGGTTGCGTAAATTCGAGGTTAGGGCTTACTTTTTGCGTTAGTAGAAGGTTTTTCGAGGTCGGGGTGGTGTAAATTCGTGGTTAGGGCTTACTTTTTGCGTCCGTAGAAGGTTTTTGCGTCCGTAGAAGCTTTGTGCTCGGGGTTGTGTAAATTCGAGGTTAGGGCTTACTTTTTGCGTCCGTAGAAGGTTTTTCGAGGTCGGGGTGGTGTAAATTCGTGGTTAGGGCTTACTTTTTGCGTCCGTAGAAGCTTTGTGCTCGGGGTTGTGTAAATTCGAGGTTAGGGCTTACTTTTTGCGTCCGTAGAAGGTTTTTCGAGGTCGGGGTGGTGTAAATTCGTGGTTAGGGCTTACTTTTTGCGTCCGTAGAAGGTTTTTGCGTCCGTAAAAGCTTTGTGCTCGGGGTTGTGTAAATTCGAGGTTAGGGCTTACTTTTTGCGTCCGTAGAAGGTTTTTCGAGGTCGGGGTGGTGTAAATTCGTGGTTAGGGCTTACTTTTTGCGTCCGTAGAAGGTTTTTGCGTCCGTAGAAGCTTTGTGCTCGGGGTTGTGTAAATTCGAGGTTAGGGCTTACTTTTTGCGTCCGTAGAAGGTTTTTCGAGGTCGGGGTGGTGTAAATTCGTGGTTAGGGCGTACTTTTTGCGTCCGTAGAAGGTTTTTGCGTCCGTAGAAGCTTTGTGCTCGGGGTTGTGTAAATTCGAGGTTAGGGCTTACTTTTTGCGTTAGTAGAAGGTTTTTCGAGGTCGGGGTGGTGTAAATTCGTGGTTAGGGCTTACTTTTTGCGTCCGTAGAAGGTTTTTGCGTCCGTAGAAGCTTTGTGCTCGGGGTTGTGTAAATTCGAGGTTAGGGCTTACTTTTTGCGTCCGTAGAAGGTTTTTCGAGGTCGGGGTGGTGTAAATTCGTGGTTAGGGCTTACTTTTTGCGTCCGTAGAAGGTTTTTGCGTCCGTAGAAGCTTTGTGCTCGGGGTTGTGTAAATTCGAGGTTAGGGCTTACTTTTTGCGTCCGTAGAAGGTTTTTCGAGGTCGGGGTGGTGTAAATTCGTGGTTAGGGCTTACTTTTTGCGTCCGTAGAAGGTTTTTGCGTCCGTAGAAGCTTTGTGCTCGGGGTTGTGTAAATTCGAGGTTAGGGCTTACTTTTTGCGTTAGTAGAAGGTTTTTCGAGGTCGGGGTGGTGTAAATTCGTGGTTAGGGCTTACTTTTTGCGTCCGTAGAAGGTTTTTGCGTCCGTAGAAGCTTTGTGCTCGGGGTTGTGTAAATTCGAGGTTAGGGCTTACTTTTTGCGTCCGTAGAAGGTTTTTCGAGGTCGGGGTGGTGTAAATTCGTGGTTAGGGCTTACTTTTTGCGTCCGTAGAAGGTTTTTGCGTCCGTAGAAGCTTTGTGCTCGGGGTTGTGTAAATTCGAGGTTAGGGCTTACTTTTTGCGTTAGTAGAAGGTTTTTCGAGGTCGGGGTGGTGTAAATTCGTGGTTAGGGCTTACTTTTTGCGTCCGTAGAAGGTTTTTGCGTCCGTAGAAGCTTTGTGCTCGGGGTTGTGTAAATTCGAGGTTAGGGCTTACTTTTTGCGTCCGTAGAAGGTTTTTCGAGGTCGGGGTGGTGTAAATTCGTGGTTAGGGCTTACTTTTTGCGTCCGTAGAAGGTTTTTGCGTCCGTAGAAGCTTTGTGCTCGGGGTTGTGTAAATTCGAGGTTAGGGCTTACTTTTTGCGTTAGTAGAAGGTTTTTCGAGGTCGGGGTGGTGTAAATTCGTGGTTAGGGCTTACTTTTTGCGTCCGTAGAAGGTTTTTGCGTCCGTAGAAGCTTTGTGCTCGGGGTTGTGTAAATTCGAGGTTAGGGCTTACTTTTTGCGTCCGTAGAAGGTTTTTCGAGGTCGGGGTGGTGTAAATTCGTGGTTAGGGCTTACTTTTTGCGTCCGTAGAAGGTTTTTGCGTCCGTAGAAGCTTTGTGCTCGGGGTTGTGTAAATTCGAGGTTAGGGCTTACTTTTTGCGTTAGTAGAAGGTTTTTCGAGGTCGGGGTGGTGTAAATTCGTGGTTAGGGCTTACTTTTTGCGTCCGTAGAAGGTTTTTGCGTCCGTAGAAGCTTTGTGCTCGGGGTTGTGTAAATTCGAGGTTAGGGCTTACTTTTTGCGTCCGTAGAAGGTTTTTCGAGGTCGGGGTGGTGTAAATTCGTGGTTAGGGCTTACTTTTTGCGTCCGTAGAAGGTTTTTGCGTCCGTAGAAGCTTTGTGCTCGGGGTTGTGTAAATTCGAGGTTAGGGCTTACTTTTTGCGTTAGTAGAAGGTTTTTCGAGGTCGGGGTGGTGTAAATTCGTGGTTAGGGCTTACTTTTTGCGTCCGTAGAAGGTTTTTGCGTCCGTAGAAGCTTTGTGCTCGGGGTTGTGTAAATTCGAGGTTAGGGCTTACTTTTTGCGTCCGTAGAAGGTTTTTCGAGGTCGGGGTGGTGTAAATTCGTGGTTAGGGCTTACTTTTTGCGTCCGTAGAAGGTTTTTGCGTCCGTAGAAGCTTTGTGCTCGGGGTTGTGTAAATTCGAGGTTAGGGCTTACTTTTTGCGTCCGTAGAAGGTTTTTCGAGGTCGGGGTGGTGTAAATTCGTGGTTAGGGCTTACTTTTTGCGTCCGTAGAAGGTTTTTGCGTCCGTAGAAGCTTTGTGCTCGGGGTTGTGTAAATTCGAGGTTAGGGCTTACTTTTTGCGTCCGTAGAAGGTTTTTCGAGGTCGGGGTGGTGTAAATTCGTGGTTAGGGCTTACTTTTTGCGTCCGTAGAAGGTTTTTGCGTCCGTAGAAGCTTTGTGCTCGGGGTTGTGTAAATTCGAGGTTAGGGCTTACTTTTTGCGTCCGTAGAAGGTTTTTCGAGGTCGGGGTGGTGTAAATTCGTGGTTAGGGCTTACTTTTTGCGTCCGTAGAAGGTTTTTGCGTCCGTAGAAGCTTTGTGCTCGGGGTTGTGTAACTTCGAGGTTAGGGCTTACTTTTTGCGTCAGTAGAAGGTTTTTCGAGGTCGGGGTGGTGTAAATTCGTGGTTAGGGCTTACTTTTTGCGTCCGTAGAAGGTTTTTGCGTCCGTAGAAGCTTTGTGCTCGGGGTTGTGTAAATTCGAGGTTAGGGCTTACTTTTTGCGTCCGTAGAAGGTTTTTCGAGGTCGGGGTGGTGTAAATTCGTGGTTAGGGCTTACTTTTTGCGTCCGTAGAAGGTTTTTGCGTCCGTAGAAGCTTTGTGCTCGGGGTTGTGTAAATTCGAGGTTAGGGCTTACTTTTTGCGTTAGTAGAAGGTTTTTCGAGGTCGGGGTGGTGTAAATTCGTGGTTAGGGCTTACTTTTTGCGTCCGTAGAAGGTTTTTGCGTCCGTAGAAGCTTTGTGCTCGGGGTTGTGTAAATTCGAGGTTAGGGCTTACTTTTTGCGTCCGTAGAAGGTTTTTCGAGGTCGGGGTGGTGTAAATTCGTGGTTAGGGCTTACTTTTTGCGTCCGTAGAAGGTTTTTGCGTCCGTAGAAGCTTTGTGCTCGGGGTTGTGTAAATTCGAGGTTAGGGCTTACTTTTTGCGTTAGTAGAAGGTTTTTCGAGGTCGGGGTGGTGTAAATTCGTGGTTAGGGCTTACTTTTTGCGTCCGTAGAAGGTTTTTGCGTCCGTAGAAGCTTTGTGCTCGGGGTTGTGTAAATTCGAGGTTAGGGCTTACTTTTTGCGTCCGTAGAAGGTTTTTCGAGGTCGGGGTGGTGTAAATTCGTGGTTAGGGCTTACTTTTTGCGTCCGTAGAAGGTTTTTGCGTCCGTAGAAGCTTTGTGCTCGGGGTTGTGTAAATTCGAGGTTAGGGCTTACTTTTTGCGTCCGTAGAAGGTTTTTCGAGGTCGGGGTGGTGTAAATTCGTGGTTAGGGCTTACTTTTTGCGTCCGTAGAAGGTTTTTGCGTCCGTAGAAGCTTTGTGCTCGGGGTTGTGTAAATTCGAGGTTAGGGCTTACTTTTTGCGTCCGTAGAAGGTTTTTCGAGGTCGGGGTGGTGTAAATTCGTGGTTAGGGCTTACTTTTTGCGTCCGTAGAAGGTTTTTGCGTCCGTAGAAGCTTTGTGCTCGGGGTTGTGTAAATTCGAGGTTAGGGCTTACTTTTTGCGTCCGTAGAAGGTTTTTCGAGGTCGGGGTGGTGTAAATTCGTGGTTAGGGCTTACTTTTTGCGTCCGTAGAAGGTTTTTGCGTCCGTAGAAGCTTTGTGCTCGGGGTTGTGTAAATTCGAGGTTAGGGCTTACTTTTTGCGTCCGTAGAAGGTTTTTCGAGGTCGGGGTGGTGTAAATTCGTGGTTAGGGCTTACTTTTTGCGTCCGTAGAAGGTTTTTGCGTCCGTAGAAGCTTTGTGCTCGGGGTTGTGTAAATTCGAGGTTAGGGCTTACTTTTTGCGTCCGTAGAAGGTTTTTCGAGGTCGGGGTGGTGTAAATTCGTGGTTAGGGCTTACTTTTTGCGTCCGTAGAAGGTTTTTGCGTCCGTAGAAGCTTTGTGCTCGGGGTTGTGTAAATTCGAGGTTAGGGCTTACTTTTTGCGTCCGTAGAAGGTTTTTCGAGGTCGGGGTGGTGTAAATTCGTGGTTAGGGCTTACTTTTTGCGTCCGTAGAAGGTTTTTGCGTCCGTAGAAGCTTTGTGCTCGGGGTTGTGTAAATTCGAGGTTAGGGCTTACTTTTTGCGTCCGTAGAAGGTTTTTCGAGGTCGGGGTGGTGTAAATTCGTGGTTAGGGCTTACTTTTTGCGTCCGTAGAAGGTTTTTGCGTCCGTAGAAGCTTTGTGCTCGGGGTTGTGTAAATTCGAGGTTAGGGCTTACTTTTTGCGTCCGTAGAAGGTTTTTCGAGGTCGGGGTGGTGTAAATTCGTGGTTAGGGCTTACTTTTTGCGTCCGTAGAAGGTTTTTGCGTCCGTAGAAGCTTTGTGCTCGGGGTTGCGTAAATTCGAGGTTAGGGCTTACTTTTTGCGTTAGTAGAAGGTTTTTCGAGGTCGGGGTGGTGTAAATTCGTGGTTAGGGCTTACTTTTTGCGTCCGTAGAAGGTTTTTGCGTCCGTAGAAGCTTTGTGCTCGGGGTTGTGTAAATTCGAGGTTAGGGCTTACTTTTTGCGTCCGTAGAAGGTTTTTCGAGGTCGGGGTGGTGTAAATTCGTGGTTAGGGCTTACTTTTTGCGTCCGTAGAAGCTTTGTGCTCGGGGTTGTGTAAATTCGAGGTTAGGGCTTACTTTTTGCGTCCGTAGAAGGTTTTTCGAGGTCGGGGTGGTGTAAATTCGTGGTTAGGGCTTACTTTTTGCGTCCGTAGAAGGTTTTTGCGTCCGTAGAAGCTTTGTGCTCGGGGTTGTGTAAATTCGAGGTTAGGGCTTACTTTTTGCGTCCGTAGAAGGTTTTTCGAGGTCGGGGTGGTGTAAATTCGTGGTTAGGGCTTACTTTTTGCGTCCGTAGAAGGTTTTTGCGTCCGTAGAAGCTTTGTGCTCGGGGTTGTGTAAATTCGAGGTTAGGGCTTACTTTTTGCGTCCGTAGAAGGTTTTTCGAGGTCGGGGTGGTGTAAATTCGTGGTTAGGGCTTACTTTTTGCGTCCGTAGAAGGTTTTTGCGTCCGTAGAAGCTTTGTGCTCGGGGTTGTGTAAATTCGAGGTTAGGGCTTACTTTTTGCGTCCGTAGAAGGTTTTTCGAGGTCGGGGTGGTGTAAATTCGTGGTTAGGGCTTACTTTTTGCGTCCGTAGAAGGTTTTTGCGTCCGTAGAAGCTTTGTGCTCGGGGTTGTGTAAATTCGAGGTTAGGGCTTACTTTTTGCGTTAGTAGAAGGTTTTTCGAGGTCGGGGTGGTGTAAATTCGTGGTTAGGGCTTACTTTTTGCGTCCGTAGAAGCTTTGTGCTCGGGGTTGTGTAAATTCGAGGTTAGGGCTTACTTTTTGCGTCCGTAGAAGGTTTTTCGAGGTCGGGGTGGTGTAAATTCGTGGTTAGGGCTTACTTTTTGCGTCCGTAGAAGGTTTTTGCGTCCGTAGAAGCTTTGTGCTCGGGGTTGTGTAAATTCGAGGTTAGGGCTTACTTTTTGCGTCCGTAGAAGGTTTTTCGAGGTCGGGGTGGTGTAAATTCGTGGTTAGGGCTTACTTTTTGCGTCCGTAGAAGGTTTTTGCGTCCGTAGAAGCTTTGTGCTCGGGGTTGTGTAAATTCGAGGTTAGGGCTTACTTTTTGCGTCCGTAGAAGGTTTTTGCGTCCGTAGAAGCTTTGTGCTCGGGGTTGTGTAAATTCGAGGTTAGGGCTTACTTTTTGCGTCCGTAGAAGGTTTTTCGAGGTCGGGGTGGTGTAAATTCGTGGTTAGGGCTTACTTTTTGCGTCCGTAGAAGGTTTTTGCGTCCGTAGAAGCTTTGTGCTCGGGGTTGTGTAAATTCGAGGTTAGGGCTTACTTTTTGCGTCCGTAGAAGGTTTTTCGAGGTCGGGGTGGTGTAAATTCGTGGTTAGGGCTTACTTTTTGCGTCCGTAGAAGGTTTTTGCGTCCGTAGAAGCTTTGTGCTCGGGGTTGTGTAAATTCGAGGTTAGGGCTTACTTTTTGCGTCCGTAGAAGGTTTTTCGAGGTCGGGGTGGTGTAAATTCGTGGTTAGGGCTTACTTTTTGCGTCCGTAGAAGGTTTTTCGAGGTCGGGGTGGTGTAAATTCGTGGTTAGGGCTTACTTTTTGCGTCCGTAGAAGGTTTTTGCGTCCGTAGAAGCTTTGTGCTCGGGGTTGTGTAAATTCGAGGTTAGGGCTTACTTTTTGCGTCCGTAGAAGGTGTTTCGAGGTCGGGGTTGTGTAAATTCGTGGTTAGGGCTTACTTTTTGCGTCCGTAGAAGGTTTTTGCGTCCGTAGAAGCTTTGTGCTCGGGGTTGTGTAAATTCGAGGTTAGGGCTTACTTTTTGCGTTAGTAGAAGGTTTTTCGAGGTCGGGGTGGTGTAAATTCGTGGTTAGGGCTTACTTTTTGCGTCCGTAGAAGGTTTTTGCGTCCGTAGAAGCTTTGTGCTCGGGGTTGTGTAAATTCGAGGTTAGGGCTTACTTTTTGCGTCCGTAGAAGGTTTTTCGAGGTCGGGGTGGTGTAAATTCGTGGTTAGGGCTTACTTTTTGCGTCCGTAGAAGGTTTTTGCGTCCGTAGAAGCTTTGTGGTCGGGGTGGTGTAAATTCGTGGTTAGGGCTTACTTTTTGCGTTAGTAGAAGGTTTTTCGAGGTCGGGGTGGTGTAAATTCGTGGTTAGGGCTTACTTTTTGCGTCCGTGGAAGGTTTTTGCGTCCGTAGAAGCTTTGTGCTCGGGGTTGTGTAAATTCGAGGTTAGGGCTTACTTTTTGCGTCCGTAGAAGGTTTTTCGAGGTCGGGGTGGTGTAAATTCGTGGTTAGGGCTTACTTTTTGCGTCCGTAGAAGGTTTTTGCGTCCGTAGAAGCTTTGTGCTCGGGGTTGTGTAAATTCGAGGTTAGGGCTTACTTTTTGCGTCCGTAGAAGGTTTTTCGAGGTCGGGGTGGTGTAAATTCGTGGTTAGGGCTTACTTTTTGCGTCCGTAGAAGGTTTTTGCGTCCGTAGAAGCTTTGTGCTCGGGGTTGTGTAAATTCGAGGTTAGGGCTTACTTTTTGCGTCCGTAGAAGGTTTTTCGAGGTCGGGGTGGTGTAAATTCGTGGTTAGGGCTTACTTTTTGCGTCCGTAGAAGGTTTTTGCGTCCGTAGAAGCTTTGTGCTCGGGGTTGTGTAAATTCGAGGTTAGGGCTTACTTTTTGCGTCCGTAGAAGGTTTTTCGAGGTCGGGGTGGTGTAAATTCGTGGTTAGGGCTTACTTTTTGCGTCCGTAGAAGGTTTTTGCGTCCGTAGAAGCTTTGTGCTCGGGGTTGTGTAAATTCGAGGTTAGGGCTTACTTTTTGCGTCCGTAGAAGGTTTTTCGAGGTCGGGGTGGTGTAAATTCGAGGTTAGGGCTTACTTTTTGCGTCCGTAGAAGGTTTTTGCGTCCGTAGAAGCTTTGTGCTCGGGGTTGTGTAAATTCGAGGTTAGGGCTTACTTTTTGCGTCCGTAGAAGGTTTTTGCGTCCGTAGAAGCTTTGTGCTCGGGGTTGTGTAAATTCGAGGTTAGGGCTTACTTTTTGCGTCCGTAGAAGGTTTTTCGAGGTCGGGGTGGTGTAAATTCGTGGTTAGGGCTTACTTTTTGCGTCCGTAGAAGGTTTTTGCGTCCGTAGAAGCTTTGTGCTCGGGGTTGTGTAAATTCGAGGTTAGGGCTTACTTTTTGCGTCCGTAGAAGGTTTTTCGAGGTCGGGGTGGTGTAAATTCGTGGTTAGGGCTTACTTTTTGCGTCCGTAGAAGGTTTTTGCGTCCGTAGAAGCTTTGTGCTCGGGGTTGCGTAAATTCGAGGTTAGGGCTTACTTTTTGCGTTAGTAGAAGGTTTTTCGAGGTCGGGGTGGTGTAAATTCGTGGTTAGGGCTTACTTTTTGCGTCCGTAGAAGGTTTTTGCGTCCGTAGAAGCTTTGTGCTCGGGGTTGTGTAAATTCGAGGTTAGGGCTTACTTTTTGCGTCCGTAGAAGGTTTTTCGAGGTCGGGGTGGTGTAAATTCGTGGTTAGGGCTTACTTTTTGCGTCCGTAGAAGGTTTTTGCGTCCGTAGAAGCTTTGTGCTCGGGGTTGTGTAAATTCGAGGTTAGGGCTTACTTTTTGCGTCCGTAGAAGGTTTTTCGAGGTCGGGGTGGTGTAAATTCGTGGTTAGGGCTTACTTTTTGCGTCCGTAGAAGGTTTTTGCGTCCGTAGAAGCTTTGTGCTCGGGGTTGTGTAAATTCGAGGTTAGGGCTTACTTTTTGCGTCCGTAGAAGGTTTTTCGAGGTCGGGGTGGTGTAAATTCGTGGTTAGGGCTTACTTTTTGCGTCCGTAGAAGGTTTTTGCGTCCGTAGAAGCTTTGTGCTCGGGGTTGTGTAAATTCGAGGTTAGGGCTTACTTTTTGCGTCCGTAGAAGGTTTTTCGAGGTCGGGGTGGTGTAAATTCGTGGTTAGGGCTTACTTTTTGCGTCCGTAGAAGGTTTTTGCGTCCGTAGAAGCTTTGTGCTCGGGGTTGTGTAAATTCGAGGTTAGGGCTTACTTTTTGCGTCCGTAGAAGGTTTTTCGAGGTCGGGGTGGTGTAAATTCGTGGTTAGGGCTTACTTTTTGCGTCCGTAGAAGGTTTTTGCGTCCGTAGAAGCTTTGTGCTCGGGGTTGTGTAAATTCGAGGTTAGGGCTTACTTTTTGCGTCCGTAGAAGGTTTTTCGAGGTCGGGGTGGTGTAAATTCGTGGTTAGGGCTTACTTTTTGCGTCCGTAGAAGGTTTTTGCGTCCGTAGAAGCTTTGTGCTCGGGGTTGTGTAAATTCGAGGTTAGGGCTTACTTTTTGCGTCCGTAGAAGGTTTTTCGAGGTCGGGGTGGTGTAAATTCGTGGTTAGGGCTTACTTTTTGCGTCCGTAGAAGGTTTTTGCGTCCGTAGAAGCTTTGTGCTCGGGGTTGTGTAAATTCGAGGTTAGGGCTTACTTTTTGCGTCCGTAGAAGGTTTTTGCGTCCGTAGAAGCTTTGTGCTCGGGGTTGTGTAAATTCGAGGTTAGGGCTTACTTTTTGCGTCCGTAGAAGGTTTTTCGAGGTCGGGGTGGTGTAAATTCGTGGTTAGGGCTTACTTTTTGCGTCCGTAGAAGGTTTTTGCGTCCGTAGAAGCTTTGTGCTCGGGGTTGTGTAAATTCGAGGTTAGGGCTTACTTTTTGCGTCCGTAGAAGGTTTTTCGAGGTCGGGGTGGTGTAAATTCGTGGTTAGGGCTTACTTTTTGCGTCCGTAGAAGGTTTTTGCGTCCGTAGAAGCTTTGTGCTCGGGGTTGTGTAAATTCGAGGTTAGGGCTTACTTTTTGCGTCCGTAGAAGGTTTTTCGAGGTCGGGGTGGTGTAAATTCGTGGTTAGGGCTTACTTTTTGCGTCCGTAGAAGGTTTTTGCGTCCGTAGAAGCTTTGTGCTCGGGGTTGTGTAAATTCGAGGTTAGGGCTTACTTTTTGCGTCCGTAGAAGGTTTTTCGAGGTCGGGGTGGTGTAAATTCGTGGTTAGGGCTTACTTTTTGCGTCCGTAGAAGGTTTTTGCGTCCGTAGAAGCTTTGTGCTCGGGGTTGTGTAAATTCGAGGTTAGGGCTTACTTTTTGCGTCCGTAGAAGGTTTTTCGAGGTCGGGGTGGTGTAAATTCGTGGTTAGGGCTTACTTTTTGCGTCCGTAGAAGGTTTTTGCGTCCGTAGAAGCTTTGTGCTCGGGGTTGTGTAAATTCGAGGTTAGGGCTTACTTTTTGCGTCCGTAGAAGGTTTTTCGAGGTCGGGGTGGTGTAAATTCGTGGTTAGGGCTTACTTTTTGCGTCCGTAGAAGGTTTTTGCGTCCGTAGAAGCTTTGTGCTCGGGGTTGTGTAAATTCGAGGTTAGGGCTTACTTTTTGCGTCCGTAGAAGGTTTTTCGAGGTCGGGGTGGTGTAAATTCGTGGTTAGGGCTTACTTTTTGCGTCCGTAGAAGGTTTTTGCGTCCGTAGAAGCTTTGTGCTCGGGGTTGTGTAAATTCGAGGTTAGGGCTTACTTTTTGCGTCCGTAGAAGGTTTTTCGAGGTCGGGGTGGTGTAAATTCGTGGTTAGGGCTTACTTTTTGCGTCCGTAGAAGGTTTTTGCGTCCGTAGAAGCTTTGTGCTCGGGGTTGTGTAAATTCGAGGTTAGGGCTTACTTTTTGCGTCCGTAGAAGGTTTTTCGAGGTCGGGGTGGTGTAAATTCGTGGTTAGGGCTTACTTTTTGCGTCCGTAGAAGGTTTTTGCGTCCGTAGAAGCTTTGTGCTCGGGGTTGTGTAAATTCGAGGTTAGGGCTTACTTTTTGCGTCCGTAGAAGGTTTTTCGAGGTCGGGGTGGTGTAAATTCGTGGTTAGGGCTTACTTTTTGCGTCCGTAGAAGGTTTTTGCGTCCGTAGAAGCTTTGTGCTCGGGGTTGTGTAAATTCGAGGTTAGGGCTTACTTTTTGCGTCCGTAGAAGGTTTTTCGAGGTCGGGGTGGTGTAAATTCGTGGTTAGGGCTTACTTTTTGCGTCCGTAGAAGGTTTTTGCGTCCGTAGAAGCTTTGTGCTCGGGGTTGTGTAAATTCGAGGTTAGGGCTTACTTTTTGCGTCCGTAGAAGGTTTTTCGAGGTCGGGGTGGTGTAAATTCGTGGTTAGGGCTTACTTTTTGCGTCCGTAGAAGCTTTGTGCTCGGGGTTGTGTAAATTCGAGGTTAGGGCTTACTTTTTGCGTCCGTAGAAGGTTTTTCGAGGTCGGGGTGGTGTAAATTCGTGGTTAGGGCTTACTTTTTGCGTCCGTAGAAGGTTTTTGCGTCCGTAGAAGCTTTGTGCTCGGGGTTGTGTAAATTCGAGGTTAGGGCTTACTTTTTGCGTCCGTAGAAGGTTTTTCGAGGTCGGGGTGGTGTAAATTCGTGGTTAGGGCTTACTTTTTGCGTCCGTAGAAGGTTTTTGCGTCCGTAGAAGCTTTGTGCTCGGGGTTGTGTAAATTCGAGGTTAGGGCTTACTTTTTGCGTCCGTAGAAGGTTTTTCGAGGTCGGGGTGGTGTAAATTCGTGGTTAGGGCTTACTTTTTGCGTCCGTAGAAGGTTTTTGCGTCCGTAGAAGCTTTGTGCTCGGGGTTGTGTAAATTCGAGGTTAGGGCTTACTTTTTGCGTCCGTAGAAGGTTTTTCGAGGTCGGGGTGGTGTAAATTCGTGGTTAGGGCTTACTTTTTGCGTCCGTAGAAGGTTTTTGCGTCCGTAGAAGCTTTGTGCTCGGGGTTGTATAAATTCGAGGTTAGGGCTTACTTTTTGCGTTAGTAGAAGGTTTTTCGAGGTCGGGGTGGTGTAAATTCGTGGTTAGGGCTTACTTTTTGCGTCCGTAGAAGGTTTTTGCGTCCGTAGAAGCTTTGTGCTCGGGGTTGTGTAAATTCGAGGTTAGGGCTTACTTTTTGCGTCCGTAGAAGGTTTTTCGAGGTCGGGGTGGTGTAAATTCGTGGTTAGGGCTTACTTTTTGCGTCCGTAGAAGGTTTTTGCGTCCGTAGAAGCTTTGTGCTCGGGGTTGTGTAAATTCGAGGTTAGGGCTTACTTTTTGCGTCCGTAGAAGGTTTTTCGAGGTCGGGGTGGTGTAAATTCGTGGTTAGGGCTTACTTTTTGCGTCCGTAGAAGGTTTTTGCGTCCGTAGAAGCTTTGTGCTCGGGGTTGTGTAAATTCGAGGTTAGGGCTTACTTTTTGCGTCCGTAGAAGGTTTTTCGAGGTCGGGGTGGTGTAAATTCGTGGTTAGGGCTTACTTTTTGCGTCCGTAGAAGGTTTTTGCGTCCGTAGAAGCTTTGTGCTCGGGGTGGTGTAAATTCGTGGTTAGGGCTTACTTTTTGCGTCCGTAGAAGGTTTTTCGAGGTCGGGGTGGTGTAAATTCGTGGTTAGGGCTTACTTTTTGCGTCCGTAGAAGGTTTTTGCGTCCGTAGAAGCTTTGTGCTCGGGGTTGTGTAAATTCGAGGTTAGGGCTTACTTTTTGCGTCCGTAGAAGGTTTTTGCGTCCGTAGAAGCTTTGTGCTCGGGGTTGTGTAAATTCGAGGTTAGGGCTTACTTTTTGCGTCCGTAGAAGGTTTTTCGAGGTCGGGGTGGTGTAAATTCGTGGTTAGGGCTTACTTTTTGCGTCCGTAGAAGGTTTTTGCGTCCGTAGAAGCTTTGTGCTCGGGGTTGTGTAAATTCGAGGTTAGGGCTTACTTTTTGCGATTCGAGTCGACTACGTTGAGTTGGAAACACGTCTCCGGAGTGCTCCGTCTTAACAAGGTTTAAAGTCGGTAAAAATCGAAGTATTCACTATCGCGAGGTGGCTCAGTGATAGAGTGGAGAAATAAGAACAGGACAATATATGGATTATAGGTGATAAAACCAAAGTGAAAGCGAGAAAAACGAAAAACTGAGCGGGCGCGTGGTAACGGTCCCCGCGTGACAGCTCGGAGTGTAAAGTGGACCTGAAGGGAAAAGGTGGACAACTAGGACAAAAATACTAGAACAAATGTGTGCAGCTTTTTGGCACAATCATTTCGAACCATAAATTATGTAAATTGGTGCGTGGATCGCAAAGATATTGGTGTTTAAAGTTTAGTTTCAGTGAACACGTGCTCTAGAACAATCATAGAATACGAGTAGAGTAGAAACTCAAAGCTTAAGGTGGATCCGCAAATGACCGAGCAGTAATTGACCAATCAAAGCTCACCTGCAGGAAAGACGACTAGACCGGCAAACTCGTGTGGAAAATCGGCCAGAGTGCCGATAGGCCGGCTCTCCCCGTGCGCTGATTGGTCGTGCACTTTCGAGCAGCCAATAGCGGCCCAGAAATGAACTTCTCTTCTCGGAGCGCTCATTCTGAGAAAGATAAAACAAATAAGCGATTAATATAAGTGTTTTGTAGTATTAGTACTGTTATTTAAGTAGTTATAATTATTCGTATTATTATTATTAGTACTAGTGAACAGTTTATGTTCAATATTATTATTATTATTATCATCGCTATTACCATTATAACTGCTATTACTATTATATTATATTATTATTGTAATTAATATTATTATTATAAGCTAACTATTATTACTGTTATTATCATTATTATTATTACTATTATTAGGATTACTATTAGTACTATTATTGTAACTAATATTATTATTATTAAGTATAAGCTAACTATTATTATTATTATATGGTAGTATTATTACTATTTGATATTATTATTATTACTATTACTATTATATTATATTATTATTAATATTATTATTATAAGCTAACTATTATTACTGTTATTATCATTATTATTATTACTATTATTAGGATTACTATTAGTACTATTATTGTAACTAATATTATTATTATTAAGTATAAGCTAACTATTATTATTATTATATGGTAGTATTATTACTATTTGATATTATTATTATTCAGAAACTATTACTACTATTATTAGCTAATTATTACTGTTTATTGTTTAGCTAATGGTTTATTGTTTATGGTTAATATTAACAGAGACGGAGGAAAGAAAAGATGGACGAAGAAGAAAAGTGGCTAACGCCGCTTCAATCAACGGACAAAGCTAACACATTTAGAAGGAGCCAAAAAACGAAAAGAAGTACGGAAAAAGAAAAAGAAGCCCATAAAAGAAACAGAGATAACTATGAGACAGATTCAGAATCTCAATTATCGGATGTGATCCTTATTGGCAGTACGGCACTTAAAAAAAAGAAAGGAGAGGACAAAAGCATCTCATCTGCATCGAAACTAAATCAATCCAAGGAGGAATCTAAAAGAAAAGAGAAAGATAAGGAAAAAGAGAAAGAGAGAGAAAAAGAAGAAGAAGAGGATGTGCTTAAATTGATAGGCGAATTATCGACCCTGTTAAAAAAAACCAGAGCATCGACCAAAGAAGTAAAAAGTTACTGTATGGACCCGACAACAGAGGTTAGAAGCTTAACGAAAACCCATGCAGCACAAGCTGATAGACAGCTGGAAGCAGCTATCACCCGCCTCAAGAATATTGAACTGATAATAGAAAACAAGAACTTAAAGAATAGTTTGCTACACAGAGATGTAGGAATCCAATGCTCGATCAACAGCAGATACGTAAAGAGAAGAACGATAAGCACTGGAGCAGAGCAGTCCGAAGCTGAGGGATCGAGAAGAATCCTCACTTACGAAAGCGAAACGGAAGGACTCTCGGAGACAGTGGAGACGCAAGCCAAACATGAAAACGAATGGAAAAGAGTTGAGAATAAAAAGAAAAAGGAGGAAAGGAAAGCCATGAAGAAGAAGAATAAGGAGGAAGCAGCGGACTTGGAGAAAAGAACACAGGAAAGAGAGAAAGAAAAAGAAAGGGAGAGGATTATAAAGCAGAAAATTCCCCCTCCACCAAAATCGGAAGCGATTATAATAAAAACGACAGAAAAAAGGTCATTTGCAGATCTCTTCAAGCAGCTCAAAGCAAACCCCGGGGAAAACATGAATGGGATTCATACAGTAAGAAAATCGAGGGGAGGAGATATAGTAATCGAGATGGAGAAGGGAAAGAACGCAGGACTGTTAGAGAAATTTGCAAAGGAAACGCTAGGAGAAGAATGCCTCATCAGGAGAATGGCACCAAAAGTAATTTATGAAATCAAAGATCTAGACCCCACTATAGAGAAAGAAGAACTACAAGAAGAGTTAGCCCATAGACTGCAAAGACAAAAAGAAGAAATTCAAATTAAAACTATTAGATACGGGTATGGAGGAACTAAAACTGCCATAGTATCAGTATCATCGGAAGTATTGGAGATCTTAGGACAAGAGAACAAACTAAGAATCGGATTCACGAATTGTAGGGTAAAAAGAACCCAGAACATACTTAGATGTTTTAAGTGTCATGCATTCGGACACCTATCGTATAATTGCACTCTTGATTTGAAAGGCAAAGAACTTTGCAGAAGGTGTGGAGGTCTGGGACATCAGATCAACGGATGCGATGCAATCAGGTGTTGCATTCTATGTACCAGGGAGGGCATCCATTCATCCAAGGCGGAACACGTGGCAGGGGCAGCAAATTGCCCTCAATATAAAAAATATATCGAGAAAGTAGAAAAGGGTCTAGTAAATAATTAAAATTCAAGCTGAAAATTTTACAAATCAACCTTAATCATTGCAGATTGGCACACTGTCTGCTTAACCAGACAGCATTAGAGATGGGAGCGGACATTGTCTTAATTTCAGAACCCCTCTACAATCCGGGCCCGTGGATCTACTCAAGTTCAGGATCAACGGCAATCTGGGTCACAGGAAACAATGGTATCAGGAGGCTAGAGGACGGAGATAAAGCAGAACAGGACTTCACTGCAATAAGGTTAAGTAAGATGACAATTGTAAGTACGTACTTCTCCCCGAATATTTCAATCGAACTGTTCGCTTACAAAGTCAAGAGACTAATAGAATTTATAAGCCAGGAAATAGCGTCAGGAAACAGCATCGTAGTGGGTGGAGACTTCAATGCCAAATCCCCAGCCTGGGGCTCGAAAAAACAAAATACAAGAGGAACAATTTTATTAGAAGAACTAATAGGGAAAAACATTTTTCCCTGTATACCGGAGGGAGGCCATACGTTCGAAAGGGGAAAGGCCACCTCAAACCTTGACTTTATAGCAACTACGCAGGACCTCCAGCAAAATATATATAAACTGACGAGTAAGATTCTAAACGTGGAGTCGGCATCCGACCACAAATACATTCTTACAGATATCAAGACAGCAGAGGACTCAAGAAAAATAACACCAAACTCCACAGCAAGGTGGAAGGTCACCAGGACAGGGTTAACCAGGCTGGGGATGGCTTTGGAGCGTACCCTGAGAGAACAGGAAATAAACGAGGGAAGTACGTATAATTTGGACGAGGAAAATAAATTCCTAGATTGCATCTACAAAACCTGCGACGAGGCGTTTGATAAGGCCGATACTACGACCAAAAGGGAAAAGACAAACTGCTGGTGGACGCCTGAAATAAGAAGAGAAAGGGTAAAAACGCAAAGGATAAGGAGAGCGGCACAAAAAGCAAGGAAGAAAGGTAAAGAGGAAGAGAGGGAGGCCCTATTATTTCTTCATAAATTAGCAAAAAAGAATTTACAGAGAATGATAAGTCAGGCTAAAGAAAAAACCTGGAAGGAACTGTGTGAGTCCATCGATAAGGATATATGGGGGAAACCTTATAAAGCTGTTATTCGCCAGGTTAAAAAGAATAATCCGCCTGCGACTCTCTCCTTACCCTTTGCAGCCACCGTGATGGACGGTCTATTCCCGCAGGAAGAGAACCTACATGAAGAAAGTAGCATAGATGTAGGACAAGAACAAAGGGCTATATTTGACACAGCTACTCCGGGAATCTTAGAGGAAAACCTAACGGTAGGCATACCTGAGGTCACCACGGAGGAAATTCTGCCGGCGTCGAAGCTCCTCAAACCAGGAAAGGCACCAGGCATAGACGGCATGCAACCCGAAATCCTAAAAGCTATGGTGAAGTTTAGGCCGGATAGGTTTGCGGCACTTTTTAACGGAGTACTGACAAGGGGTTTCATCCCGCAAAAATGGAAAAGAGCTAGAACCATACTTTTAAGAAAAGAAGGTAAGGACCCCTCCACTCCTTCGGCATACAGACCGATTTGCATTTTAGACGCGGCCGCCAAAATGTTCGAGTATGTTATCCGAGCGAGACTATATGGCGAATTGGGAGAGAAACCCTTCAACAAACACCAGTTTGGATTCACCAAGGGAACCTCGACAGTTCATGCCATGGAAGAGGTTAGGAAGGAAGCAATAGAGGCCTCGAAAAAGAACAGGTTTGCCGCCATGATTGCCTTAGACGTTAAAAACGCTTTTAACTCTCTGAGCTGGACGGCAATCCACAGAGAGATCGCTAACAGAAACATCTCCGAATATCTCGCTCGGATTCTAAAAGATTACTTTAGAAATAGGACTGTTAAATATGATACCCCTGAAGACACTATATGTATGAATATGAAGAAGGGAGTTCCCCAGGGATCTGTTTTAGGGCCTTTTCTTTGGAACCTGGTGTATGACGGCCTATTAAGAAGACCTACGCCGCCCATGTGCAAAAAGATAGCATTTGCAGACGATATTGCGATCATAGCACAAGCAGCGACTGTAAACAGATTAAAGATTAGAGCGGAAGAAATAGTGGAAGATACAAGAAACTGGATGGCATCTGCGGGCTTGGTTCTAGCTGAGAGCAAAACAGAGATAATCAGGCTAAACGGTAAAGGAAGAAAGGGAGAACTCACCTTCAAAATAGGAGAAGTGGACATTAACCCCACAACAGAGGTAAAATATCTAGGTTTAATGTTTGACTCGAAAAAAAATTTTAGGCGGCAAACGGAGATGACAACGAATAAAGCGATTAAGACGATGTCTGCACTGAGCAGAATAATGACGAATGCAATGAAAACAAGGCAAGCAGGAAGAAGGCTGTATTATATGACCATGGAGTCTATAGTTCTGTATGGAGCTCCAATCTGGGCGGAGGCATCTAGAAGATCAGCTAATAGAAAACTGCTAAGAAGGACTCAAAAAATAGGTTTAACGAGAGTAGTATCGGCCTACAGATCGGTTCCGCTGGAAACGCTTGCCGTTTTATCCGGGGTACCCCCGTGGGAACTTAAAATAAAAGAAAGAAGAGAGATCTTCGACGAAGAAAATAAAATAGGAGACATGCTGAATAGCCTAGAAAATAGACCAGGAGAAGACACAATCGTCAGAGGTTTTATAAGATCTGACATACAAGAAGAGGCAGGAGAAAATGCCGAAAATAACATAGAAAGAGCAAGAAATCATATGAAAAAAGAGATTAGAAAAAAAGCAAAGGAAAAAACGGCAGATAAATGGCAAGATAAATGGAACAACGATTCGGTTGGGAGATGGACGCATCGACTGATACCAAATATTGAGAGATGGATCAACAGGAGGCATGGTGGGCTAAACTTCTATCTAACCCAAGCTCTAACAGGGCACGGCGTCTTTAACAGTTTTAGACAAAGGATTGGTAAAGCCGCATCTGGTGATTGTTGGTACCACCCCGGAACCACAGACACACCGGAACACACACTAGTAAGGTGCCAAAAATGGAGTGAAGAAAGGAAGCCCCTAATAGATGCTTTGAACGCCAGGCCAGAAAACCTAACTATCGAAACAATCATGGAGGGAATCCTGGCCGAAGAGAATACATGGAGACTATTCGCAAACTTCTGCAAGGAAACCCTTAGGAAGAAGGAAGAAGAAGAGAGGAAGCGAGAGAAAGAAGAGACTGATAGCCCGCTTATGAGGGAAACCGAACAGGACCTGGAGTCTGTGGATAGAAGTTGGATGGCGGACCTTTAGCTAGTTAAGTTATTCATTTAAAATAAGTTGTTCTTAAGAAATTATAATAAGAAATGTAATACGCAAAAAAGCGGATATCTCTCGTGTTGCAGCTCACTCCGGAAAGAGGGCGAGGGGGAGAGGCGGCCGAAGCGCAAGGATACGTCGGGGAAAACGGGAATTCCGGGAGTAAGGTGGAGGAGTATCCGAGGACTGCTGATGCCTGTGAAGAAGCGGACTTCGCGGGACCGGGCTGAGCAGACATCTGGAAAGCGGCTTCTCACCGTAGCTCAACTGGGAAAACCTGAGGACGCCGGGGACACTGGACCGCTCCCGTCTCCGCACGACACCCCCCCGACCCTCCGACCGAATAAACACCATCGAGGAGGGCTGCAACAGGAAGAGATCGGCGGAAGAAAACTAGAAAGATCTGCGGCGTAGTGCTAATGGCATATGATCATATCTATATGTATATAATCACATATCTATATATCTAAGATGAACATATCTATATATCTAAGATGAAACAGTACCTGTATTGTACGTAATAGACTGAATCAAAATGGTTGTGAATAAATGTTATTAAAAAAAAAAAAGGGCTTACTTTTTGCGTCCGTAGAAGGTTTTTCGAGGTCGGGGTGGTGTAAATTCGTGGTTAGGGCTTACTTTTTGCGTCCGTAGAAGGTTTTTGCGTCCGTAGAAGCTTTGTGCTCGGGGTTGTGTAAATTCGAGGTTAGGGCTTACTTTTTGCGTCCGTAGAAGGTTTTTCGAGGTCGGGGTGGTGTAAATTCGTGGTTAGGGCTTACTTTTTGCGTCCGTAGAAGGTTTTTGCGTCCGTAGAAGCTTTGTGCTCGGGGTTGTGTAAATTCGAGGTTAGGGCTTACTTTTTGCGTCCGTAGAAGGTTTTTCGAGGTCGGGGTGGTGTAAATTCGTGGTTAGGGCTTACTTTTTGCGTCCGTAGAAGGTTTTTGCGTCCGTAGAAGCTTTGTGCTCGGGGTTGTGTAAATTCGAGGTTAGGGCTTACTTTTTGCGTCCGTAGAAGGTTTTTCGAGGTCGGGGTGGTGTAAATTCGTGGTTAGGGCTTACTTTTTGCGTCCGTAGAAGGTTTTTGCGTCCGTAGAAGCTTTGTGCTCGGGGTTGTGTAAATTCGAGGTTAGGGCTTACTTTTTGCGTCCGTAGAAGGTTTTTCGAGGTCGGGGTGGTGTAAATTCGTGGTTAGGGCTTACTTTTTGCGTCCGTAGAAGGTTTTTGCGTCCGTAGAAGCTTTGTGCTCGGGGTTGTGTAAATTCGAGGTTAGGGCTTACTTTTTGCGTCCGTAGAAGGTTTTTCGAGGTCGGGGTGGTGTAAATTCGTGGTTAGGGCTTACTTTTTGCGTCCGTAGAAGGTTTTTGCGTCCGTAGAAGCTTTGTGCTCGGGGTTGTGTAAATTCGAGGTTAGGGCTTACTTTTTGCGTCCGTAGAAGGTTTTTCGAGGTCGGGGTGGTGTAAATTCGTGGTTAGGGCTTACTTTTTGCGTCCGTAGAAGGTTTTTGCGTCCGTAGAAGCTTTGTGCTCGGGGTTGTGTAAATTCGAGGTTAGGGCTTACTTTTTGCGTCCGTAGAAGGTTTTTCGAGGTCGGGGTGGTGTAAATTCGTGGTTAGGGCTTACTTTTTGCGTCCGTAGAAGGTTTTTGCGTCCGTAGAAGCTTTGTGCTCGGGGTTGTGTAAATTCGAGGTTAGGGCTTACTTTTTGCGTCCGTAGAAGGTTTTTCGAGGTCGGGGTGGTGTAAATTCGTGGTTAGGGCTTACTTTTTGCGTCCGTAGAAGCTTTGTGCTCGGGGTTGTGTAAATTCGAGGTTAGGGCTTACTTTTTGCGTCCGTAGAAGGTTTTTCGAGGTCGGGGTGGTGTAAATTCGTGGTTAGGGCTTACTTTTTGCGTCCGTAGAAGGTTTTTGCGTCCGTAGAAGCTTTGTGCTCGGGGTTGTGTAAATTCGAGGTTAGGGCTTACTTTTTGCGTCCGTAGAAGGTTTTTCGAGGTCGGGGTGGTGTAAATTCGTGGTTAGGGCTTACTTTTTGCGTCCGTAGAAGGTTTTTGCGTCCGTAGAAGCTTTGTGCTCGGGGTTGTGTAAATTCGAGGTTAGGGCTTACTTTTTGCGTCCGTAGAAGGTTTTTCGAGGTCGGGGTGGTGTAAATTCGTGGTTAGGGCTTACTTTTTGCGTCCGTAGAAGGTTTTTGCGTCCGTAGAAGCTTTGTGCTCGGGGTTGTGTAAATTCGAGGTTAGGGCTTACTTTTTGCGTCCGTAGAAGGTTTTTCGAGGTCGGGGTGGTGTAAATTCGTGGTTAGGGCTTACTTTTTGCGTCCGTAGAAGCTTTGTGCTCGGGGTTGTGTAAATTCGAGGTTAGGGCTTACTTTTTGCGTCCGTAGAAGGTTTTTCGAGGTCGGGGTGGTGTAAATTCGTGGTTAGGGCTTACTTTTTGCGTCCGTAGAAGGTTTTTGCGTCCGTAGAAGCTTTGTGCTCGGGGTTGTGTAAATTCGAGGTTAGGGCTTACTTTTTGCGTCCGTAGAAGGTTTTTCGAGGTCGGGGTGGTGTAAATTCGTGGTTAGGGCTTACTTTTTGCGTCCGTAGAAGGTTTTTGCGTCCGTAGAAGCTTTGTGCTCGGGGTTGTGTAAATTCGAGGTTAGGGCTTACTTTTTGCGTCCGTAGAAGGTTTTTCGAGGTCGGGGTGGTGTAAATTCGTGGTTAGGGCTTACTTTTTGCGTCCGTAGAAGGTTTTTGCGTCCGTAGAAGCTTTGTGCTCGGGGTTGTGTAAATTCGAGGTTAGGGCTTACTTTTTGCGTCCGTAGAAGGTTTTTCGAGGTCGGGGTGGTGTAAATTCGTGGTTAGGGCTTACTTTTTGCGTCCGTAGAAGCTTTGTGCTCGGGGTTGTGTAAATTCGAGGTTAGGGCTTACTTTTTGCGTCCGTAGAAGGTTTTTCGAGGTCGGGGTGGTGTAAATTCGTGGTTAGGGCTTACTTTTTGCGTCCGTAGAAGGTTTTTGCGTCCGTAGAAGCTTTGTGCTCGGGGTTGTGTAAATTCGAGGTTAGGGCTTACTTTTTGCGTCCGTAGAAGGTTTTTCGAGGTCGGGGTGGTGTAAATTCGTGGTTAGGGCTTACTTTTTGCGTCCGTAGAAGGTTTTTGCGTCCGTAGAAGCTTTGTGCTCGGGGTTGTGTAAATTCGAGGTTAGGGCTTACTTTTTGCGTCCGTAGAAGGTTTTTCGAGGTCGGGGTGGTGTAAATTCGTGGTTAGGGCTTACTTTTTGCGTCCGTAGAAGGTTTTTGCGTCCGTAGAAGCTTTGTGCTCGGGGTTGTGTAAATTCGAGGTTAGGGCTTACTTTTTGCGTCCGTAGAAGGTTTTTCGAGGTCGGGGTGGTGTAAATTCGTGGTTAGGGCTTACTTTTTGCGTCCGTAGAAGGTTTTTGCGTCCGTAGAAGCTTTGTGCTCGGGGTTGTGTAAATTCGAGGTTAGGGCTTACTTTTTGCGTCCGTAGAAGGTTTTTCGAGGTCGGGGTGGTGTAAATTCGTGGTTAGGGCTTACTTTTTGCGTCCGTAGAAGGTTTTTGCGTCCGTAGAAGCTTTGTGCTCGGGGTTGTGTAAATTCGAGGTTAGGGCTTACTTTTTGCGTCCGTAGAAGGTTTTTCGAGGTCGGGGTGGTGTAAATTCGTGGTTAGGGCTTACTTTTTGCGTCCGTAGAAGCTTTGTGCTCGGGGTTGTGTAAATTCGAGGTTAGGGCTTACTTTTTGCGTCCGTAGAAGGTTTTTCGAGGTCGGGGTGGTGTAAATTCGTGGTTAGGGCTTACTTTTTGCGTCCGTAGAAGGTTTTTGCGTCCGTAGAAGCTTTGTGCTCGGGGTTGTGTAAATTCGAGGTTAGGGCTTACTTTTTGCGTCCGTAGAAGGTTTTTCGAGGTCGGGGTGGTGTAAATTCGTGGTTAGGGCTTACTTTTTGCGTCCGTAGAAGGTTTTTGCGTCCGTAGAAGCTTTGTGCTCGGGGTTGTATAAATTCGAGGTTAGGGCTTACTTTTTGCGTCCGTAGAAGGTTTTTCGAGGTCGGGGTGGTGTAAATTCGTGGTTAGGGCTTACTTTTTGCGTCCGTAGAAGGTTTTTGCGTCCGTAGAAGCTTTGTGCTCGGGGTTGTGTAAATTCGAGGTTAGGGCTTACTTTTTGCGTCCGTAGAAGGTTTTTCGAGGTCGGGGTGGTGTAAATTCGTGGTTAGGGCTTACTTTTTGCGTCCGTAGAAGGTTTTTGCGTCCGTAGAAGCTTTGTGCTCGGGGTTGTGTAAATTCGAGGTTAGGGCTTACTTTTTGCGTCCGTAGAAGGTTTTTCGAGGTCGGGGTGGTGTAAATTCGTGGTTAGGGCTTACTTTTTGCGTCCGTAGAAGGTTTTTGCGTCCGTAGAAGCTTTGTGCTCGGGGTTGTGTAAATTCGAGGTTAGGGCTTACTTTTTGCGTCCGTAGAAGGTTTTTCGAGGTC
This sequence comes from Seladonia tumulorum, assembly GCA_913789895.3. NCBI lineage: Eukaryota > Metazoa > Arthropoda > Insecta > Hymenoptera > Halictidae > Seladonia > Seladonia tumulorum. The sequence goes on along the minus strand of CAJYYF030000128.1, from coordinate 13,498 downwards.
GGGGTGGTGTATATTCGTGGTTAGGGCTTACTTTTTGCGTCCGTAGAAGGTTTTTGCGTCCGTAGAAGCTTTGTGCTCGGGGTTGTGTAAATTCGAGGTTAGGGCTTACTTTTTGCGTCCGTAGAAGGTTTTTCGAGGTCGGGGTGGTGTAAATTCGTGGTTAGGGCTTACTTTTTGCGTCCGTAGAAGGTTTTTGCGTCCGTAGAAGCTTTGTGCTCGGGGTTGTGTAAATTCGAGGTTAGGGCTTACTTTTTGCGTCCGTAGAAGGTTTTTCGAGGTCGGGGTGGTGTAAATTCGTGGTTAGGGCTTACTTTTTGCGTCCGTAGAAGGTTTTTGCGTCCGTAGAAGCTTTGTGCTCGGGGTTGTGTAAATTCGAGGTTAGGGCTTACTTTTTGCGTCCGTAGAAGGTTTTTCGAGGTCGGGGTGGTGTAAATTCGTGGTTAGGGCTTACTTTTTGCGTCCGTAGAAGGTTTTTGCGTCCGTAGAAGCTTTGTGCTCGGGGTTGTGTAAATTCGAGGTTAGGGCTTACTTTTTGCGTCCGTAGAAGGTTTTTCGAGGTCGGGGTGGTGTAAATTCGTGGTTAGGGCTTACTTTTTGCGTCCGTAGAAGGTTTTTGCGTCCGTAGAAGCTTTGTGCTCGGGGTTGTGTAAATTCGAGGTTAGGGCTTACTTTTTGCGTCCGTAGAAGGTTTTTCGAGGTCGGGGTGGTGTAAATTCGTGGTTAGGGCTTACTTTTTGCGTCCGTAGAAGGTTTTTGCGTCCGTAGAAGCTTTGTGCTCGGGGTTGTGTAAATTCGAGGTTAGGGCTTACTTTTTGCGTCCGTAGAAGGTTTTTCGAGGTCGGGGTGGTGTAAATTCGTGGTTAGGGCTTACTTTTTGCGTCCGTAGAAGGTTTTTGCGTCCGTAGAAGCTTTGTGCTCGGGGTTGTGTAAATTCGAGGTTAGGGCTTACTTTTTGCGTCCGTAGAAGGTTTTTCGAGGTCGGGGTGGTGTAAATTCGTGGTTAGGGCTTACTTTTTGCGTCCGTAGAAGGTTTTTGCGTCCGTAGAAGCTTTGTGCTCGGGGTTGTGTAAATTCGAGGTTAGGGCTTACTTTTTGCGTCCGTAGAAGGTTTTTCGAGGTCGGGGTGGTGTAAATTCGTGGTTAGGGCTTACTTTTTGCGTCCGTAGAAGGTTTTTGCGTCCGTAGAAGCTTTGTGCTCGGGGTTGTGTAAATTCGAGGTTAGGGCTTACTTTTTGCGTCCGTAGAAGGTTTTTCGAGGTCGGGGTGGTGTAAATTCGTGGTTAGGGCTTACTTTTTGCGTCCGTAGAAGGTTTTTGCGTCCGTAGAAGCTTTGTGCTCGGGGTTGTGTAAATTCGAGGTTAGGGCTTACTTTTTGCGTCCGTAGAAGGTTTTTCGAGGTCGGGGTGGTGTAAATTCGTGGTTAGGGCTTACTTTTTGCGTCCGTAGAAGGTTTTTGCGTCCGTAGAAGCTTTGTGCTCGGGGTTGTGTAAATTCGAGGTTAGGGCTTACTTTTTGCGTCCGTAGAAGGTTTTTCGAGGTCGGGGTGGTGTAAATTCGTGGTTAGGGCTTACTTTTTGCGTCCGTAGAAGGTTTTTGCGTCCGTAGAAGCTTTGTGCTCGGGGTTGTGTAAATTCGAGGTTAGGGCTTACTTTTTGCGTCCGTAGAAGGTTTTTCGAGGTCGGGGTGGTGTAAATTCGTGGTTAGGGCTTACTTTTTGCGTCCGTAGAAGGTTTTTGCGTCCGTAGAAGCTTTGTGCTCGGGGTTGTGTAAATTCGAGGTTAGGGCTTACTTTTTGCGTCCGTAGAAGGTTTTTCGAGGTCGGGGTGGTGTAAATTCGTGGTTAGGGCTTACTTTTTGCGTCCGTAGAAGGTTTTTGCGTCCGTAGAAGCTTTGTGCTCGGGGTTGTGTAAATTCGAGGTTAGGGCTTACTTTTTGCGTCCGTAGAAGGTTTTTCGAGGTCGGGGTGGTGTAAATTCGTGGTTAGGGCTTACTTTTTGCGTCCGTAGAAGGTTTTTGCGTCCGTAGAAGCTTTGTGCTCGGGGTTGTGTAAATTCGAGGTTAGGGCTTACTTTTTGCGTCCGTAGAAGGTTTTTCGAGGTCGGGGTGGTGTAAATTCGTGGTTAGGGCTTACTTTTTGCGTCCGTAGAAGGTTTTTGCGTCCGTAGAAGCTTTGTGCTCGGGGTTGTGTAAATTCGAGGTTAGGGCTTACTTTTTGCGTCCGTAGAAGGTTTTTCGAGGTCGGGGTGGTGTAAATTCGTGGTTAGGGCTTACTTTTTGCGTCCGTAGAAGGTTTTTGCGTCCGTAGAAGCTTTGTGCTCGGGGTTGTGTAAATTCGAGGTTAGGGCTTACTTTTTGCGTCCGTAGAAGGTTTTTCGAGGTCGGGGTGGTGTAAATTCGTGGTTAGGGCTTACTTTTTGCGTCCGTAGAAGGTTTTTGCGTCCGTAGAAGCTTTGTGCTCGGGGTTGTGTAAATTCGAGGTTAGGGCTTACTTTTTGCGTCCGTAGAAGGTTTTTCGAGGTCGGGGTGGTGTAAATTCGTGGTTAGGGCTTACTTTTTGCGTCCGTAGAAGGTTTTTGCGTCCGTAGAAGCTTTGTGCTCGGGGTTGTGTAAATTCGAGGTTAGGGCTTACTTTTTGCGTCCGTAGAAGGTTTTTCGAGGTCGGGGTGGTGTAAATTCGTGGTTAGGGCTTACTTTTTGCGTCCGTAGAAGGTTTTTGCGTCCGTAGAAGCTTTGTGCTCGGGGTTGTGTAAATTCGAGGTTAGGGCTTACTTTTTGCGTCCGTAGAAGGTTTTTCGAGGTCGGGGTGGTGTAAATTCGTGGTTAGGGCTTACTTTTTGCGTCCGTAGAAGGTTTTTGCGTCCGTAGAAGCTTTGTGCTCGGGGTTGTGTAAATTCGAGGTTAGGGCTTACTTTTTGCGTCCGTAGAAGGTTTTTCGAGGTCGGGGTGGTGTAAATTCGTGGTTAGGGCTTACTTTTTGCGTCCGTAGAAGGTTTTTGCGTCCGTAGAAGCTTTGTGCTCGGGGTTGTGTAAATTCGAGGTTAGGGCTTACTTTTTGCGTCCGTAGAAGGTTTTTCGAGGTCGGGGTGGTGTAAATTCGTGGTTAGGGCTTACTTTTTGCGTCCGTAGAAGGTTTTTGCGTCCGTAGAAGCTTTGTGCTCGGGGTTGTGTAAATTCGAGGTTAGGGCTTACTTTTTGCGTCCGTAGAAGGTTTTTCGAGGTCGGGGTGGTGTAAATTCGTGGTTAGGGCTTACTTTTTGCGTCCGTAGAAGGTTTTTGCGTCCGTAGAAGCTTTGTGCTCGGGGTTGTGTAAATTCGAGGTTAGGGCTTACTTTTTGCGTCCGTAGAAGGTTTTTCGAGGTCGGGGTGGTGTAAATTCGTGGTTAGGGCTTACTTTTTGCGTCCGTAGAAGGTTTTTGCGTCCGTAGAAGCTTTGTGCTCGGGGTTGTGTAAATTCGAGGTTAGGGCTTACTTTTTGCGTCCGTAGAAGGTTTTTCGAGGTCGGGGTGGTGTAAATTCGTGGTTAGGGCTTACTTTTTGCGTCCGTAGAAGGTTTTTGCGTCCGTAGAAGCTTTGTGCTCGGGGTTGTGTAAATTCGAGGTTAGGGCTTACTTTTTGCGTCCGTAGAAGGTTTTTCGAGGTCGGGGTGGTGTAAATTCGTGGTTAGGGCTTACTTTTTGCGTCCGTAGAAGGTTTTTGCGTCCGTAGAAGCTTTGTGCTCGGGGTTGTGTAAATTCGAGGTTAGGGCTTACTTTTTGCGTCCGTAGAAGGTTTTTCGAGGTCGGGGTGGTGTAAATTCGTGGTTAGGGCTTACTTTTTGCGTCCGTAGAAGGTTTTTGCGTCCGTAGAAGCTTTGTGCTCGGGGTTGTGTAAATTCGAGGTTAGGGCTTACTTTTTGCGTCCGTAGAAGGTTTTTCGAGGTCGGGGTGGTGTAAATTCGTGGTTAGGGCTTACTTTTTGCGTCCGTAGAAGGTTTTTGCGTCCGTAGAAGCTTTGTGCTCGGGGTTGTGTAAATTCGAGGTTAGGGCTTACTTTTTGCGTCCGTAGAAGGTTTTTCGAGGTCGGGGTGGTGTAAATTCGTGGTTAGGGCTTACTTTTTGCGTCCGTAGAAGGTTTTTGCGTCCGTAGAAGCTTTGTGCTCGGGGTTGTGTAAATTCGAGGTTAGGGCTTACTTTTTGCGTCCGTAGAAGGTTTTTCGAGGTCGGGGTGGTGTAAATTCGTGGTTAGGGCTTACTTTTTGCGTCCGTAGAAGGTTTTTGCGTCCGTAGAAGCTTTGTGCTCGGGGTTGTGTAAATTCGAGGTTAGGGCTTACTTTTTGCGTCCGTAGAAGGTTTTTCGAGGTCGGGGTGGTGTAAATTCGTGGTTAGGGCTTACTTTTTGCGTCCGTAGAAGGTTTTTGCGTCCGTAGAAGCTTTGTGCTCGGGGTTGTGTAAATTCGAGGTTAGGGCTTACTTTTTGCGTCCGTAGAAGGTTTTTCGAGGTCGGGGTGGTGTAAATTCGTGGTTAGGGCTTACTTTTTGCGTCCGTAGAAGGTTTTTGCGTCCGTAGAAGCTTTGTGCTCGGGGTTGTGTAAATTCGAGGTTAGGGCTTACTTTTTGCGTCCGTAGAAGGTTTTTCGAGGTCGGGGTGGTGTAAATTCGTGGTTAGGGCTTACTTTTTGCGTCCGTAGAAGGTTTTTGCGTCCGTAGAAGCTTTGTGCTCGGGGTTGTGTAAATTCGAGGTTAGGGCTTACTTTTTGCGTCCGTAGAAGGTTTTTCGAGGTCGGGGTGGTGTAAATTCGTGGTTAGGGCTTACTTTTTGCGTCCGTAGAAGGTTTTTGCGTCCGTAGAAGCTTTGTGCTCGGGGTTGTGTAAATTCGAGGTTAGGGCTTACTTTTGCGTCCGTAGAAGGTTTTTCGAGGTCGGGGTGGTGTAAATTCGTGGTTAGGGCTTACTTTTTGCGTCCGTAGAAGGTTTTTGCGTCCGTAGAAGCTTTGTGCTCGGGGTTGTGTAAATTCGAGGTTAGGGCTTACTTTTTGCGTCCGTAGAAGGTTTTTCGAGGTCGGGGTGGTGTAAATTCGTGGTTAGGGCTTACTTTTTGCGTCCGTAGAAGCTTTGTGCTCGGGGTTGTGTAAATTCGAGGTTAGGGCTTACTTTTTGCGTCCGTAGAAGGTTTTTCGAGGTGGGGGTGGTGTAAATTCGTGGTTAGGGCTTACTTTTTGCGTCCGTAGAAGGTTTTTGCGTCCGTAGAAGCTTTGTGCTCGGGGTTGTGTAAATTCGAGGTTAGGGCTTACTTTTTGCGTCCGTAGAAGGTTTTTCGAGGTCGGGGTGGTGTAAATTCGTGGTTAGGGCTTACTTTTTGCGTCCGTAGAAGGTTTTTGCGTCCGTAGAAGCTTTGTGCTCGGGGTTGTGTAAATTCGAGGTTAGGGCTTACTTTTTGCGTCCGTAGAAGGTTTTTCGAGGTCGGGGTGGTGTAAATTCGTGGTTAGGGCTTACTTTTTGCGTCCGTAGAAGGTTTTTGCGTCCGTAGAAGCTTTGTGCTCGGGGTTGTGTAAATTCGAGGTTAGGGCTTACTTTTTGCGTCCGTAGAAGGTTTTTCGAGGTCGGGGTGGTGTAAATTCGTGGTTAGGGCTTACTTTTTGCGTCCGTAGACGGTTTTTGCGTCCGTAGAAGCTTTGTGCTCGGGGTTGTGTAAATTCGAGGTTAGGGCTTACTTTTTGCGTCCGTAGAAGGTTTTTCGAGGTCGGGGTGGTGTAAATTCGTGGTTAGGGCTTACTTTTTGCGTCCGTAGAAGGTTTTTGCGTCCGTAGAAGCTTTGTGCTCGGGGTTGTGTAAATTCGAGGTTAGGGCTTACTTTTTGCGTCCGTAGAAGGTTTTTCGAGGTCGGGGTGGTGTAAATTCGAGGTTAGGGCTTACTTTTTGCGTCCGTAGAAGCTTTGTGCTCGGGGTTGTGTAAATTCGAGGTTAGGGCTTACTTTTTGCGTCCGTAGAAGGTTTTTCGAGGTCGGGGTGGTGTAAATTCGTGGTTAGGGCTTACTTTTTGCGTCCGTAGAAGGTTTTTGCGTCCGTAGAAGCTTTGTGCTCGGGGTTGTGTAAATTCGAGGTTAGGGCTTACTTTTTGCGTCCGTAGAAGGTTTTTCGAGGTCGGGGTGGTGTAAATTCGTGGTTAGGGCTTACTTTTTGCGTCCGTAGAAGGTTTTTGCGTCCGTAGAAGCTTTGTGCTCGGGGTTGTGTAAATTCGAGGTTAGGGCTTACTTTTTGCGTCCGTAGAAGGTTTTTCGAGGTCGGGGTGGTGTAAATTCGTGGTTAGGGCTTACTTTTTGCGTCCGTAGAAGGTTTTTGCGTCCGTAGAAGCTTTGTGCTCGGGGTTGTGTAAATTCGAGGTTAGGGCTTACTTTTTGCGTCCGTAGAAGGTTTTTCGAGGTCGGGGTGGTGTAAATTCGTGGTTAGGGCTTACTTTTTGCGTCCGTAGAAGGTTTTTGCGTCCGTAGAAGCTTTGTGCTCGGGGTTGTGTAAATTCGAGGTTAGGGCTTACTTTTTGCGTCCGTAGAAGGTTTTTCGAGGTCGGGGTGGTGTAAATTCGTGGTTAGGGCTTACTTTTTGCGTCCGTAGAAGCTTTGTGCTCGGGGTTGTGTAAATTCGAGGTTAGGGCTTACTTTTTGCGTCCGTAGAAGGTTTTTCGAGGTCGGGGTGGTGTAAATTCGTGGTTAGGGCTTACTTTTTGCGTCCGTAGAAGGTTTTTGCGTCCGTAGAAGCTTTGTGCTCGGGGTTGTGTAAATTCGAGGTTAGGGCTTACTTTTTGCGTCCGTAGAAGGTTTTTCGAGGTCGGGGTGGTGTAAATTCGTGGTTAGGGCTTACTTTTTGCGTCCGTAGAAGGTTTTTGCGTCCGTAGAAGCTTTGTGCTCGGGGTTGTGTAAATTCGAGGTTAGGGCTTACTTTTTGCGTCCGTAGAAGGTTTTTCGAGGTCGGGGTGGTGTAAATTCGTGGTTAGGGCTTACTTTTTGCGTCCGTAGAAGGTTTTTGCGTCCGTAGAAGCTTTGTGCTCGGGGTTGTGTAAATTCGAGGTTAGGGCTTACTTTTTGCGTCCGTAGAAGGTTTTTCGAGGTCGGGGTGGTGTAAATTCGTGGTTAGGGCTTACTTTTTGCGTCCGTAGAAGGTTTTTGCGTCCGTAGAAGCTTTGTGCTCGGGGTTGTATAAATTCGAGGTTAGGGCTTACTTTTTGCGTCCGTAGAAGGTTTTTCGAGGTCGGGGTGGTGTAAATTCGTGGTTAGGGCTTACTTTTTGCGTCCGTAGAAGGTTTTTGCGTCCGTAGAAGCTTTGTGCTCGGGGTTGTGTAAATTCGAGGTTAGGGCTTACTTTTTGCGTCCGTAGAAGGTTTTTCGAGGTCGGGGTGGTGTAAATTCGTGGTTAGGGCTTACTTTTTGCGTCCGTAGAAGGTTTTTGCGTCCGTAGAAGCTTTGTGCTCGGGGTTGTGTAAATTCGAGGTTAGGGCTTACTTTTTGCGTTAGTAGAAGGTTTTTCGAGGTCGGGGTGGTGTAAATTCGTGGTTAGGGCTTACTTTTTGCGTCCGTAGAAGGTTTTTGCGTCCGTAGAAGCTTTGTGCTCGGGGTTGTGTAAATTCGAGGTTAGGGCTTACTTTTTGCGTCCGTAGAAGGTTTTTCGAGGTCGGGGTGGTGTAAATTCGTGGTTAGGGCTTACTTTTTGCGTCCGTAGAAGGTTTTTGCGTCCGTAGAAGCTTTGTGCTCGGGGTTGTGTAAATTCGAGGTTAGGGCTTACTTTTTGCGTCCGTAGAAGGTTTTTCGAGGTCGGGGTGGTGTAAATTCGTGGTTAGGGCTTACTTTTTGCGTCCGTAGAAGGTTTTTGCGTCCGTAGAAGCTTTGTGCTCGGGGTTGTGTAAATTCGAGGTTAGGGCTTACTTTTTGCGTCCGTAGAAGGTTTTTCGAGGTCGGGGTGGTGTAAATTCGTGGTTAGGGCTTACTTTTTGCGTCCGTAGAAGGTTTTTGCGTCCGTAGAAGCTTTGTGCTCGGGGTTGTGTAAATTCGAGGTTAGGGCTTACTTTTTGCGTCCGTAGAAGGTTTTTCGAGGTCGGGGTGGTGTAAATTCGTGGTTAGGGCTTACTTTTTGCGTCCGTAGAAGGTTTTTGCGTCCGTAGAAGCTTTGTGCTCGGGGTTGTGTAAATTCGAGGTTAGGGCTTACTTTTTGCGTCCGTAGAAGGTTTTTCGAGGTCGGGGTGGTGTAAATTCGTGGTTAGGGCTTACTTTTTGCGTCCGTAGAAGGTTTTTGCGTCCGTAGAAGCTTTGTGCTCGGGGTTGTGTAAATTCGAGGTTAGGGCTTACTTTTTGCGTCCGTAGAAGGTTTTTCGAGGTCGGGGTGGTGTAAATTCGTGGTTAGGGCTTACTTTTTGCGTCCGTAGAAGGTTTTTGCGTCCGTAGAAGCTTTGTGCTCGGGGTTGTGTAAATTCGAGGTTAGGGCTTACTTTTTGCGTCCGTAGAAGGTTTTTCGAGGTCGGGGTGGTGTAAATTCGTGGTTAGGGCTTACTTTTTGCGTCCGTAGAAGGTTTTTGCGTCCGTAGAAGCTTTGTGCTCGGGGTTGTGTAAATTCGAGGTTAGGGCTTACTTTTTGCGTCCGTAGAAGGTTTTTCGAGGTCGGGGTGGTGTAAATTCGTGGTTAGGGCTTACTTTTTGCGTCCGTAGAAGGTTTTTGCGTCCGTAGAAGCTTTGTGCTCGGGGTTGTGTAAATTCGAGGTTAGGGCTTACTTTTTGCGTCCGTAGAAGGTTTTTCGAGGTCGGGGTGGTGTAAATTCGTGGTTAGGGCTTACTTTTTGCGTCCGTAGAAGGTTTTTGCGTCCGTAGAAGCTTTGTGCTCGGGGTTGTGTAAATTCGAGGTTAGGGCTTACTTTTTGCGTCCGTAGAAGGTTTTTCGAGGTCGGGGTGGTGTAAATTCGTGGTTAGGGCTTACTTTTTGCGTCCGTAGAAGGTTTTTGCGTCCGTAGAAGCTTTGTGCTCGGGGTTGTGTAAATTCGAGGTTAGGGCTTACTTTTTGCGTCCGTAGAAGGTTTTTCGAGGTCGGGGTGGTGTAAATTCGTGGTTAGGGCTTACTTTTTGCGTCCGTAGAAGGTTTTTGCGTCCGTAGAAGCTTTGTGCTCGGGGTTGTGTAAATTCGAGGTTAGGGCTTACTTTTTGCGTCCGTAGAAGGTTTTTCGAGGTCGGGGTGGTGTAAATTCGTGGTTAGGGCTTACTTTTTGCGTCCGTAGAAGGTTTTTGCGTCCGTAGAAGCTTTGTGCTCGGGGTTGTATAAATTCGAGGTTAGGGCTTACTTTTTGCGTCCGTAGAAGGTTTTTCGAGGTCGGGGTGGTGTAAATTCGTGGTTAGGGCTTACTTTTTGCGTCCGTAGAAGGTTTTTGCGTCCGTAGAAGCTTTGTGCTCGGGGTTGTGTAAATTCGAGGTTAGGGCTTACTTTTTGCGTCCGTAGAAGGTTTTTCGAGGTCGGGGTGGTGTAAATTCGTGGTTAGGGCTTACTTTTTGCGTCCGTAGAAGGTTTTTGCGTCCGTAGAAGCTTTGTGCTCGGGGTTGTGTAAATTCGAGGTTAGGGCTTACTTTTTGCGTTAGTAGAAGGTTTTTCGAGGTCGGGGTGGTGTAAATTCGTGGTTAGGGCTTACTTTTTGCGTCCGTAGAAGGTTTTTGCGTCCGTAGAAGCTTTGTGCTCGGGGTTGTGTAAATTCGAGGTTAGGGCTTACTTTTTGCGTCCGTAGAAGGTTTTTCGAGGTCGGGGTGGTGTAAATTCGTGGTTAGGGCTTACTTTTTGCGTCCGTAGAAGGTTTTTGCGTCCGTAGAAGCTTTGTGCTCGGGGTTGTGTAAATTCGAGGTTAGGGCTTACTTTTTGCGTCCGTAGAAGGTTTTTCGAGGTCGGGGTGGTGTAAATTCGAGGTTAGGGCTTACTTTTTGCGTCCGTAGAAGGTTTTTGCGTCCGTAGAAGCTTTGTGCTCGGGGTTGTGTAAATTCGAGGTTAGGGCTTACTTTTTGCGTCAGTAGAAGGTTTTTCGAGGTCGGGGTGGTGTAAATTCGTGGTTAGGGCTTACTTTTTGCGTCCGTAGAAGGTTTTTGCGTCCGTAGAAGCTTTGTGCTCGGGGTTGTGTAAATTCGAGGTTAGGGCTTACTTTTTGCGTCCGTAGAAGGTTTTTCGAGGTCGGGGTGGTGTAAATTCGTGGTTAGGGCTTACTTTTTGCGTCCGTAGAAGGTTTTTGCGTCCGTAGAAGCTTTGTGCTCGGGGTTGTGTAAATTCGAGGTTAGGGCTTACTTTTTGCGTCCGTAGAAGGTTTTTCGAGGTCGGGGTGGTGTAAATTCGTGGTTAGGGCTTACTTTTTGCGTCCGTAGAAGGTTTTTGCGTCCGTAGAAGCTTTGTGCTCGGGGTTGTGTAAATTCGAGGTTAGGGCTTACTTTTTGCGTCCGTAGAAGGTTTTTCGAGGTCGGGGTGGTGTAAATTCGTGGTTAGGGCTTACTTTTTGCGTCCGTAGAAGGTTTTTGCGTCCGTAGAAGCTTTGTGCTCGGGGTTGTGTAAATTCGAGGTTAGGGCTTACTTTTTGCGTCCGTAGAAGGTTTTTCGAGGTCGGGGTGGTGTAAATTCGTGGTTAGGGCTTACTTTTTGCGTCCGTAGAAGGTTTTTGCGTCCGTAGAAGCTTTGTGCTCGGGGTTGTGTAAATTCGAGGTTAGGGCTTACTTTTTGCGTCCGTAGAAGGTTTTTCGAGGTCGGGGTGGTGTAAATTCGTGGTTAGGGCTTACTTTTTGCGTCCGTAGAAGGTTTTTGCGTCCGTAGAAGCTTTGTGCTCGGGGTTGTGTAAATTCGAGGTTAGGGCTTACTTTTTGCGTCCGTAGAAGGTTTTTCGAGGTCGGGGTGGTGTAAATTCGTGGTTAGGGCTTACTTTTTGCGTCCGTAGAAGGTTTTTGCGTCCGTAGAAGCTTTGTGCTCGGGGTTGTGTAAATTCGAGGTTAGGGCTTACTTTTTGCGTCCGTAGAAGGTTTTTCGAGGTCGGGGTGGTGTAAATTCGTGGTTAGGGCTTACTTTTTGCGTCCGTAGAAGGTTTTTGCGTCCGTAGAAGCTTTGTGCTCGGGGTTGTGTAAATTCGAGGTTAGGGCTTACTTTTTGCGTCCGTAGAAGGTTTTTCGAGGTCGGGGTGGTGTAAATTCGTGGTTAGGGCTTACTTTTTGCGTCCGTAGAAGGTTTTTGCGTCCGTAGAAGCTTTGTGCTCGGGGTTGTGTAAATTCGAGGTTAGGGCTTACTTTTTGCGTCCGTAGAAGGTTTTTCGAGGTCGGGGTGGTGTAAATTCGTGGTTAGGGCTTACTTTTTGCGTCCGTAGAAGGTTTTTGCGTCCGTAGAAGCTTTGTGCTCGGGGTTGTGTAAATTAGAGGTTAGGGCTTACTTTTTGCGTCCGTAGAAGGTTTTTCGAGGTCGGGGTGGTGTAAATTCGTGGTTAGGGCTTACTTTTTGCGTCCGTAGAAGGTTTTTGCGTCCGTAGAAGCTTTGTGCTCGGGGTTGTGTAAATTCGAGGTTAGGGCTTACTTTTTGCGTCCGTAGAAGGTTTTTCGAGGTCGGGGTGGTGTAAATTCGTGGTTAGGGCTTACTTTTTGCGTCCGTAGAAGGTTTTTGCGTCCGTAGAAGCTTTGTGCTCGGGGTTGTGTAAATTCGAGGTTAGGGCTTACTTTTTGCGTCCGTAGAAGGTTTTTCGAGGTCGGGGTGGTGTAAATTCGTGGTTAGGGCTTACTTTTTGCGTCCGTAGAAGGTTTTTGCGTCCGTAGAAGCTTTGTGCTCGGGGTTGTGTAAATTCGAGGTTAGGGCTTACTTTTTGCGTCCGTAGAAGGTTTTTCGAGGTCGGGGTGGTGTAAATTCGTGGTTAGGGCTTACTTTTTGCGTCCGTAGAAGGTTTTTGCGTCCGTAGAAGCTTTGTGCTCGGGGTTGTGTAAATTCGAGGTTAGGGCTTACTTTTTGCGTCAGTAGAAGGTTTTTCGAGGTCGGGGTGGTGTAAATTCGTGGTTAGGGCTTACTTTTTGCGTCCGTAGAAGGTTTTTGCGTCCGTAGAAGCTTTGTGCTCGGGGTTGTGTAAATTCGAGGTTAGGGCTTACTTTTTGCGTCCGTAGAAGGTTTTTCGAGGTCGGGGTGGTGTAAATTCGTGGTTAGGGCTTACTTTTTGCGTCCGTAGAAGCTTTGTGCTCGGGGTTGTGTAAATTCGAGGTTAGGGCTTACTTTTTGCGTCCGTAGAAGGTTTTTCGAGGTCGGGGTGGTGTAAATTCGTGGTTAGGGCTTACTTTTTGCGTCCGTAGAAGGTTTTTGCGTCCGTAGAAGCTTTGTGCTCGGGGTTGTGTAAATTCGAGGTTAGGGCTTACTTTTTGCGTCCGTAGAAGGTTTTTCGAGGTCGGGGTGGTGTAAATTCGTGGTTAGGGCTTACTTTTTGCGTCCGTAGAAGGTTTTTGCGTCCGTAGAAGCTTTGTGCTCGGGGTTGTGTAAATTCGAGGTTAGGGCTTACTTTTTGCGTCCGTAGAAGGTTTTTCGAGGTCGGGGTGGTGTAAATTCGTGGTTAGGGCTTACTTTTTGCGTCCGTAGAAGGTTTTTGCGTCCGTAGAAGCTTTGTGCTCGGGGTTGTGTAAATTCGAGGTTAGGGCTTACTTTTTGCGTCCGTAGAAGGTTTTTCGAGGTCGGGGTGGTGTAAATTCGTGGTTAGGGCTTACTTTTTGCGTCCGTAGAAGGTTTTTGCGTCCGTAGAAGCTTTGTGCTCGGGGTTGTATAAATTCGAGGTTAGGGCTTACTTTTTGCGTTAGTAGAAGGTTTTTCGAGGTCGGGGTGGTGTAAATTCGTGGTTAGGGCTTACTTTTTGCGTCCGTAGAAGGTTTTTGCGTCCGTAGAAGCTTTGTGCTCGGGGTTGTGTAAATTCGAGGTTAGGGCTTACTTTTTGCGTCCGTAGAAGGTTTTTCGAGGTCGGGGTGGTGTAAATTCGTGGTTAGGGCTTACTTTTTGCGTCCGTAGAAGGTTTTTGCGTCCGTAGAAGCTTTGTGCTCGGGGTTGTGTAAATTCGAGGTTAGGGCTTACTTTTTGCGTCCGTAGAAGGTTTTTCGAGGTCGGGGTGGTGTAAATTCGTGGTTAGGGCTTACTTTTTGCGTCCGTAGAAGGTTTTTGCGTCCGTAGAAGCTTTGTGCTCGGGGTTGTGTAAATTCGAGGTTAGGGCTTACTTTTTGCGTCCGTAGAAGGTTTTTCGAGGTCGGGGTGGTGTAAATTCGTGGTTAGGGCTTACTTTTTGCGTCCGTAGAAGGTTTTTGCGTCCGTAGAAGCTTTGTGCTCGGGGTTGTGTAAATTCGAGGTTAGGGCTTACTTTTTGCGTCCGTAGAAGGTTTTTCGAGGTCGGGGTGGTGTAAATTCGTGGTTAGGGCTTACTTTTTGCGTCCGTAGAAGGTTTTTGCGTCCGTAGAAGCTTTGTGCTCGGGGTTGTGTAAATTCGAGGTTAGGGCTTACTTTTTGCGTCCGTAGAAGGTTTTTCG
>CAJYYF030000127.1:600000-945190 GCA_913789895.3 Seladonia tumulorum | reverse complement strand
CATCTCGATTGCAGGTAAATTAAGCGTTTCAGAGTGGAAATGAGCGATTCTGGTCGAAAACAGGCTTTTGGAGCACAGAAACACTAATTCTGTGGTAAAACTAGTCGAAATTGTGTTTTCGAGTGAATTTTTTGTTTTTCGTTCATCTTGGCTCTATTGCATGCCAACTACGCGTTTCAGAGTGGAAATGTACGATTTTGGTCAAAAACAGCGTTTTGGCGTACAGAAACTGGTTCTGTGGTAAACTAGTCGAAATTGTGTTTTCTGACCAAATTTGGAGCTTTTCGTTCATTTCATCTCGATTGCAGGTAAATTAAGCGTTTCAGAGTGGAAATGAGCGATTCTGGTCGAAAACAGCCTTTTGGAGCACAGAAACACTAATTCTGTGGTAAACTAGTCGAAATTGTGTTTTCGAGTGAATTTGTTGTTTTTCGTTCATCTTGGCTCATTTGCATGCAAATTAAGGGTTTCAGAGTGGAAATGTAAGATTTTGGTCAAAAACAGAGTTTTGGAGCACAGAAACACTGATCCTGTGGTAAACTAGTCGAAATTGTGTTTTCTGACCCAATTTGGTGCTTTTTCGTTCATTTCATCTCAAATTGCAGGTAAATTAAGCGCTTCAGCGTGGAAATGTACGATTTTGGTCAAAAACAGCGTTTTGGCGCACCAGAAACTGATTCTGTGGCAAACTTGTCAAAAACGTGTTTTCTGAGCCAATTTGTTGTTTTTCGTTCATCTTGGCCCGATTGCATGCAAATTAAGCGTTTCAGAGTGGAAATGTACGATTTTGGTCAAAAACAGCGTTTTGGCGCACAGAAACTCTGTTTCCGTGGTAAACTAGTCGAAATTGTGTTTTCTGATCCAATTTGGTGCTTTTCGTTCATTTCATCTCGATTGCAGGTAAATTAAGCGTTTCAGAGTGGAAATGTACGATTTTGGTCAAAAACAGCGTTTTGGAGCACAGAAACACTGATTCTGTGGTAAACTAGTCGAAATTGTGTTTTCTGACACAATTTGGTGCTTTTCGTTCATTTCATCTCGATTGCAGGTAAATTAAGCGTTTCAGAGTGGAAATGTACGATTTTGGTCAAAAACAGCGTTTTGGAGGACAGAAACACTGATTCTGTGGTAAACTAGTCGAAAATGTGTTTTCTGACCCAATTTGGTGTTTTTCGTTCATTTCATCCCGATTGCAGGTAAATTAAGCGTATCAGAGTGGAAATGTACGATTTTGGACAAAAACAGCGTTTTGGAGGACAGAAACACTGATTCTGTGGTAAACTAGTCGAAATTGTGTTTTCTGACACAATTTGGTGCTTTTCGTTCATTTCATCCCGATTGCAGGTAAATTAAGCGTATCAGAGTGGAAATGTACGATTTTGGTCAAAAACAGCGTTTTGGAGGACAGAAACACTGATTCTGTGGTAAACTAGTCGAAATTGTGTTTTCTGACACAATTTGGTGCTTTTCGTTCATTTCATCTCGATTGCAGGCAAATTAAGCGTTTCAGAGTGGAAATGTACGATTTTGGTCAAAAACAGCGTTTTGGAGGACAGAAACACTGATTCTGTGGTAAACTAGTCGAAATTGTGTTTTCTGACACAATTTGGTGCTTTTCGTTCATTTCATCTCGATTGCAGGCAAATTAAGCGTTTCAGAGTGGAAATGTACGATTTTGGTCAAAAACAGCGTTTTGGAGGACAGAAACACTGATTCTGCGGTAAACTAGTCGAAATTGTGTTTTCTGACACAATTTGGTGCTTTTCGTTCATTTCATCTCGATTGCAGGCAAATTAAGCGTTTCAGAGTGGAAATGTACGATTCTGGTCAAAAACAGCGTTTTGGAGCACAGAAACACTGATTCTGTGGTAAACTAGTCGAAATTGTGTTTTCTGACCTAATTTGGTGCTTTTCGTTCATTTCATCTCGATTGCAGGCAAATTAAGCGTTTCAGAGTGGAAATGTACGATTTTGGTCAAAAACAGCGTTTTGGAGGACAGAAACACTGATTCTGTGGTAAACTAGTCGAAATTGTGTTTTCTGACACAATTTGGTGCTTTTCGTTCATTTCATCTCGATTGCAGGCAAATTAAGCGTTTCAGAGTGGAAATGTACGATTTTGGTCAAAAACAGCGTTTTGGAGGACAGAAACACTGATTCTGCGGTAAACTAGTCGAAAATGTGTTTTCTGACCCAATTTGGTGTTTTTCGTTCATTTCATCCCGATTGCAGGTAAATTAAGCGTATCAGAGTGAAAATGTACGATTTTGGTCAAAAACAGCGTTTTGGAGGACAGAAACACTGATTCTGTGGTAAACTAGTCGAAATTGTGTTTTCTGACACAATTTGGTGTTTTTCGTTCATTTCATCCCGATTGCAGGTAAATTAAGCGTATCAGAGTGGAAATGTACGATTTTGGTCAAAAACAGCGTTTTGGAGGACAGAAACACTGATTCTGTGGTAAACTAGTCGAAATTGTGTTTTCTGACACAATTTGGTGCTTTTCGTTCATTTCATCTCGATTGCAGGCAAATTAAGCGTTTCAGAGTGGAAATGTACGATATTGGTCAAAAACAGAGTTTTGGAGCACAGAAACACTGATTCTGTGGTAAACTAGTCGAAATTGTGTTTTCTGACCCAATTTGGTGCTTTTCGTTCATTTCATCTCAATTGCAGGTAAATTAAGCGTCTCAGCGTGGAAATGTACGATTTTGGTCAAAAACAGCGTTTTGGCGCACAGAAACTGATTCTGTGGCAAACTTGTCAAAAACGTGTTTTCTGAGCCAATTTGTTGTTTTTCGTTCATCTTGGCCCGATTGCATGCAAATTGAGCGTTTCAGAGTGGAAATGTACGATTTTGGTCAAAAACAGCGTTTTGGCGCACAGAAACTCTGTTTCCGTGGTAAACTAGTCGAAATTGTGTTTTCTGATCCAATTTGGTGCTTTTCGTTCATTTCATCCCGATTGCAGGTAAATTAAGCGTTTCAGAGTGGAAATGTACGATTTTGGTCAAAAACAGCGTTTTGGAGCACAGAAACACTGATTCTGTGGTAAACTAGTCGAAATTGTGTTTTCTGACACAATTTGGTGCTTTTCGTTCATTTCATCTCGATTGCAGGTAAATTAAGCGTTTCAGAGTGGAAATGTACGATTTTGGTCAAAAACAGCGTTTTGGAGCACAGAAACACTGATTCTGTGGTAAACTAGTCGAAAATGTGTTTTCTGACCCAATTTGGTGTTTTTCGTTCATTTCATCCCGATTGCAGGTAAATTAAGCGTATCAGAGTGGAAATGTACGATTTTGGTCAAAAACAGCGTTTTGGAGCACAGAAACACTGATTCTGTGGTAAACTAGTCGAAATTGTGTTTTCTGATCCAATTTGGTGCTTTTCGTTCATTTCATCCCGATTGCAGGTAAATTAAGCGTATCAGAGTGGAAATGTACGATTTTGGTCAAAAACAGCGTTTTGGAGCACAGAAACACTGATTCTGTGGTAAACTAGTCGAAATTGTGTTTTCTGATCCAATTTGGTGCTTTTCGTTCATTTCATCTCGATTGCAGGCAAATTAAGCGTTTCAGAGTGGAAATGTACGATTTTGGTCAAAAACAGCGTTTTGGAGGACAGAAACACTGATTCTGTGGTAAACTAGTCGAAAATGTGTTTTCTGACCCAATTTGGTGTGTTTCGTTCATTTCATCCCGATTGCAGGTAAATTAAGCGTATCAGAGTGAAAATGTACGATCTTGGTCAAAAACAGCGTTTTGGAGGACAGAAACATTGATTCTTTGGTAAACTAGTCGAAATTGTGTTTTCTGACACAATTTGGTGTTTTTCGTTCATTTCATCCCGATTGCAGGTAAATTAAGCGTATCAGAGTGGAAATGTACGATTTTGGTCAAAAACAGCGTTTTGGAGGACAGAAACACTGATTCTGTGGTAAACTAGTCGAAATTGTGTTTTCTGACACAATTTGGTGCTTTTCGTTCATTTCATCTCGATTGCAGGCAAATTAAGCGTTTCAGAGTGGAAATGTACGATTCTGGTCAAAAACAGCGTTTTGGCGCACAGAAACACTGATTCTGTGGTAAACTAGTCGAAATTGTGTTTTCTGACACAATTTGGTGCTTTTCGTTCATTTCATCTCGATTGCAGGCAAATTAAGCGTTTCAGAGTGGAAATGTACGATTTTGGTCAAAAACAGCGTTTTGGAGCACAGAAACACTGATTCTGTGGTAAACTAGTCGAAAATGTGTTTTCTGACCCAATTTGGTGTTTTTCGTTCATTTCATCCCGATTGCAGGTAAATTAAGCGTATCAGAGTGGAAATGTACGATTTTGGACAAAAACAGCGTTTTGGAGCACAGAAACACTGATTCTGTGGTAAACTAGTCGAAATTGTGTTTTCTGATCCAATTTGGTGTTTTTCGTTCATTTCATCCCGATTGCAGGTAAATTAAGCGTATCAGAGTGGAAATGTACGATTTTGGTCAAAAACAGCGTTTTAGAGCACAGAAACACTGATTCTGTGGTAAACTAGTCGAAATTGTGTTTTCTGACTCAATTTGGTGCTTTTCGTTCATTTCATCTCGATTGCAGGCAAATTAAGCGTTTCAGAGTGGAAATGTACGATTTTGGTCAAAAACAGCGTTTTGGAGGACAGAAACACTGATACTGCGGTAAACTAGTCGAAAATGTGTTTTCTGACCCAATTTGGTGTTTTTCGTTCATTTCATCCCGATTGCAGGTAAATTAAGCGTATCAGAGTGGAAATGTACGATTTTGGACAAAAACAGCGTTTTAGAGCACAGAAACACTAATTCTGTGGTAAAACTAGTCGAAATTGTGTTTTCGAGTGAATTTGTTGTTTTTCGTTCAACTTGGCTCGATTGCATGCCAACTACGCGTTTCAGAGTGGAAATGTACGATTTTGGTCAAAAACAGAGTTTTGGAGCACAGAAACACTGATTCTGTGGTAAACTAGTCGAAATTGTGTTTTCTGACCCAATTTGGTGCTTTTCGTTCATTTCATCCCGATTGCAGGTAAATTAAGCGTTTCAGAGTGGAAATGTACGATTTTGGTCAAAAACAGCGTTTTGGCGCACAGAAACTCTGTCTCCGTGGTAAACTAGTCGAAATTGTGTTTTCTGACTCAATTTGGTGCTTGTCGTTCATTTCATCCCGATTGCAGGTAAATTAAGCGTTTCAGAGTGGAAATGTACGATTCTGGTCAAAAACAGCGTTTTGGAGCACAGAAACACTGATTCTGTGGTAAACTAGTCGAAATCGTGTTTTCGAGTGAAATTGTTGTTTTTCGTTCATCTTAGCTCGATTGCATGCAAATTAAGGGTTTCTGAGTGGAAATGTAAGATTTTGGTCAAAAACAGAGTTTTGGAGCAAAGAAACACTGATTCTGTGGTAAACTAGTCGAAATTGTGTTTTCTGACCCAATTTGGTGCTTGTCGTTCATTTCATCCCGATTGCAGGTAAATTAAGCGTTTCAGAGTGGAAATGTACGATTCTGGTCAAAAACAGCGTTTTGGAGCACAGAAACACTGGTTCTGTGGTAAACTAGTCGAAATCGTGTTTTCGAGTGAAATTGTTGTTTTTCGTTCATCTTAGCTCGATTGCATGCAAATTAAGGGTTTCTGGGTGGAAATGTAAGATTTTGGTCAAAAACAGAGTTTTGGTGCACAGAAACACTGATCCTGTGGTAAACTAGTCGAAATTCTGTTTTCTGACCAAATTTGGTGCTTTTCGTTCATTTCATCTCGATTGCAGGTAACTTAAGCGTTTCAGAGTGGAAATGTACGATTCTGGTCAAAAACAGTCTTTTGGAGAACAGAAACACTAATTCTGTGGTAAACTAGTCGAAATCGTGTTTTCGAGTGAATTTGTTGTTTTTCGTTCATCTTGGCTCGATTGCATGCAAGTTAAGGGTTTCAGAGTAGAAATGTAAAATTTTGGTCCAAAACGGCGTTTTAAAGCACAGAAACTGATTCTGTGGGAAACTTGTCGAAAACGTGTTTTGTGAGCCAATTTGTTGTTTTTCGTTCATTTCATCCCGATTGCACGTAAATTAAGCGTTTCAGAGTGGAAATGTCCGATTCTGGTCAAAAACAGCGTTTTGGAGCACTGAAACACTGGTTCTGTGGTAAACTAGTCGAAATTGTGTTTTCTGACACAATTTGGTGCTTTTCGTTCATTTCATCTCGATTGCATGCAAATTAAGCGTTTCAGAGTGGTAATGTACGATCCTGGTCAAAAACTGCGTTTTGGCGCACAGAAACTGATTTTGTGGCAAACTTGTCAGAAACCTGTTTTCTGAGCCAATTTGTTGTTTTTCGTTCATCTTGGCTCGATTGCATGCTAGTTAAGGGTTTCAGAGTAGAAATATAAGATTTTGGTCCAAAACGGCGTTTTGAAGCACAGAAACACTGATTCTGTGGTAATCTAGTCGAGATTGTGTTTTTGAGTGAATTTGTTGTTTTTCGTTCATCTTGGCTCAATTGCATGCAAATTAAGCGTTTCAGACTGGAAATGTACGATTCTGGTCGAAAACAGCGTTTTGGCGCACAGAAACACTCATTGTATGGTAAACGAGTCGAAATCGTTTATTCTAGCTCGATTGCATTCAATTTTATTAAACAAACTTTTTTGCATAATCCGAAGAAACTGAAAAAAATACACATTACTAATCACAACGAAGGCACAGCGAACTTAGTATATGAACGGGGAGAATAATAATCAACCGAGCAGTTCGATGTGAAATGGGGAATTTTATGTTCTCGGATTTGTGTATAAATCGATTTGTCCACCTAAAATTCTGGAAGAAACTGAATTTTTGCGTAATTTGTTGGACAAGGTGTGGCTAAAAATCATTTCGATTGGGAGTCACTTTTGAACATTTTACGTGTCTATACCGGAAAAAAATTATTTGAAAAATACAAACATATTTCAGTATACACTGTGACGTGGCAAGTTTTGCCTACGTCCCCACGGGTTTTGGCGGAAGACCGGGCCACTTCCTAAACGGGTAGAAAGAGATCGGCACCCGCGAGCGCTCTCCTTGGGATGGTCTCTAAAGACCAGGGGGCAGTGCTAATACGTTTTTGAACGCCGCGCCACTTGGCGTTCTTTTCCTACTCGGCCACCAGCGGGAAATCCCGCCGAGAAACGCTGCCAGGACGCTCCTAAGGAAATCCCGGCACCTAACAACGAGGGAGACACCGAGACCAGGTTAAGGAGCCTGGAGGAGCTGCTGAGGTAAAGCGCATCGGAGAAGACCATCGTCTCCACCTCGCAGCTGCCTTACCCGCCAGAGAAGAAATTTGCGCTGCGGGATTGGTCCAGGGTCTTCCTCCGCGGGAGAACGAACCAATCGGCGATCTCGACCGCTGCCGATTGCCGAACGTCCTGGTCCCCGAACCGCCGAGCACGGCCCTGCCGTGCCCTAAACTACGATAGGTCCAAGCGTCGTGCGGAGTAGGAAAAACTAGGAAAGTGGGGGACGCCTCGCTTCCGCGTTCTCGAGCCATGCCGAAAACTCTCGCGATTAGTAGTCACGTTTTACTATTGCCTATAATTTCGTTAAGTCGTTGAACAACCGTACGCGTTTAAGAAGAGCTGCCGCCGGTCGAAATCGAGGAAAAGCTGCCGTAATCATTCGGGCGAAGCTGCCGATTGACTAAGGCGAAGCTGCCGGCTGGTAAGCGCCGATCAGGCTTTGATTTATCGCATATTTTTGACACCCTATTTCGCGTTGCCTCGGGGACGTTTTGCGAACGACCTCAATTCGCGTCGTTAACGGCGAGTTTCCGCGCTGCCGTAAATCGCGTCGTTGGTAAATCGCGTAGGAGCCGGGACCGTCGGCCGGTTATAGCATGGGTCAGATTTTATAACGCGAGGTCGCGTATTTGCGGAAGAGCCGAAATGCTACCGGTTTTTGCGGGGAGAAATCCCAAATATTTTGGCGAAAATCTAGAGACTGCCCACGGTGGGACGACGCGGCGTAACCGGATCTCCGTTTTCGACTCAAGTTGCCGGTACAATCATTGCATAATTTCCACACGCGTGTAAAATCGGGACACAGTCGAATCCCGCTCGACAACTGTTAGAAAAACGACGCCGAACATCGCGTCCGTGATCGTGTCCGACGCGTAAGAGCTAGAATCGAGCGATTAACGCGCGAGCGGCCGAATATCCGCCGTAGGATAATTAAAGTCGCGCGGGCTTTTCTCCAACCGCTGCCGGGCTATCTCCCGGAAGCCGTATGTAACATCAACGATTAATCGTTTGACTGCTACGCGGCGCAAAAGCGCTGCGTTCATTTGTCTCGAAAACCGCGAGACAAATTTTTTTGATTCGATTGCTAGTGATTCTGAGGATGGTGAAAGAACAGACACAAGTAGTGATGATAGCATTATTATAACTCATCCCTGAAAAAGACTGAGGATTAAAAATGAGTCTTCTATCTCATCTTCATCTTCAGAAACAGAAGAAACTACCGGAGCCCCCTCCTGGATGCTCACGAGTATACCAGGGTCCTTGAGGGGGCGGAAAGGTGAAGAAATAAGTGAGAGACTATTTATGGTGTTAGAAAGTAAATAAACCCTTTTATTCGGTACGGGAACCCGGGATGGCGGCAGGCGAACGGTCCCTCGTCTCCTCCCCTGGCGGTGCCTACGCGGAAGCGTGACAGTACAATTAGTACGCTATACAATACAAGTTACTTACGATTAGTCTTATAAACTACGGTCGCGGCGTACGCGGCTCCGGCGCGGTGCGGCGCGAGTCTGGAGCGGTACGGTCCGCGGATCCGGAGCTGCGCGAATCTGGAGCGGCGCGGTTCGCGGATCTGGTGCGGGACCCCGCGGCTCAGTGTGTAGTGAACTGGACGTGTTTCCGGCTGAGCTCGCGGAGTGCAGTCCGGTCGAAGTCTTGGCCTCGCAGAACGCCTGGTTCGTCACCCGTGCCCCGCTCGCGGTGAGAGTTCACTCCTACACGGACGAGCCCGTCGCAGTCGCTTCCTCGTCACCGGCGCTTGTCGTTTGCACGGGAGCGCCCGTCGCAGGCTCCGTACGCGGCTGCGGCGAAACACAGGATCCTCGCCCGACGCGACGCTCGATTTGAACCGGTCGGCGGGAACCGCAGGAGAGGACGGGAGGCTGGTAGGTCCTGGATGGCGAGCGGCGGGAGACGCGCAAAACGCCGAGGCACCCGGAGATACGCAAGGCGTTCGACTGCTCGCTCCAGTCGTCCTCGCGGTACCGGATTCGTTTCCCCCTCGGGCGATCCCGGGGTACCCCCTAACCAGCACCGGCGTGAGCACTAACCCACGGGAGAGCCCGTGAACGCGTGAGCACGCTGCTGCGAGAGGACCAGAGCTCGGAGGTGTTCCTCCGTGAGCAGCTCCTAGCCAACTCAACTCCTCGCGCATTTCGTCGCGGTATTTATGCCCCGAGCGCGGACCCTACCGAGAGCCCCACCACGGCGGATCGCTCGGTCGCGCTCGGAGCTCGCGGATTGGCGCGGGCTAAGGCACGATTCGCGCCAATCGCTGATCGTGTCGGGTTCGCGATCTCGCGGCGGAGCGTAACGACGGTCGCTCCGTCGCAAACTTTTACGAATATTCCTCCGACAAATGTGTTTTCCAAAGCAACAAATAATTTTTTCGAGACTCCTGGACCTAGATGTGCGCCTCCCCCCGATGCTACACCCGTAACATATTTCAATTTATTTTTTAACACATCACTGCTTGAAACCATCGTAAGGGAAACAAATCGATATGCTACCCAGTTTTTTACATTACCATTTTTTACAACAATATACGAAATAAAAGCCTTTATTGCAGTCTTACTCGAAATGGGGATTACGAGAAGACCAGAAGGCCGACATATACCATGGTTTAGGACAATGTTTTCAAGGGATAGGTTTCAACTGATTTTGAAGTTTTTTCACTTGATTGACAATACGTTATTATTTGAACCAGGCCATCCGAATTATGACCCATGTGGCAGGTTTGATATGCTTGTCAAACATGCAAATACTGTATTTCAGCGGCATTATATACCAAATCAACAATTATCTATCGACGAGTTGGTACTCACTGTCATTCTTCCATAAAACAATACATCCCAAACAAAAAACTCCATAAATGGGGGATCAAATTTTGGATGTTGTGCGACTCGATTTCTAAATATTGCTTGGGTTTTTTTTTGCTACAAAGGAGCTAAAAATACAGATGACAGAGATTTAGTACAAAAATATGGTCTTGGATTTACGGTTGCGCAAAAATTGCTTTCAATTGGAAATTATCTGCACAAAGGCTATCATCTGTTTACAGATAATTTTTACACAAGCTTACGCTTGGCCAAAGCCCTTTTGAAACAAAATACATATCTAACTGGAACAATTAGACGTAACAGAAAAGAGATTCCTCCAGAAGCTAAGAAAGCAATCGTAGGAGAAGCGAAATACATGGCTCATGAAAATGTATTGATGTGTTCTTTCAGGGACAAAAAGTCCAAACCAAACCCAGTCATATTGATTTCATCCAACTCGGATACTAATAGTGTGACGATCAAGAAAAAGAAAGGGAATTTTGAATACGAAAAGACGAAACCAAGCATGATTGATGACTACAACAAATACATGGGAGGTGTGGACGAGTGCGACAAAATGTTATATGCGTATTTAGACGAGCGAAGAACCCTAAAATATTGGAAAAAAGTAGTATTTAACATATTTGGAAGAATGGTGCTGAACTCTTATATTTTGTATGTTTCCAACACTACCGAAATAAAATGAACCGGCTCAAATTCATATCGAAAATTATTGACGATATCGAAAAGGAGTGGATGAATCATAAAAGTAGCGTGTCAACACAACCATCTTCATCAACCAAAAAATTTGCGCTTGAAAAATTACCGGGACGTAACTTACGACAATGTGCGGTGTGTAGCAACAGAAGGAGCGGGATCAAGCGATCCCGCCTTATTTGCGCTTGTTGTAAAAAAGGCCTTCACGCTATTTGTGCGGCAAAACATAGTTGTTATACATAAATTTTTCATGTAAGAGTCAGTGATCTTCCCCTAATCAAAATGATCCTTTACGTGCTGATCATCCGTCCGACGGACCGGAAAAACCCAGGCAACGTGACAACATAGACAAACAATTCTAGAGAGAAAAGCCTGTTGGTGCACGGACGGAATCAGGCTCAAGCGTGGTCCAGCGAAATTTGTCGGAAGGGGAGGGGGGAGGGATACTGGCGACGCATCTGGCAAAACTGATTGCGTCGGTGTTTGTTTTCTTCAGTTTACTGATGGACAGGAACGCGTTCGTATCGCGTGCGAATCATTCTTGTTACATTTGTTAAATAATTTATACACAGCGCGGAAATAAGTGTACATACTTGTGTCCACGCGATTGTGTATATTTTACGTTTGGTGTAGTGAAGTTTGAGGAGTGTGTAGTGCACTATGAATTACAATGGAGCATCTTCTGCTGAGCACGCGGGAACAACGGAGCTCAAGCAAGCAGCAAAAGCGACAGCATCTTCCAAAAGACTTCGCGGCTCAACTAGAAGATACAGCAAAAGAAGATTATGGCTGAATAGGTAAGTGACAAACGATTTAAATACCGCGTGAACTTTTCAAACAAATAAGAAACCATTGTTAGTTTTATTTTGAATAATGTTAGTTTTACATATTGGATACATATAAAGAAAAATAAATACGCGCACGCCGTACAAGAGACAAACGAAAAAGACACACACTCTCTGAATACAGCGGTCAAAAACAAAAGAAATTAGAACGAAAGAAGGTCCACGAATTTTCTGGAATGGCGCATAATTTGAACATTCCAACAACCATAAAATCATCATTGGTAATTATTTACATTAGGGGCTTCCTCACCGATTTTGATGACCTTGAAATATGTTGTCAAGGTCATCATTCTGAACAACTTTTCCCTATTGTCAAGTCCGGTGGTTCGACCGTCAATAATTAATCAATCTAATAAAGAACTATCACAAAAATCCGATAATTCCACGAGATAGAGGTAAGCGTAGAAATCAAACAGTAAAATAAACAGCGTAAAATAAATGTAGGAGGGAAAAAACTGCCGAGCGCGGTCGGTCGGTAGGACGCCCTGACCGCGAGCGTGTTTGTCAAAACGGCGTCAATGTCGCCAAAACACCGGGCGACAGGTGAATGCCCGAGCGAGCGAGCGCGTGGGAGTGAGTGCGAGAGAGAGCGAGTATGTGTGCGAGAGTGAGAGTATGGAAGGTGCGAATGACTTATGTATGGATGTGATCTAGAGCGAATGTGTGTATGTCGGCGATCGGCCTATATAGGCGAGGTAGGTCGCGGTCGCAAGGAGAGTAGAGTAAGAATAAGAGTAAGAGTTAGTATAGAGAGAGAAGAGTGTTTTACAGAGTTTACGAGAGAAAGTGTGCATAAGAGTTACAGAGTGTAAGAGATAAGAGCGGCGTAAGGAAATTCCGCAAATAAAGAGTATCACCAGACGCTCCAATTAATTTAATCAAACCCCGTGACGCTCCTGCCTCTAAATCCCACAAATTTTGGGGGCTCGTCCGGGATTGTAGAGCAATTGTAGCATCACGAGAAATTAAATTGACCGGACTAACGGTGGTCAAGAAGATAGATCGACAGTTGACCATTTATCAGAGAGACAGAAGTGCGCAAGATGAGTCTTTGTGGATCGGAAGGAACGAATTTGAGCAAACTCACGACGACGGAGTTGAAGGAAAGGTTGCGGCTAATTAATTTGCCGACGACCGGAACCAAGGCAGAGCTTGTGCACCGCCTAATAGGAGCAGATCCTTCTGGGCTCGTGTTAAGAGATTTGGGAGGACAGTCGCAAGAGCAACTATCCGATATCGTGGTGGAGCAGATCGATGAACTCAAGCTCGAGGATGAGGCAGCCCTGCTTCGAAGACACCTAGAGTTGGTAGAAAGAGAAAAGGAGCTGGTCCAGCGCGATTTGGCGCTAGCACGCCGCGAGATTGAGTTACTGAAGCAGGCGCAGCACCTAAGCGCTGCCGCGGAATCGCAGGCAAGGCCTCGCATAGAGCTGGGTGCCTCAAACGCGGTAGGCGTATTTCATGGGCAAAAGCTTAAGCAAATCGCAGAATTACTGAGCTCGTACGATGGAGAGTCTTCATACTACGACAATTGGGAAAGGCACTTAGACCTCCTGCGAAACACATATGACCTGAGTGAGGATAGCGCCAGAATTCTCATTGAGATGAAGTTAAAAAGGAAAGCCCTCGAATGGCTGCACTCCAAGCCAGAGCACATTACGATGTCCGTACAGGAGCTTCTCTTTGGACTCAGAGGGATGTTCAGGCATGAGCCTAACATACTTGCACTGCGAAAACGGTTTGAGGAAAGAACGTGGAAGAGAGGGGAAACGTTCCATAGCTATGTGCACGAAAAAATAATCATGGCGAATAGAATACCAATCCATGTGAGGAAAATCGTGGCATACCTCATTCAAGGTATTCCGGATTCGCAGCTTCACGATCAAGCGCGGCTGCTAAGGTTTAAAACGAAAGAAGCACTGCTCGAGGCGTTCGAGGACATAACGCTCCGAGAATGGGGCAAACGAGACGGAGGAGCGACGGATTCGAGAGTGAGAAGCAGAGTCAACGCGCCCCACGGATAGAGGGCGGAGGACAGAGAAATCTGCGCCGCTGCCATAACTGCGTAGATGCTGGTGTCACGTCCGGTGGTTCGACCGTCAATGATTAATCAATCTAATG
This sequence comes from Seladonia tumulorum, assembly GCA_913789895.3. Taxonomy (NCBI): domain Eukaryota; kingdom Metazoa; phylum Arthropoda; class Insecta; order Hymenoptera; family Halictidae; genus Seladonia; species Seladonia tumulorum. The sequence continues at coordinate 931,405 of CAJYYF030000127.1, read as the reverse complement.
AAGAACTATCACAAAATCCGATAATGCCACGAGAGAGGTAAGCTTAGAAATAAAACAATAAAATAACCAGCGTTAACCGTTAAATAGATACACACGTAATTATACACATATATAATGTAAAGAACTATGTTAACTCGAACTACGCAATACCGTGACGCAGTAACGAGAAGCCAAAAACAACAACTCAGCCTTCTGCAAAACGCGCAAATGAAGATCGGTTTGTACCCTGAGAACAAACAGGAGAGACATCAACAATACCACGAGAAAGAACTATGATAACCCAAACTGCGCAATAGAAGTGACATTAGATGATGCCAAACGACGAAGAAAGACGCCGACTCCATAGAAAAAGAATCCTGGCGACATGGAGTCGAGCAGCTAAGAGAAGATTAAAGATGCAAGGTGGGAACTCCTGCGCCAGCATCTTCAAGAAACAAAGAATTGGCTATCCTATGAATAAGGGAATCAACGCCTCAAGAACAGTTCTATTTAGTTCAGTCAACAGCTACAATCGAATCAGTATTAGTTGTCAGTATCATTGCGTCAAAGTGGAATCGTGCGAATCCCCGAAGTTGCACGAGTCAACCCCTGAACATTAATTACATCGCGTAAAAGTGAAATCGTGTGTGAAACCCCAAAGTTCGACGAATCAACCCCTGAACATTCCATTGCGTAAAAGTGAAACCCCAGAATTACAATAATCAACCCCGGGATATTTCATTGCGTACACCCCAAAAGAAGATTGTATCTCGGTAATATTATATTTTATTTTCTATTTTTGTAATCGCGCTAATTGCACTCATGTACATCTGCTTTATAAACTCTAACATCTGATTCAGTTTCCTATTTTGAATAAATAAATCAGTTGTTATCTATAAAAGGGTACAATCTTTATTTAAACGATCCTCAATTTCCCGAACCGTAGCCGGTGAATGCAGGTAGGTTCAAAACAGCGTACTATCCCCTCAAAACTATAATTCAGTCCACTTGGGACGTAACAAAATTTGGTGACAGCGCACAGTGGTCCAGAAGCCCGGTTTTTGTGGCCAAAATTCAAAATGTTGTCATAATTTTCTGAAAGTTGGTAATTAGGAGTTTTTGGAGTCGCTGATAACGAATCTGACATTAAAAATTAAAAAATTTTTACGGCAGGGTTATTATGGCGATCTAGAGGGCGGTATTTCGTGGCCCGATTAAAAAATTTTGTAAATCGATGTTTTTCGTCATTTTCATAGAACAATATCATTGAGATACTTAATGCCATGTTTTAAATTAGTATAACCTATAGAAAAAAAAAAGAAATAACAATAGTAATAGAATTTTTTATGATTTCTTCATACGACAAATGTGGTCGTCTTACAGGTGCCGAAACTTCAAGGTTCTCTCTGTCGTATTTTTCGATGCTTAGATGTTCCTCCAACCACTTCTCATGTTGTGATCGAAATTTCTGTTGATTTCGTTGGGAATTTTTCCATTTTGTACACAAATTACTGCAAAACTTGCTATTAGATTTATAGGTTTATATATATATCTTAGATTTATTAACAAGGTTATAAGTATTAGCATTGTAAATCTTTGGTTACATGAAAACTATAAACTATCGGCATCGCAATTCTTAGTTACTTCTTTATAGTCCGAACATTTCTTTCACACTCTCACACAGTTCGCTCGTTACTCGCTCTGCGCGCGCATACCCACTCGGCGCACGCAATCGCACGTGGAAGCATGTATTTATGCCTATATTCCAACACACCTCCTTAAATCATGCTTCATAACTCTAGTAATATCTAGTAATATCAAACAATTATCGTTTTTTTTTCTTCTTCACTAAACAATATTTAGTGCATTTCTGAATGCTTCGAACTTATTTCTTCCAAGTGCTTTAGTTAAAATATCTGCAATGTTATTGTCTGAATTTACCTTAATAATCTCTATGATACCTTTGTCACAACACTCGTTTACAAAATGATAGTGGACTTCAATGTACTTTGAGTTTTTTGTTAAGTTACCAAATTTAGCGATTGCAATGGCTCCAGCATTATCTTCATACACTTTAACTGGTTTTTGTACCTCTACTTTAAAGTCTTTTAATAAATTTAAAATTACTCTAATTTCACTGACCGAGTCAGATAGTGCTACGTATTCTGCTGCAGTCGAAGATTTTGTAACACTACCCTGCTTCCTCGATTTCCAATATATTACGTTTCCAAAAATTCTGATGACATATCCTGTTGTAGATTTCCTATCTGACTTATCTCCTGCCCAGTCGGCATCCACAAAGCAGTCTACAATATCCGCGTTTACATTTCTTCGATACGTTAATTGTAAGTCTCTCGTCAGGTACAAATATTTTAATATTCTTAACGCGTATTTATAATGTGATTCCTCATAACAGTTTTGGAATCGACTAAGATAGTTCACACTGTAACTTATATCTATTCTTGTACTCGTGCTTACATACAGTAATGCTCCTATCAAATTCCTATAATTCAAGTTTGTTGTTTCTGACTTTGCGGGTTGTAAACTTAAATTTTGCTCCATAGGAGTATAATATAGCTTAGATTCTACTATGTCATACTTCCTAGCTATTGATTCTATATAGTCCTTTTGGTTTAATGTCATTTCACCTTTCGTGCAATCATAATTGATATTGATTCCTAGGTACTTCTTAACTTCACCCACGTCGCTCATACAAAATCTCTTTGACAGCTTAGTTTTTATCTCTTGTAATCCTTCGCTATTTTTCCCGCAAATCAGTAAATCATCTACAAACAATATTAAATAAATTTCTTCATTTTTTCCATACTTCACATACAAACAGTAATCATTTTCACTTCTCACAAATCCTAGTTCTTTTATATAGTTGTCAAAGCACTCATACCATGCCCTTGGGCTCTCTCTTAAACCATACAAGGCCTTATTCAATCTACAAACTCTTCCAGTATTATCGTCGTATCCTACAGGTTGTTTTACATATACTTCCGATTTCACTAAGCCATTAAGGAATGCTGTTTCCACGTCTAATTGTAATATTTTCAAATTATTTTGACAGCAAAATGAAAGTAATAATTTTAGGGTTTGTACCCTAGCTACTGGTGAATACAAGTCTTCTAAAATTTCTGATTGTTGAAATCCGCGTACAACAAGTCTCGCTTTCTTTCTATTTTCTGCTTTGTTTGTGAACACCCACTTTAAATCTAATACTTTAATATTTTCTTTCCTCTCAACTAGCTTCCAAGTTTTATTCTTATTTAAACAATTCATCTCTCTATCCATAGCTTCCTTCCATAAATCGTACTCATCACTTTGTAATACCTCATTATAATTTGACGGACTTTCTGCATTGACTACATTTACATAAATGCACCTTGTGTTCACTAAACCAGCACTATAAAACTTCGGCTTTCTCTTTTCTCTTTCTGATCTTCTTAAACCAACTTTATTTTCATTTATTTCTTCGCTTAATTCGCTTTGGCCCTTTTCCTGACTCTTTTCAAGATCCTTACTCTTGGTATTTTCTACAGATTCGTCAGATTCAGAATTTTCACTTTCATCTATCACACTGCATTCTTTATCATCATTACAACTTTCGTCGTCATCTCCTCTGAATCCAACTAAATTTCCGCTATCTTCTACGACATCAACATGTCGAGCTATAATAATTTTTCCATTAATTAGTACTCTATAACCAACATTTTCGTACCCTAATAGAATCCCTACATCTGCTTTTCTATCCCATTTGGAATGTCTCTTTTCTTCTGGTACTCTAACGAAAACTTTACTGCCTAATAATTTTAAATTGCTTACATCGGGTTTTTTATTGAAAAATATTTCAAACGGTGTCTTGTTCTCAATTGTACTTTTGGTAAAAGTTCTATTTTTCAAATAAGTCGCAGTTCTGACAATTTCCGGCCAATATCTGATATTAACATTAGCTTCAGACATTAAGCATCTCGCCGAATTCATAATAGTCCTGTTTAGTTTTTCAGCCACACCATTCAACTCATGAACATACGGTGGGCACGGTTCGATTCTGATTCCTCTCTTGTTAGTTATTTCATACATATACTTATTCATAAATTCTTTTCCATTATCACACCTTAATATTTTTATTTTTTTCCCGGTTAAGTTCTCAACTTTATTTATATAATTCTCAAAACAATCGTAAACTTCGTTTTTCGACTTGATGGTATAAACTACTGCCAGTTTACTATAATCGTCAACCAAACTAAAAAAGTATTTTGAACCATCATAACCTATATTTTTATGTGGCCCGTTTAAATCAGAATGAACTAATTCTAATATTTCTTTTGCTCTCGTTCTATTATTCTTAAATGGTAAATTGTGCATTTTATTTTGCAAACATGTACCACATTTGAGATCAACCGATTCTAATTCTCTAGGTAAACCGTCGACTAATCTATTCTTACACATATAATCCAAATAATTAAAATTAATATGCCCTAACATTCTATGTAGTTTTTCTTTCCGAGTCATTTTGTTAACCTCTGAATTGTAGTTTACTTTTTCTTCAATAAAGCTACTCATTTTATACAAACCATTTTCCTTTTGAGCTATTCCTATTAACTTGTCCCTCTCATTATAAATTTCTGCAGTTTGACCAATGCAGATTACCCTATTTTTATCAGTTACTTTCGCAAAACTTATCAAATTCTTATCCATATTCTTCACATAAAATACATCATGTATCGTTATTTCTATTTCTCTTTCATTCATCATGAAATATGTTCTCACCTTACCAACTTTAGTACCTTTTAATATTCTACCATCTCCTACTCTAACATTGATTGGAATTTTCAAAACTACAAATTCACTATAATAAGTATCATTGTTAATAATGTGGTCTGTACAACCACTATCTAAGATCCAATCTATTCTTTTGAAATTACAATTATAAATTTCAATATTTTCCTTGTTGTACTTATTATGCATAATCTCTGTCAAAAATGAGCCTTTATCACTAAAGTTTTCGCGGTAGCTATATCTCGCATCATACTCTTCATATACGTTGTCATCGCTGCGCTGATGCCAGCCTCTGCCCCTGTTGTTGAAATTCCGTCGGGGATAGCCTCTGCCTCTGAAATTGCCTCGTGCTGCCTGCTGTGGTTGGTATTGTTGCTGCGGCGATGGCGTCAGCTGATCACGAGCACCTCCTCGCTGGTAGACCCTGGTTCCGCTTGGTCCTCTCCTTCCAGCTCCTCTGCGCCATGGATTTCTACAACTTTTGATTTTATGGCCTGATTTTCCACAGCCATAGCACGTCACATCCAGCTTGTTTTCAGCTTTAAATACGCTAGCTTTCTTTTTATTCAAGTCACCTTTAATTTGCTCGTCCCACATTTTTATTTTATTCTTTAAAAATTCACAATTTTTATCTTCCTCTTTCATGGCATCTATCAAATCACCAACATAACTCAGTGAGTCCGGTAATGTTCTCAGCATATAATTTAATTTCTCTTTCTCATTCACTTTTCCACCAGCACTTTTTAGCTCATTTATTGTTTTTTCGAACTCCGTGAAAAATGTGCTCGAATCTTCAAAATCCTTTAATTTTATTTTTTCTAATTTATTTCTTATACAAATCTGCAGCGCTGTTGATTCTCTTATGTAAAGTTGATCGAACTTCTTCATGATGCCAAATGCTGTATTTTCATCTCCCACAAATTCCAGCTGATCATTGGTTATGTTGCCATATATGTAATTCATCGCTTTTAAATTTAACTCGTCCCAATCATTTTGATTTTCTGTGTCCTGTCTCTCTCTAGTTGCTGCTACTTCACATTTCTTCCATTTTAAAAACAGTAGTAACCTTTTCTTCCAAATATTGTAGTCTCTCCCATCAAATACTGGAATTCCTATGTCTTCGGTTTTCGGCATATCGGTAGCTTCAAATTTTATCTCGTTTTTTATTTTGTAAACCTTGCTTTTGATGATCAAAACTTCTTTAAGTATTTTCAGGAATTGTCTTCTCAAGTGGTTTCTGATCTCCCTATCTCGATCTAAATTTGACTCGTCTGTTTCAGTTTTCAATTTGTTTATTTCATTTCCCATCAAATCATCTCTGGTATCATGTGCACTTCGAATAAATCATTTGCCTCGTGTTCACTTAACCTCTCGCGACACGTGCTCTCATAACCTCTTCGGCCACGTGCTCTCATAACCTCTTCGGCCACGTGCTCGATCCCTTTTCTCATTCACGTACATCCGCGTTATATTTATGCGTTTTCCTCTATAACGTCTTTCGGGATCATCACTCTATACATTTCAATTATTTTTTTCACTCGAACGTGCACGAATTAGATTTGAACTTCAAGTCACTTTTCACTCGAAACCACGGACTGCTACCATATTAGATTTATAGGTTTATATATATATCTTAGATTTATTAACAAGGTTATAAGTATTAGCATTGTAAATCTTTGGTTACATGAAAACTATAAACTATCGGCATCGCAATTCTTAGTTACTTCTTTATAGTCCGAACATTTCTTTCACACTCTCACACAGTTCGCTCGTTACTCGCTCTGCGCGCGCATACCCACTCGGCGCACGCAATCGCACGTGGAAGCATGTATTTATGCCTATATTCCAACACTTGCGAATTTTCTCTTTAACAGACTTCCTATATTCCTCAGAAATGTCAACTTCTTCCATCGCATTAAAAATAAAACAGGTCACTGCAATTGTCTTTCTATTTAAATCACTTTCATTGAGCCACACACTGAACAGTTCTTCATTTTTGAAGCGATACTCATCTAAAAAATTAAAGTTAGTAAGTTTTTATGAACGCTACTGTCTAATACACTAAGAAAAATGAAACATACTTAAAAATCTTTTCGACATTGTTATATAGAATGTTTAAAATGTTACTATACCCTAAATAAATACACTAAATAAATAATATTACACAACTAATTATAAAATAAAATAATAATAAAACAGAAACACTCTAGAAAACATTTATATCCACTGCATTGCACTGGATGTTTCGCTTTGGTCACTTCGGAAAAGACTGATCTAATAAAGCGAAAGACGTAGTGAGAAAACCTCTTCGAATCTGTCTACGACAATGTTCCAAAGTGTCTGCGATACATAATAGTAACAAAAGATAAGGTTCCCTTTAAGAAAACATCACAGTTATGGTCCACAGACGCCGAAACAGATAAGGCGGGTTCAGGTCCCGAACGCAACGTCAAAATACCTCGGACGCCTTTATTAAAATTAATACAGAGTTAAAAGTCGCAAGTGGGCGCAGCTAAACTTTGCATATTCTTTTTAACAAATGTTTAAACTTTCGTAAAAAATAAGTCCAAAGTCTAGTACTTGCTAGCATTTTTTTAAAACCCTTCTTAAAGCTTAAATTGTTACAAACTTGGAATATTTGTTTATGGATTAAAAAATGTTTATGATGGCATTTAGAACTTAAAGTACATCTACTAACATATAAAAAATCATAATTATAACTTGTTTTCTGATATCCTATAAGTGGTATTTAAAACGTTTAATAGAATGCTCAATTTTATGATTTTGTTTTTAGAACGCCGTATCTTATTATACAATTACCTAAAATCAATAATATTTTGGATTTAGGAGCTTTGAAGAGTTATCAGTTTATAGCAAAAAAAATTTTTTAATCTATTAACCTTGAAAAATTGAATTTTGGCCACAAAAACCGGGCATCTGGACCACTGTGCAGCGGTGGGATAGAGCGCAGAATTGAGGATTGGAAAATACAGATTACCCATAACTTCTCATATTAAAACTATAATGGCAAATTCCGGTGGTGACGGATCTGAATTACCTGGACCTGAATCAGATGTATTAAAAATGGCCATAGAACAAATAAAAAAGGCCCAAGAAAGTAACGATTTCATAGCCGATCTTGGCACTAAATTTCGAGAATGAAGTCAACAAATAGCGGATATACATGATGCATTGTATTCAATAAGTAAGCAACCGACACCGATTAAGAGTCAACAAACGACTCCAGAAAGACCGACACACAGACTGACAGAACAGTTAGGCTACCCAATACAAATCAAAGACGCGTTAGAAACAGTACCAGTGTTCGATGGTTATAAGCCCTCTGTATTTCAATTCTTGAAAGCATGTGAAAGAGCTAAAGCAATGCTCCTACCGGATATGGAACCATATTTGATTAAATTATTAACAAACAAACTCCGAGGACATGCATTTATAGCCATCGAAGACTCTAACATAGACACCCTAGAAGAGTTTGGAACAAAATTAAAACTTATGTTCGGACTCCAAAAGACGGTTAATCAGTATAAGGGCGAATTAGGAAACATTTTTAAGAACCCTAACGAAAATATTTTGGACTACATAAATCGCGTAAAAAATCTACGACTCGCTATCATCGATGGAGAACGCAAAATACACGGAGAAACTTCGGAAGAATTACTAAACAATATAGACCTCGATTTCATGGAAGCATTCTTAAAGGGATTACCATCAGAAATTCGCGTCGGATTGCAATTAGAAGGCTATACCAATTTAGAGGAAGGATGCGCCAATGCAATAAAGATCGCGAAACAAATCCGACACGAGGGAGAACGAGTCGGAGCATACTACAGAAGCGCGACTCAGCAGCAGCAGAGATATCAAGTTTCTTCAAGCAGATATCAGGCCCCTCCGAGGCGAGACAACTACACCGAATCGCGCTGGCGCTCCGATCCTACCCCCTATCGCAATAACCCTTATTATAATAACAGAAATCCAGACAGTAACTTGAGGACCAACCACCAAACAGGAAATGATAATCGGGGTAGAACAGCTGGTCCACCTGTCACTTGCAACTACTGCAAGAAAACCGGACACACAATCAAAAATTGTTATAAATTCAAATCAAAGGTGGAATCAGGTGAGATAGTGCCCTATTCCCTACAAAAGTTGGGAAACGAGAGGTACTCCCCAGGGACCAGCGGCGCACCCAAGGGAGCGAACCCCACCGAGCGTCGCTCCGTAATGATAACACTGTCCAACAAAATAAAACTTTTTTCGGTTTTTGCAATGTCTGTTGGGTGATTCTTATACACCTTGTCATTCTAAAACCGAATCTGCAAACAGAATTTCTCTATCACGCAACGTTTTCGAAAAAACTTGGTTTTTGTAAAAATGCATAATTTTGATAAAAAATGACGTGTTACGCAAAAACTACACACGCGAGAGAGTTCAACTTTGAGTCAAAAGATAGAGGGGACTCTCCTCTACATATACATATAGTCAATTATATTTTTATGTACTTCCTAATAGTTGTGAATGGTTGTTAAAGTTTGAAAATGTCCCCGACACGGGTACTTTTTACGCTCTATTTTTGTATTTATGTGAAAAATCCTTTATCTAGCAGAAATTTACTATACAGGAATGCATTCTACAGACATTTCTGATAAAGAAACCATTCACGAAAAGTATTTGGTTCCCTTAGTATACGAGAAGGTGAAGAAAATATTCATTGACAGCTTGTGCGCGACGCATTCGCGCCAGACGGCCATTGCGGCCTTTTCTCGACTCGCCAGGGCCGTCGCTATGCGTATTCGACGTTGGTACCACTCTAATGTGTCTTTGCTTACTATGCTTAACTAAATAAATTTTTTTTGTCTTTTTGGGTGCCAATCATTACACAAAATTATAAAAATACGAGTTATATTCACATTTCATTGTGGAAATGCTTAATAAAGATAATTGAATAGAAAAACTTACCTATTTCCGAAGCAAACAAATTAAAAAATGTTTCCGCCTTTGAAATGTTTGTGCCGGTGGTTAAATGACTCAGTGTTTTATAACAAAGTTTATTCAATAACTATACACGGCACTATCACCTGCCGATTTAACTTTGGGTGATTGATTAAATATGGAACAGTGGTCGTAGTGCGGAAAAGACGGACTTCTTAAGTTTTTACAACTGGTTAAATGCGCGATGGATACTGGGGTTCTGACTAGTTCAGATGTGCGATTGTCTCTATTTGTTCTGACTAGCTCAGATGCGCGGTTGATTCTGACTTTGCTGTCCCGAGGTCCGTTCTCTCGTCAACTCTTGTGACGAGGAAATTCGTGGGCATAGGCCCAAATTTGGGGGAAAAAGGCACCCCATTCGTCAATTAGACTGTAGAGGAGGAGGATCTTCTTCTCTTCGTGGAGGTGGAAGCTCCTCCTCATCCGAAGACGGAAAATCCCGAAAAATGCGCGTTTTAAGGACCTCGGGACAGAGTCTGTTTTTCGGCCTAAGTGGCCTTCGAAATTTATGGCCTGCGTGGCCCGCGTGCTGGCTGGCCCAAGTGGGCCGAACGTGGTTTATTACCCCCTTGGCCTGAGTACGCTCACGAAACCAAGGGGATGCGAAAACTTAGGCTAGAACCCGAGCGTGTCTTGATCGACACAAACCAGGCGCCTTGTGATATATGGCCTGTGAGGCCTGGCGATGCGACGCAAGGACTGCGTATCCTTGGCCGCTGCGTGTTACGGACAATGGTCCGTTGTAGTCCGAATTCGGGACCCTCGCGTACCTCGCGATCGGTACTCGAAACGAGAGTCTTACGAATTGACTTTATGGCCACTTTTCCAATGCTGTCAGCTTAAACCCTCGAATGCACGTTTTAGACATTTCGAGGACTAAGCATTCTTCTAAGTAAACGAAGGACAGCAAAAAATCGGAAAAGGGCCTCGCATGTGTACAAATGCATGAAATCGAACATGCTCCCCCCGTTGAATGATACCGTCATTCAAGAAAGATAACATGATGTAATGCGAGTAATATTACAAACGAAGTGTGTGGATTATATGATGTGAAATTAAAACGCAAAAAATACTGTGAATACAACGCGAGTAAAATTAATAGTAAGACGCGACTTAAAAATAATGATGACACGCGTTTTAAAACTAAATATATAATGTACGAAAATAATATAACGAAATATGCGAATTATATAATGCGAAGTTAAAAAGTAAGTAATGTAATAAGACGCAACTTAAATTAAAAAAGATACGCGTCTAAAATTAAACAAATAATGCGCGCGAATAATATAAATTGATTAATACGAGAAATGTGCGAAATAATGGTAACGAAAATCATCTGATAAAGAAAAAGTGAGCGTGATAATATTATTAATCTAACGGAAGTGGTGCAATTTGCTTAACATTACGCTTATAAATGCCGTTAACGGTTTTAACGGAGACTGCGCGAATGATTCCGTCCCTGCCAGGATGAATTTCCTCGACTCGTCCTAGACTCCAGCTCATCGGTGGTAGATGGTCATCTTTGAGGACCACGATCGTCCCCACTTGGATGCTGTGCTCGCCCTTGGTCCATTTTGCGCGAACATTAAGGTGGTGGATGTATTCCTTTGACCACCTAATCCAGAAGTCTTGTTTGACTTTCTGAATGTGTTGCCATTTTGACAACCGATTGGTCGAGGTCTCGGTGAAATCGACCTCTGGCAGACTTGTCAACGCGGAACCAATCAATAAATGGCCAGGAGTAAGAGCTGAAGGATCATTGGGATCGGAAGACAACGGTGTTAACGGACGGGAATTCAGGATTGCCTCGATTTCCGTTACAAAAGTGTTAAATTGTTCAAGCGTAAACAGTTCCTCGCCCACTACGCGTTTAAGATGATGTTTGAAGGATTTAACCGCAGCTTCCCAGAGTCCGCCGAAATGAGGAGAGAGTGCGGGTATGAAATGCCAAGTAATTTCTTTGTCTGTTAGAAACCGTCTAGTTTTTTCATCCTCTTGCAGAACTCTGAGAAGCTCGATTATCTCGTTATTGGCACCGACGAAATTAGTGCCGTTATCGGAATATACATTTTTGCAAATTCCGCGTCGTGCGATAAATCTTTTAAAGGCTGCTAAAAATGTCTCCGTGGTCATATCACCAACCACCTCAAGGTGTACTGCCTTGGATGAAAAACAAATAAAGACTGCCACGTATATTTTTATTCGGGTGCGGTTTCTGTACTGACGCTCCTTTATATAAAAAGGGCCGCAATAATCGACGCCTGTGTTAATAAATGGTCGATTTTCTGTGACTCGATGTGTGGGAAGATTGCCCATTATATACTTGGTGGTAGGTGGGTTGACCCGGAAACATTTTACACAGTTGCGAATTATTTTGCGTGTTGTGTTTTTACCATCAATCGGCCAATACGATTGACGAACGTTGTACAATGTTGCGGTTAGACCAGAATGCATATTATTAACGTGAGCGTCGCGAATAATTAATTCCGTTATGAAATTGTTCTTCGGCAAAAGAATCGGATGCTTCTGGTTGAAATTGAGATTTGAATTTGGGAGGCGACCTTCTACGCGTAAAAGCCCATTCTCATCAAGAAAAGGGGTTAAACATAGCAATTTACTCTTGGAATTCAATGCGTGTCCGGATTTGAGATCATGCAATTCTTCTCGAAATGCTGTTTCTTGAATCAATTTGATGATCTTATCATTTGCGCGATTGATTTCTGAAACTGTAATTGGACCGTGACAACGGCCTTTAGGTAAAAATCGTAAGCAATACGAAATTATCCTACGAAGTCGCCTGATGCATGAATACCGTTCAAGAATTTCCTGTGCGTTTATGACTGAAGAAGTGAAACATGTGATTTTGCGTAATTCTGGTATTGCATTGGGTACTTCGACACACGATTCCGGCCATAAAGATTCATCGTGTGCAAGCCATTCTGGTCCGAATTGCCAGAAATTATTGTTAATTAATTCCCTAGCTGTGATACCCCGAGATAATAAGTCTGCGGGATTGTCACCAGATCTGACGTGTCGCCATGCTTCGATGTTTGTTTTGTTCTGGATTTCCGCGACGCGATTCGCGACAAAGGTTTTGAGTGTGTTCGGAGATCGCAACAGCCAATGTAACACTATCGTGGAGTCGGTCCAAAAAATCGTTTTTAAATGTGTGTGGTTAATTGCGTCCTTTACTGCACAGTACAAATTCGCGAGCAAAGTGGCACCGCAAAGTTCCAATCGTGCGAGGCTAACGGTCTTCAATGGCGCAACGCGTGATTTTGCGCAAAGAAGACTTGATTTTATATTTCCGGATTTATCTATTGTGCGTATGTAAATGCTAGCCCCGTACGCGCGTTCGCTGGCGTCACAGAAGCCATGCAATTCGATCGTTCTGACTGACCTCTGTGCGACGTGTCGTTTAAATGTTATATTTGTGAGTGATTTTAATTGAGTTTGGTATGTAGACCATTCCTGTTGTATGGCCATAGGCAACGACTCATCCCAATCTACCTTAAGTTGCCAGAGTTGCTGCATAAGGATTTTTGCAACAACTATTACTGGCCCAAGGAGACCCAAAGGATCAAAGATTTTCGCGATGGTAGACAAGATTGTACGTTTTGTGTGTGTTTCGTTATTGTTAACATTTACTGAATAACTAAATGAGTCTGTGTGCGGATTCCATGACACTCCTAAAGTTTTGACTGTTTCGTCACCGAAAAACTTGGGATGTACTTGTTCTTCAGAGAGATCTGACAAAAGACGAGGATCATTTGATACCCATTGGCGGATATTTAATCCTCCACGTTTGAGTAAGCAAATGATCTCGTTTCGTAATTTTTGCGCGTCTTTGTATGTGGCGGCTCCGGTCAAGAGATCATCTACATAGATGTCCCGTTTAATGACTTCGGAAGCCGCGCCGTAACTGTGTGATTCATCGATTGCTAATTGCTGAAGGCATCGCGTGGCTAAGTATGGAGCAGAGGATAATCCGAATGTGATTGTATTCAATTCGTAAGTTGCGATTTCATTTTTTTCGTTCCTCCATAAAATCCTTTGATAAGCGCGGTCTTCTGGACGTACTAGAAATTGTCTGTACATTTTTTCTATGTCGCCAGTCAGAACAAACGAATGCATGCGAAACCGAAGAAGTAAACAAAAAATATCGTCCTGTATGGTTGGACCAGTTAAAAGTGCGTTATTTAATGAATATCCGGTGGTCGACTTGGCCGATCCATCGAAGACCACTCGAACTTTGGTCGTTGTGCTTGACGGCTTTATTACTGCGTGATGTGGCAGGTAGAATCCGTCCGAAATATCAGGTGTTTCTACCTGACTCATGTGACCCAATGACAGATATTCTTTGATTACTTTTGTGTATTCGGTTCGTAAATCTGAATTGTGCGTAAGTTTTCGTTCCAGCGATATGAAACGATTTAATGCGCGCGTACGGGATTCGCCTAGATTTTGTTTAAATTGATTAAACGGAAGCGCGACGACGTATCTTCCGGTTTTGTTGCGTGAAAATGTGCGTTTAAAATGTGCCTCGCATTCCTCCTCCTCTGGTGTGAGATGAGGATGCGACGGACCTTCTTCGATTTGCCAGAATTTAGTTAGATCGAAGTTGACATTATTTATTAATGTAGTGCGCGTGTTTCTTGCTGTGTGAATAGGAGCACTCCCCCCGATGATCCATCCTAACTGCGTTTTTTGGAGGATCAGATCGGAATCATCTCGCGTTGATAATTTAACTTGACCAATGCTGAGGCACGAGATCGTCGGTCCCGTACCAATCAGCATGTCGATTGGAGCCGGCCGATGGAAATGCGGATCCGCTAATTTAATGTTATGCGGAATTTGAATTTTTGTCCTATCAATTTGACAATCGGGTAAATGATTGGCAATTCTAGGTATGATGAAAAAACTGAGTGTGCGATTAAAATTTGTTATCCGAGAGACAATTTTCAATTTGACAATCCGATTCGTTACCGTGTTTAAATCGTTCAAAGCTTCGATGGTTACACTTTGTTCGTGCGTTTGTAAGTTTAATTTTTTCGCTAAATCGGACGTGATGAAGTTTGCGTTGGAGCAAGTGTCTAATAGTGTTCTGCACTCGATTGGGTTTTTGTCTTTGTCTATTGCGTGAACTATGGCCGTAGCCATCAAACCGTGTGTTGATCCGTCTGTGATAAGCGAAGTAATGTGATTGTTTAATTGGTGTGTAACATCGAAGCGAGTAGCGAGTCATGATGGATCGGCGTTTTCTGTTGACGAGGTATCAGCGCGAGATTCTATTTTTGGTCTCTCGGATTTCCGATCCAAATGTAGATGTGTGTTATGTGGTAAATTGCATTTTTTGCATCTGCCACCGCGACATGTATTGTGCGAATGTCCCGGTTTCAAACAATTGTGGCATAATTTTGTCTTGCGAACTAACTCTATGCGTTTTTCCACGGATGCATCTAAAAACGATTTGCATTGAAATGCTGCGTGCGATCCCGATTTACAAATCCCACATGTTGGGAATTGTATTGCGGTGTTGAAAACCCGTCGGACTGATTTTGGCGAAGGCGGTGGCGAATTACGTTTAGGCGGATTATATTTTGCGCGATTATTGTTATAATGTGATTTTTGATGTGTGTTTTCTTGTCTCTGGTTATTACTGTATGATACGGTTTCATAATCCTTGCATTGATGTGATGCCATATGCAAGAACTTGAAAATATCGTCAATTTTGGGCACTTCGGTATCGGATAACGTGCGTTCCCACGTTTTCCGCGTTTCCTTGCCCATTCGCGAAATGAGGATGCTGCTTAAAAGATCATTCGCAATATCTTCTTTTTTCCGTCCTAACGCTTCGAGTGACCGAATGTGCAGTTGCATGTAATTTGCAAGATCGCGAATTGATTCTGATGAATCGTCTGACATCGCGGGTGTGTCGCGTAAAAGAGCCGCGTGTTGAAGTACCAATGCGCGTTTATTGTCGTAGATTTCGGTTAAGTGCTTCCAAGCGGCTTCGTAGTTTTCTTCACTTATCGTGAATGCGCCGATTGCGATTTCGGCCCTTCCCGACAAGGATAGTTTCAAATAATTTAATTTCTGTATGTTGCTTAATCCGGTATGCGTGTGAATCATGGTTTGAAATGCGTCTTTAAATGTGACCCAGTGTTCAATTCGCCCGTCGAATTTTGGCAAAACAATCTTTGGCAAATTGACATGAATGACCTTTGAATCTTCGTGATTGGTTTCAGAGAGCGTGATTTTTGTTTTTGTCGCAAAAGATTCTTGGAGTTGAATTGCTGATGCAATAGCGTTATCATAATTGTCAGTTACTTGTTCTCGCTGCTTATCCAATTCGTCATAATCCTCGGACAGCATTGCAAGTTCGTCTTGGTGTTGATTAAATTTAGAAAATAAATCTCTTAGCCGACCGATTCTTTCGCGAAGTTTTATGCGTTCTAATGCAGAGTCTTTGTAACACGCAACAAAATTGTTCAGGACGGTTATTTGGCCTTTGAAAAATCTACACTTATTGCGTAGTGAACCGATTTGTTCGTTTTTATCGCTTGGGGGCGCCATTTCGTGAAATCGAGACAGAAAGGAAATACGAAATAAGAGAGGATTTGATTGTGTGCGAATTTGACAAGCCTACCTTGCCGATGACTTCTTTCGCTGTCTCGTTCCTGGTTCCTTGATCCTGGAGAATCAGCAGGCTGGAACTCAGGTCCCCAGTGTTTGTTGAACTCCCGGTTTATATGTCGCCAACAGCAGTACTGGGATGCTGAGAACGCCTCCGGTCCGTTTGCTGCCAGGAGGACGTTGGTTCCCCGATGTTACTGATGTGGCTTCCCCGAAGAGATGGAGATTGTCAAAGCTGACAAATTGCGTGAATGTCCGTTTTGCACACACTCCACTAGATCACTGATCCGGCTCGAAGGACCATGAAATGTTTGTGCCGGTGGTTGAATGACTCAGTGTTTTATGACAAAGTTTATTCAATAACTATACACGGCACTATCACCTGCCGATTTAACTTTGGGTGATTGATTAAATATGGAACAGTGGTCGTAGTGCGGAAAAGACGGACTTCTTAAGTTTTTACAACTGGTTAAATGCGCGATGGATACTGGGGTTCTGACTAGTTCAGATGTGCGATTGTCTCTATTTGTTCTGACTAGCTCAGATGCGCGGTTGATTCTGACTTTGCTGTCCCGAGGTCCGTTCTCTCGTCAACTCTTGTGACGAGGAAATTCGTGGGCATAGGCCCAAATTTGGGGGAAAAAGGCACCCCATTCGTCAATTAGACTGTAGAGGAGGAGGATCTTCTTCTCTTCGTGGAGGTGGAAGCTCCTCCTCATCCGAAGACGGGAAATCCCGAAAAATGCGCGTTTTAAGGACCTCGGGACAGAGTCTGTTTTTCGGCCTAAGTGGCCTTCGAAATTTATGGCCTGCGTGGCCCGCGTGCTGGCTGGCCCAAGTGGGCCGAACGTGGTTTATTACCCCCTTGGCCTGAGTACGCTCACGAAACCAAGGGGATGCGAAAACTTAGGCTAGAACCCGAGCGTGTCTTGATCGACACAAACCAGGCGCCTTGTGATATATGGCCTGTGAGGCCTGGCGATGCGACGCAAGGACTGCGTATCCTTGGCCGCTGCGTGTTACGGACAATGGTCCGTTGTAGTCCGAATTCGGGACCCTCGCGTACCTCGCGATCGGTACTCGAAACGAGAGTCTTACGAATTGACTTTATGGCCACTTTTCCAATGCTGTCAGCTTAAACCCTCGAATGCACGTTTTAGACATTTCGAGGACTAAGCATTCTTCTAAGTAAACGAAGGACAGCAAAAAATCGGAAAAGGGCCTCGCATGTGTACAAATGCATGAAATCGAACAGCCTTGCTTGACACTTGTTCCTGGTATCCCGATTTTCAATTATAAGTGTCCAGCAGTAATCGGCAAGCATCGCAGATAAGTCTCTTCGTTTATACCGTTTTTCCATTGTTGAAATGTCTTGATGAACGATTAATACTGGAATTATATTCCTTGTTTTGACTTCAAAATAATTTCGTCATAAATATAACATAAACAGTCCGGTTGATTTATACACTTCCGCGACATTTTATCGATTTAATATGGAGCAATCTATGTCATAATTATGTACTTAAATCGATAAAAATAGTCCCATTTACATCGTGTTTGGACTTATTTTAATCGGAAGAATCTCGAACTCCCATTGTTATTACAATTATAAAGATAAGACAACAATAACTGAAAATAAAATTTTTCAGTCACCGCATTGCTGTCTTTCCTTACATTGTAATTACCCTTGCAGCACAAAATATTGTGTACACATTCATATAATATTAAAAAGATATTTAATCTTTTTTTAATATTCGAATATACATACAATATTTATTTTAAATTAAGTAAAAAATATTTCTTTTTAAATATTCATAAAATATCTATTTCATGTTACGAGAAATATTAAATAAATCTTTATTTCATATTAGAAGTAGAATATTTTTTCCTAATATACAAATAATATTTATTTAATATCATGCAAAAAATATTTTTTCTCATTATAAAATGAATCTTTGTGTAATATTAGAAATAGAATATTTTTTTTAAGTATGCAGGAAATATTTTATGTTCATCATGGAAAAATAATTGTTCCCGAATATGATGCGATGTAAATTGTTTACTTTTAATTTACTTTGAATTCGTGTTTGTCACTTAATCGACATATATTCATATTATAATAACATTAATGCGACAAAGTTATTGCATGAAAAATAATCGCTTCGGAAATAGGTAAGTTTTTCTATTCAATTATCTTTATTAAGCATTTCCACAATGAAATGTGAATATAACTCGTATTTTTATAATTTTGTGTAATGATTGGCACCCAAAAAGACAAAAAAAATTTATTTAGTTAAGCATAGTAAGCAAAGACACATTAGAGTGGTACCAACGTCGAATACGCATAGCGACGGCCCTGGCGAGTCGAGAAAAGGCCGCAATGGCCGTCTGGCGCGAATGCGTCGCGCACAAGCTGTCAATGAATATTTTCTTCACCTTCTCGTATACTAAGGGAACCAAATACTTTTCGTGAATGGTTTCTTTATCAGAAATGTCTGTAGAATGCATTCCTGTATAGTAAATTTCTGCTAGATAAAGGATTTTTCACATAAATACAAAAATAGAGCGTAAAAAGTACCCGTGTCGGGGACATTTTCAAACTTTAACAACCATTCACAACTATTAGGAAGTACATAAAAATATAATTGACTATATGTATATGTAGAGGAGAGTCCCCTCTATCTTTTGACTCAAAGTTGAACTCTCTCGCGTGTGTAGTTTTTGCGTAACACGTCATTTTTTATCAAAATTATGCATTTTTACAAAAACCAAATTTTTTCGAAAACGTTGCGTGATAGAGAAATTCTGTTTGCAGATTCGGTTTTAGAATGACAAAGTGTATAAGAATCACCCAACAGGTATTGCAAAAACTTTTTGCTGTTGGACAGTGTAATCAATCCGCAAGACGACCAGTCCAACTACCTCCAACAGGAAGAATCTCCGAAGATGGACCAAATCACGGAAACGGAAACAAACCAGGAAAAAATCGACCTAGAAGGGCTATCACTGTTCGACTAGATACTGTCAACTACACTCCGACTATAATGATCATCTCCCCTGACCTCCAAGGAACAATTTCATTACTCATAGATTCAGGTTCGGAAATCAACCTTATAAAGGAATCAATGGTCCCAATATCTACAAAAATCGACACAAGTAACGCTATAAATATTCGAGGAATATCGGCTGAAGTCCTAGCCACCCTAGGGACGGTATCAATCAGGATAGCAGGCCATCAAGTAACATTCCATGGTGTTAGCAACCGAATATCGATAGATCAAAGCGGACTCTTAGGATCCAACTTTCTACAAAATAATCAAGCAAATGTTGATTACTCTCAGAAACAAGTAAAATGTGGGACCACTTACATATCATTCTTCGAACCTCAACAAATAATAGTTCCTAAGAGAACATATATCCCAATAACGGTGAATATAGTCAATCCAGAACTACAGCAAGGCTATATTCCCCGAATACCTGAAGAAAAAGGAATATTTCTTGGAGAAACAGTGGTCACCAATAACAAGGGGCAAGCCCACCTCAGAATAACGAACGCCACATTAAAAGATTATGTATTTGACCTACCCATGATAAAGTTGGAACCTTTTGAAGAAGTTACCAATCAACAAGTCAAATTCTGCCTTGCGGAAGCAGTAAATAATCATAATATTGGGTTGGCAACTAAGTAATTGCCGATTTCAGTTACAGATGAAACTATAACTTGACTCAGTTTTTGGCCGAAAAGGATCAGACTTTCTAGGAGCGTGGAATTTTCAAGTTGTCAGAAAGATGGCAAAAGGTCATCGAACAAAATGGAAAATACATCATAGATTAAAGTTCATTCCAAGTAAAAAAAAAACTCTTTTATTTCATTGAACAAATCGGCAATTACTTAGTTGCCAACCCAATAGATTCGAAGATGTATTAGAATTACTAAGACTAGACCACCTAAACATGGAAGAGAAGGAAAACGTTACGAAATTAATAAAACAAGATCAAGACAGATTCCACATTCCCGGAGAAACCCTCGAAGGCACTGATGTACTACGACATAGGATACACACCACCGATGACATTCCAATAAATACCAGACAATATCGATTTCCTCCGATCCATAAAGGAGAAATTAATAAACAAGTACAGGAATTACTAGAAACAGATGTGGTCGAAACATCAACATCACCCTATAACTCGCCAGTATGGATCGTACCAAAGAAACCGGATTCTCAAGGAAACAAACGATGGCGTCTGGTAATCGATTATCGAAATCTAAATAAAAAAACTATTGGTGATGCATATCCCTTGCCTAACATAACAGAAATTTTAGACCAACTTGGAAGTGCCAAATATTTTTCCACATTCGATTTAGCCTCTGGATTTCATCAAATTAAAATGGCATCAGAAGACGCCCATAAAACAGCTTTCTCGACACCCTGTGGGCACTTTCAATTCAAAAGGATGCCCGTCGGTTTAAAGAACGCTCCAGCCACATTTCAGCGCTTAATGAACAGTGTGCTGGCAGGACTCCAAGGATCTGAATTATTTGTATATCTTGACGATATAGTAATATATTCAAGTTTCTTACAAGAACACGAAATTAAATTCAACAAATTAATGGATCGATTACGCAAAGCAAAATTAAAATTGCAACCGGTGTGACGTTGCAAATTTTGTGACGTCACTTCTCCGTATTTCCGCGAATGGCGGATGGACCGGGCTGCCGTTGGCGCCGATTACGACTGTTTGAACGGGCAGGAAGTGCTCCCCGAGGAAGTGTAGAATCAATCCGGAGTATGGCCCATTTGCAGGAATACTCGACGAAAACGGGCCAGGAAGATAAGGAAATCCGGTACCGGTCATCTCTTCGGATGGGACGTGACACCTGGAGGCGAGCTGCAGGACGAGAACCCCTCGCCGAACATCCAGACATCGTGTCGCAGTCCTGCCGCCGCCTCACCTCAGCCACTTGCAAGGGGTTCCGGCGGGGGTGGTGTAAGCGGACCCATCAGGGCAGATTGCGAATCTGTGCCTTTTCGCGATTTGGGAAAGAATTTCCCGAGCGGGTTCGGGGCCCGCGGACCCCTCGAGTATACGATCCTGTATTCCCGGAAACTCGCGAGAAGCGCGCCCCATTAGGGAAAAATCGGCACTAGGGCGAGGAGTGGGGATACCGTAGTCCTCACGACCGCGCGACAAATTCCTAAGGATCACTGTTGTGGTAGCTTCCGCTAAGTCCGGTACCTTCGGTAATTCCGCGTTCCGCGTCCCGTAGTTTATCGTTCGAGCTCCGCGTATTAGTAGTTCTGTTTGATCGAACGCCACTTCCCGATCTACCGAGTTGCGGGAGTGCCCAAGACGATCAAGTAAGGAGCACCTCCGAACGAGGAGCGGCGATTCCGACGAAGAAGAGAATTGGCGAACATCACAGATTCCCGAAATACCGGCTAGAAGGAAGTTTTTGAAGTACAACCTATTTCCGAACTACCGACACAGTAAGTCCACGCAGTGGTCCTTCTGTCCGACCCTTCTGAGGGCGTTTATATTCTCGCGAGTTGGTTCCAGGATTTCGCGGGAGAACGAGGCGGGCTTTCCCCGCCGCGTTCTCCAGGTTTCGCGAGCCGAGACGAACGAGCGTCTCGAGCTAAATCCCTCTCGCCAAACCGTCGGCGTTTTGAGATAACCAGTAGTTTGCCCTTCGCGACGTCTTCCTCGGGGGCATCCGTCATAGTCGTAATCGAGTAAGTGACTGATTGGATCGTAGTGTACCATTTTCGTCGTTCCGAGCACCGAACCAACATCCCTTATAGAGCCGACTTCGTTTCTCGTTACTACAACATGCGCGATCCACCCTACCGTGAGGGCTGTCCCCGTTATCCCGTGTCCGAACCATTGGAACCTTTCGCGTTCTCCGTCGTTCCGCGTATCTCGGGGATTCTCTCCGCGTATTTCGCGTGGCACCCTTCCGGTGCCTGGCGCCCGAGCAGAAGGCTCTCACCTAACGTATTTTCATCTTGCGTAATTTTCCGAGGGTTTTCCGAGATCGCTATGTACCGGGAGGACCGCGCCTGGTCACGGCCGAGCGCGGCCCGGCCTACGCGCCCATAAAATCCCGGAGTCGTCCCCGCTTCCCGCCCTGACAAGCGGCGAAAAAGGGACGACGTTACACCGGATAAATGCGAATTCTTGCGTCATGAAGTGAACTATTTAGGACACATAATCAGTGAAGACGGGTTAAAACCCGATCCAAAGAAAATTGAGGCAGTACAAAAATTTCCTAAACCAAAAAACGCAAAACAAATTAAACAATTCCTAGGATTGGCCGGATATTATCGAAGATTCATATCAAATTTTTCAGCAACCGCAAAACCCCTAACAGACTTATTAAAAAAGGATGTCGCATTCAAATGGGAAGATTCACAAGAAAAATCATTTCGGATTTTGAGGGAAGCACTTGTCACGTCCGGTGGTTCGACCGCCAATGATTAATCAATCTAATAAAGAATTATTGCAAAGTCCGATAATGTCACGAGAAAGTGACGCATCAACAGGATGCCAAATCAACAACTCAGCCTTCTGCGAAGTGCACAAATAAGATCGGTTTGCATCCTTAGACTCAATAGAAGAGATATCAGATATTGCCACGAGAAAAAGCTATGATAATTCAAACTGCACAATGAAAGTTCGATTTACATTCTGAGAATCAATAAGAATGACATCGGATGATGAGGACCCCTACTCCTGAGCCAGCATCTTCAAAGACAAAGAATTGGCTACCCTATAAATAAAGGAATCAGCTCCTTAAGAGGCAGTTGCAATTGAAGTGTCCAACAATTTTGAACCAAGTTTATTAACCAAAGTACAACACGAGGGAACCAATTAGATTAACCAAAGTTACAACACGAGGAGACCAAGGTTTATTCAAGGATCCCTGAGAAACCTCGAGTGTCCCCTACTACATTGTGTACCACCAAAGAAGATTGTATTTCGGTAATATTAGATTATATTATATTTTCAATATTTTTATCGCGTTAAATGCACTCACGTATATCTGCTCTATAAATAATATCTGTAAACCTTAATATCTGATTCAGTTTCCTATTTTTGAATAAATAAATCAATTTTTATCAATAAAAGGGTACAACCTTTATTTAAACGATCCTCAATTTCCCGAACCGTAGTCGGTGAATGCAGGTAGGTTCGAAACTGCGTACTATCCCTTCAAAACTATAATTCGGTCCACTCAGGACGTAACACACTCACAACCAAAACTATACTACAATCCCCAGATTTCTCAGAAACATTTAACCTCACTACCGACGCATCGGGATACGCTATCGGAGGAGTACTCAGCCAGGGACCAATTGGAAAAGATCTCACCGTAGCATACGTCTCTCGTCTGCTGAATGTATCCGAACAAAAATACTCTACCATAGAGAAAGAATGTTTAGCAATCGTTTACTGCATATCCCATTTCCGACCATACTTATACGGCCGCACTTTCAATATAATTACCGACCACAAACCCTTAATTTGGCTGCACTCCATCAAGGATCCGACCTCCAGATTATGGAAATGGAAATTAAAATTATCGGAATACGATTATAATATTCAATACAAAGAAGGCAGAGCTAATGCTAACGCAGATGCATTAGAAACCCCCCCGAAACCTGCCTACCTTTGCAGTCTTTGGCCAGCAAACTAAGTAGGAAAAGAATATTATCAACCACATCAGAAGACTCGTTAGAATTAGACAGAAATGATAAACGAACAAGAACAGACGAACTAACGCAAATACGAAAGAGGAAAATCTCCACCACCACTTCAGAAGATTCACTTTTAAACGCTACAACACAGAAGAAAAGAAAAATTGGACCACAAGAACAAACAAAAACAGAATATCAACCACCAACTTCACCTGATAATAATAACACAGAGTCAATACATAACGAAAGAAATGACCACCCGTCTGAAATCCCTGACCTACCAGACACCCAAGTAGCACAGCCCAGCGTAATACAACGCCCGCAGCACAACTTGCAGATCCGAGAAAGTCACGAACCACTATATATGACCAAGACACAAAGTAATATTCGTTGACATGAACGGTAACCCGATCGACAAAGGAGGCGAAGAGCTAAAGGAAGCTAATCTATTAAACAGTTTCGTTGACTTAACTTTTGAACGAGCTAGACTACAACCACGAGACAAATTCTATACCATTTCCCTACCGGTTAAACGAGAGAAACGCATTCCCATCGAACCAGAAAACATCGTCAACTGCATCGGTTCACTATTAGATGTAGTCGAAGAAATGAACCTGAATTCATTCAGTATAAGGAAATCTAACAACATCGAAGACATACCTTGGAAATACATCATGAATAAATTAAAAGAAATATTTTGGAATAAACCTATAACAATAACCATATGCACAGGTCAAGTAACAATACCCCCAGAAGCCGATAGGTTCGATATAATCGAAGAAAAGCACATGTCAGCTATCGGTGGACATAAAGGCATAACAAAGACCTACCATCGAATCCGACAATCATACTTTTGGGAAGGAATGAAAAAGGACATCCAAAATTTTATCCGCACATGTAGCGAATGTCAGTTAAGAAAGCTGACAAGAATTAAAACAAAACAACCTATGGTATTAACAGACACACCGGGAAAAGCTTTCGACAAAGTCAGCCTCGACATTGTAGGGCCTCTACCAGAAACAAGAAGAAGAAACAAATACATCTTGACCATGCAAGACCTACTAACGAAATACTCCGTAGCAGTGCCTTTGACACGAACCACAACTACAGATATCGCGGACGCCTTCATTAAAAATTTCATTTGCCGATTTGGAGCTCCTAAAGCAATTTGAACGGATCTAGGAACAAATTTCACCTCCAACTTAATGAGCCAGGTGGCAAAGAAATTTAGAATTAAACATTATAAAACTACAGCATACCACCCACAAAGCAACGGCTCAATTGAAAGATCACATCATGTACTAATGGAATATTTAGAACGATACATAAATAACGCAAACAATTGGGATCACTGGCTAGATTTAGCCATGTTCTCCTATAATACGTCAGTACATGAAGGAACTAAATTCTCCCCACACGAACTGGTTTACGGGAAAATCGCCCGCGAACCAACTAGCAGAGATCCAATAAAAGAAAATTTAGAACCCACCTACGCGGATTACCTCCGAGATTTGCATATGACCATCAACGAATTACAACAGTCGGCAGCTAAAAATCTGATCGCCGCTAAAGCAAAATCAAAATACTACTATGATCAGAAAATCAACCCGCAAAACTTCAAGGTGACAGACCTCGTATATTTGCTAAAAGAACCAGTAAAAGGCAAATTCAGCGATCAATATACTGGACCCCATGAAGTCATAGAAATTCTACCTAATCAAAATGTAAAAATTCTAATTAAAGGAAACCCTCGTACGGTACACATAAATAAATTAAAATTAACTTACCCTAGACCCGACACACGAGACGATACGACGCAAGACAACAAAAACAACCAATGACAGACGCATTCATAAAAAAAAAAAACAATCAACAAAAACTCACATATTATGAACCCATTATTTAACAGATATGCCCATACCAAGACCTATTAACCGGCCCGAGGAAGAAGCCGTAGGCGAGTTTTACGGGCCAATAGATGGGGTGGTACCCACCGACCACCCCGAAACATACGGAGATCTGTTGGAGTTAAACTGCGTAGTCTCACCCCGACAATACACTACGTATGTGTACCAGGAGTACAAAATATGCGAATGGTGTTACGACTCGCTAACACCCGGGGAGCAGCGCTATTATGCACAATGCGGCTCCCACTTCATAAGCCAATCAGAACCAGCCCATATTTACAAAACATGCCAGGGCTGCCTGCGAAACCTGGCAATAGTAAGGCCGGCGGGGGACTGCACTGAGTGCATAGAGGAATTTTTCCACCTAAACGCCAACCACTGGTGGGAAATCCGTACAGGCATACCTGTTGAAGTTACAGTTAGATGGGAGTAACCCCGCTATTTTATAAGCATATACAAACATATTATATATATATACATTTTTACTATTACTATTTTTATCTTTCCCTATAATATTTCATAAATATATTTATATAAACTGTGACGTGGCATAAATGCCTACGTCCCTCCGAACCGGTGGCGGAAGACCGGGCCACTTTTCCGATCACGCATTTGCGTACGGCACTCGCGAGCGCTCTCCCTGAGTCGGTCTCGAAAAGACCAAGGGCGGAGTGCTAATGCGTTTTTAAACGTCGCGCCGCTTGGCGCGGTGCGAATTCCAGGATCGTATCCGGGTCCCAGGGGGACCCGGACCCCTTTTTCCTATCTGGCCGCTAGCGGGAAACCTCGAGGAGAGGCGCTCCCCGCGACGTTCTGTAGGAGCTCCCGCACGACGACAACGAGGGAGAAGCCGAGCCCGGGTTTACCAGCCTGGAGGAGCCAACGAAGGATTTCGCACCAGGAGGCCAACATCTTCTCCACCTCGTGGCTGCCTCGCCCGCCGAAGGAATGCGTGCGACGCGGGATTGGCTCGGACTCTTTCTCCGCGGGAGTAGGCCCAGGACCGTAGGGCGCGGCCCTGCCGCGCCAAAGTATGCGATAGGTCCGAGCGTCGCGCGGGGATAGGAGAAATTAGGAAAGTGGGGGACGCCTTACTTCCGTTTTCCCGAGCCAAAGACGAAATAGGTCACTGTGCCAAACACTGTCGCGCTTGATAGACCATTGATTTGCTTAGCGAAAGTAGTGTTAGAGTCACGAGTAGTTTCACAACGCGTGATCGGAGAGCCGCTGCCGGAAAACTGGAAGCCAGCTGTGCCGAGTGGTAAGTGCCGATCAGGCTTTCGTACTACGATTAATATCGTGTAAATATTTCGCGTTGGCTCGGGAACGTTTTTCGCGAACGACCTGCGTTTCGCGTTGCGTAAGACGTATTTCCGAGGTGCCGTGGATCGCGTCATAGAGTAACTCGCGTAGGGCCCGGAATCGTCGGTCGGGAGAGCGTACGGATCGGGTTTGTAACGCGAAGTCGCGAATTCGCGGGGGATCCGATACGCCACCGATTTTTCGCGGGGAGAGAAATCCCAAACAAAGTACGACCTTCGAGAAAGTCCACGGTGGGACGCCGCGACGTGCCGTAGCGTTTGTCCGACTCGTGCCGACGGCTACAGTCACAACGGAATTTTCCTATCGCGTATGCTATCGGAACTCGGTCGAAGTAGGCTCGAAAAATTGTACAGAAGCGACGCCGTCCATCGCGTCCACGGCCGGGTTCGACGCGAAGAAATTAGAATCGAGCGAAATAGCGCGATCGGCCGAAAAGCTGCCGGTATATCATCGTCATCGCGCGGGCTTTTCTTTCGACGCTGCCGGGCTATCTCCCGGCAGCCGTGTATAACATCTTCGTAAAATAACGTTTGTCAAAGCCCTAAGACCGCTTCTAATTATTCCGAGAAACCTTCCCGCCGCGGGGAACGTCCCGTATTCCCTTCGTAGAATCCTGGCCACGGGCTCGCTATCCAGGAGATCGCGCGACACTCGTAGATTCGACAGTACGTTCCGCTTGCCGAAATTTCGCGAACTTCTCGCGTGGCACCCCGAGGTGCCTGGCGCCCGTTCGAAGAACCGACCGCTAGAGTAAATTTCGCGGAAGTCGAGTCAACGAGCTGCCGTTTGTCCCGGGAGGACCACGTACCTCGCGGCCGATGTGTGGCCCGGCCTCACGGCCTATAAAAACCCGGTGTTGACCAGATTTTCTTCCGTCCGACGGACCGCGAAATCTGGGCAACGTGACAAATTGGCGCCCGAACAGGTTTGAACAAGCTCTTAATAAAATCTGGCACTTACTATCTGGCCGTAAAAATACCAATTCAAAGAGATTGTTCATTAAAGACGCACGAAGAGAGTACGGCGCTCTCACGGAAAATTTACGCGTACCGGACGCACGAGGTCGGAACGAAAGCGGTACAGTCGCGTCGAAAAACGAACAAGCACCACCACGGTAAAACCAAACTTTCGCGTACGGGACGAGCCAACGCACGACAATATATATCGCGAAATTATTGAACGAATGATTTATGTAATATGCGATTGTCTATGATGATTTATATGATGTATTTTAATTAGGTTGTACCACGTTATCAAGTATAATAGAAAATCAAGTATTTAAAAAGTAAAAATTTAACCATTTTACCGCTTATATATTCCGTTATTAATTTATTTTGTTACTAAGTTATTTTGTTATTAAATCCGTTACGAATTTATTTGTTCTGTTATTAGATTATTTATTTCAGTGTCCCCCTTAATTTATTTTGTTACGTCCTAATTTATTTTGAAATTATGGTAATTTATTTCGTTATCTCTTTGGTTTCCCTCTTTATTTTCTTATGGTTTATTGGTTTCCCGTCCTATTTATTTTGTAATCCTCTTATTTATTTCAATTTGTTTTGGTTATCTTATTTATTTTGTTACCTCCTAATTTATTCCGTTATCTCCTCACTTATTTTGTTATTCATTTTGTTATTAATTTTATTACCCATTTTGTTAGTTTATTGTTTTCTTACCTATCTGTTAACTTCATTTAATTTATTTCGACTAGTCAATTTCAATTTCATTGTATTACACTATTGATAATTTCAAAGAGAAAAGAAAAATACTTGATAGCGTGGAATATTTAAATATGCCAATAGTTGATGAAATATGATTTATGATATATGATTTCCTGATTATTACTTGATTATTTTGTTGAAATTGTATTGGATGTTTTATTTAAAATGTGATTTTTTTTTGTCTTTCTTTACTTATGTTATATTTCTATTACAATTACATTCGATGATTTTATATGATATTTTATGATTGAGGATATGATATTTCATGTGTTATAATCGATGATGTGAACAATATTAATGATATTATGTTATATGATGTATTTGTTCATGGTAAAATGGTGATGGAAGGTCTGTCCTTTAGAGATATGTGCCGTTAATCGTGCCGTCCCGTAAAAATTTAGCGAGCAGAAAAAGAATCATCGAAATTGCGAAACGATTTAACGAATCAAATTTACGTAACGAAATCACGAAGCGATTATAAAGTTAGCGAACGACAAATGAACAATTGTTAAATAACGTGTAAAAATAGTTGGGGAAAGCCACGGAATACGGAAATAAGAATCGCGCTGCGAGGATAAATATAGAAATTCCAAAGATACTCAATAGAGTCATTAAGAGATTAGAGAAAGTTTTTCTGTAGCCGACGACGGTCCATTGTTCGAAAGCGTAGCGTGACAAGGCCAAGGTCGCCTCGCTCGGACGAAGGAACCATAATATAAACACTCGGTGTTTACGGCCTTCGCGTACAATCTCGGAATTGTATGGAAGGGAACCCAAAGAATAATAAATACGGCAACGAAATGTTGAAACCCAAATACGACGAAGGGGATAATAAATCGGTATACGGGGACGCGTTCGATGAGCTGCCGTTGACAACAGCTGAAGCAGATGTTTGGGCGGAAAGATCACCGCCGAAAAATATCATGCTGCCGGTACCATCAATTAGCGATTTTAACACTTTATCGACCGCTCGTTTTTGAGGCTGCCACTCACCAAGTACCGGCTTAGTCGCGCGCGTATTTACTCCTAGTACCGGCTTAGTCCGCCGCGCATTTACCCCCAGTACCGGCTAAATTTTCGCTATTTATTGTGTTGTGCTTATTCCTTTTGTTTCAAAGGAGTGTAATTTTATTGATATTTATACTTTATTTTGCATTTATTTTATATAATAAAGGACCTTGGGAACTAACATTCATAAAATAAATAGCGTTGGCAATCGAAAAGCCGATAAATAGGCTAGCGGTCCATAAACGTTGGCAATCGGAAAGCCTATTAATAGGCTAGCGGTCGATAAGCGTTAGAAATCGGAAAGCCTATTAATAGGCTTCCGGTCGATAAAGTGTTAATAAATTAACATCGAGTCGTCCACACGCCAGGCCCGCAAACATACCAGGGGAAACGTATTACCGAGGAACGCCGACCGCTGAAATAATGCGAAAATGGCGCATAAAATTTTCCGGGGCACCCGGGGAGGATTCGGAAGCCTTCCTAGACCGCTTAATACAACAACGGACATTTGGAAACATCGCGGACGAGAATTTACTTCGTTGCTTGCCGGTATGATTGGACGGGATAGCAGCCCACTGGTATGAGACGCGGGAGGGCGGGTGGAAGACGTGGGAAGAATTCGTTGCCGCGTTTAGAAAAGTTTTTGGGGATCCAGACTATCGCGAAACGCTCGAGAGAAATATCAAGGACCGGTTCCAAGGGGAAAATGAACCTTCGCGTGATTACGTTATATTAATGAGGGCAATGTTTAGGAAATTACAGCCGCCGTGGCCGGAAAGTAAACAAATTAGGGAACTATACTGGGGCGCGAAACCACTAATACGGAATGCCATAGCACTAACGACAATAACGACGCTACAGCAACTGGAGGACGAACTGATAGAAGCAGACAGACGGACAAACATGACGAACAGACGAAACCCCAAACCGACAGAGATGGCTCATCCGAGCTTTACGTATGACCCACATCGGTATCCCGGCCAAAAACAACAGGCAAAGGGAAGAACAGAGAAACTAGAATATGACTATGCTATGGCTGCCGTTAGCGGGGAAGAGAGCGGATCTTCGGGCGATCGATCTCCCATCCATAGTTACGGACCAAAATTAACGAATAGGAAAATGCCGGTATTTAAAAAGGAACAAAAATATTATAAAGAGACCCCGACGCACCGAATAAAACAGGAGCACGAAAACAGGCCGGAACCGACGAGCGAAAAACAACGCACATTCGGGAAAAAGCCGTTGGAGTGCTGGAATTGTCATAAGACCGGACACTTCTCACGGGATTGCCGCGAAGAACCTCGGCTACACTGTTATCGGTGCGGAGCGGAGGGAGTAACATCTAAGAAATGCCGGAGATGTAATAAACCATCGGGAAACGGGGAGAGAAGTCGCTCGGAGGGGGCGGAGAGACTTCGCCCGAATTAATATCGGCCCGCGTCGCAATGAAAGATCGTAAGAAAACACCACCTCTCCTAACGATAACAGCTTGCATTGGAAAGCTGCCGGTTCGCGCCCTGGTAGATTCGGGCTCCACGGTGACGTTTGTAAGCCGTGACGTAGTCATGCAAACGGAAGCGGGAGAAATAAAAAGGGAAACAACAGAAAAACCGTGTTATTTGCTTTTGGCCACGGGAGCTGTAGATCGCGCAATGGAAACGGCTAATTTTAAACTGCGTATTAAGGAAAAAGAATGCCGAATTACAGCGCGAATATTGGATAACTTGGTAACACCGTTGTTATTAGGGACCGATACAATAACATTGTTCGGGATAGTAGCGGAATACCATCGGTCGATATGGTACCTCGCCGATAAACCGGAAGTAACGTACCCCTTCGTAGACACCCCCCACACTAACGTGTGTTGCGGACTACAAAAATTGGATGAAGCGCAGAAAATTAAGTTACAAAAATTTCTTGAAACCTCACTACGAAAATTCAAGATAAAGACAGGGCTTACAGACTTGATCAGTCACCGAATAGACATTGGCGGACACCCGCCGATAAAACAACGATATTATGCCGTGTCTCTGAAAGTACAGGAGGCAATATATAAGGAAGTAGATACCTTATTGGCGGACGGCATAATAGAACCGTCGAAAAGTGGCTGGTCAAGTCCAATAGTAATGGTGAAAAAACCAAATGGTAAATATCGATTTTGCCTGGATTTTCGAAAAGTTAATGAGGTTTCAAGAAAAGATGCGTACCCGCTGCCGCTAATGACTCAAATATTAGACGTCATTGCTGCGAGCAGCAAAATACATTTCGACACTCGACCTCAGTAAGGCATACTTCCAAATTCCATTAGAACCGGAAAGCCGCGAAATCACGGCCTTCACGGTACCGGGTAAGGGCCTATTTCAATTCCGCCGCATGCCGTATGGGCTCACGGGAGCACCAGCAATATTTCAACGATTGCTAGACCGATTAATAGGGCCAGAAATGGAACCGCACCCGTTTGCTTATCTATACGATATAATTATCGTGACTAAAACATTCGACCAACATCTAGAATGGCTAGACCGCGTATTAAATCGGATCGAACAGGCTGGATTAACGATCAACCCCGATAAATGCGAGTTTTGCCGGCAAGAAGTTCGGTACCTAGGATTCATAGTCAGCCATGAAGGGCTAAAAGTAGACGCGGAGAAAATTCGACCTATATTATCGTACCCCGTCCCGAAAACCGTTAAGCAAGTGCGTCGATTCTTGGGCATGGCCTCTTGGTACAGGAGATTCATCCCAGGATTCGCGACACTGGCGGAGCCGCTAAACCATCTACTGCGGAAAAATCGGGAATGGGAATGGAAGGACGGACAACAATCCGCCTTCGAAACCCTACGGGAAGCGATCGCGACCGCGCCAACGCTATCATGCCCTGACTTTGAAATCCCTTTTACCTTACAAACGGATGCGAGTACGGTAGGATTAGGTGCCGTGTTAACACAAGAGGTAGACAGTGTCGAAAGAGTAATAGCCTTCGCAAGTCGATCTCTAACGCTGCCTGAGCGTGAATACTCTGCGACAGAATTAGAATGTCTAGCAGTAGTCTGGGCAGTGCAAAAATTCAGAGCTTATTTAGAAGGGTACCAATTCACGGTTATTACAGATCATAATAGTTTGCGCTGGTTAAGAAAGTTGCAAAATCCGTCAGGGAGATTAGCGCGATGGGCCTTGCAACTCTTGGAGTACGACTTCCAGGTGGTATATCGGCAAGGAGCCCTTAATAAGGTGCCGGATGCACTCTCGCGCGTTTTTGAAGGGGGGGGGTGTCACGGGGGGGGGGAGGTTGCAATAGCGGCCGCAGTACGCGCGAGGTGGTACGACGGGAAATTCGCGGAGGTCCAGGCAAATCCGGACAAATTTAAAGACTGGTCAATTAGAAGCGGGGAACTATTTTGCCGTAGAACCGACTCACTAATAGCGGAGACGCTAGGGCAGGATGGGGACGAGTGGAAGCTGGTAGTCCCTGAAGAACGCAGGACCGAGATTCTGCAGGAGGCTTATGACGGCCCGCAATCGGGTCATTTAGGGGTCGAAAAGACGTACCATCGCGTCGCGACACGCTACTATTGGCCCGGGATGTACCGTTCAGCGGTGGAATACGTAAGACGCTGTACGACCTGCCAGCTAACGAAAGTGGAACAGACACTCCCTTCCGGGCTGATGGGCCGGCGCCGTATTGACATGCCCTGGTCAGTGGTAGCTGCCGATATAATGGGCCCGTTCCCTCCTAGGAGATCCGGTCACGCGTATCTCCTAGTAGTGCAAGATCTATTCACGAAGTGGATAGAGTGTGCCCCGCTTCGTCGTGCGACGGGTCCAAAGATTGCCGAGGTCCTCGAAAATATCGTATTTTCGCGTTGGGGAACACCGGACGTGCTCATAACGGATAATGGCACAGAATTCGCGAACAAGTGCTTGCGAAAGCTCGCTGCCGATTACGGGATGCGATTGAGCACGACACCCCCGTACCACCCGCAGGCGAACCCAGTGGAACGAGTAAACCGTATTCTAAAAACAATGATCGTGGCCTATATTGGGAGGGACCACAGGGATTGGGACGTTTATTTGCCCCAATACCGATTCGCGTACAATACCGCTCGACACTCCGTACTACAGGCTTCCCCAGCCTTTTTGAATTTCGGGCGAGAACCGCGACCGGCCAGATGCGCACGGGCGAGCGCCGAGCCGCCCCTAGATCTTGAGGTAGGATCCACGGAAGAGTGGAAAAGTAGGGTAGCCCAGCTGCCGGCGTTACGGAGCTGGATGCTAGAGAATTTAGAAGACGCGTATAATAAACAGGCCCGACATTATAATTTACGCCACCGGGATAGGGGGGTTCCGTTTCCGGTTCGATAGAGGAGAGAGAGAATAGTGTGAGTAGTGGAAAAAGAGGAGATAGAAAAGAGTGAAAGCAAAGGAAAGTGGAGGGAGTGAGATCAGTAGGTGGAGGAGAATTGAGGAGAAGTGGGGAGAAGAAAAAGAAGGTGAGGAGGGCAAAAGGTGTGTAAGAGCAGAAGTGAGGTTAGGAAACAGGAAAAAGGAGAAAGAGATAAAGAAGGAACAGAGAAGAGCGCCATCTAGCAGGGAAAGAAAGAAGCTCAGAGACAGTGACAAGAAGGCAGGTAAAGAAGGTAGAAGGGAAGAGAGGAAAAGAAATGAGTAGAAAGGAAGATAGGAAACAAGAAAGTGAGAAGACAAAAAAGCTATTAATAATGGGAGATAAGGAAAGAGTGAGGCCTTTCAGCTTATCGGAAGTGGAGGGATTAGAGAGATGGATAGACAAGAAGAGAAAAGAGAGAGAGAGTGAAGAAAAGGAGGAAAAGGAAAAAAGTCCATTTAGGAAAAGCAAAAAGACAGATAGATCACCAGAAAATAGGAAAGGAGAGGTCAAGCAAAGAAATATAGTAGAACGAGAAAACTTTAGGGAGATAATAAAAGAAGAAATATATAAGGCCCTAGAAGGAACAATTAAGCAGATGAACAAAATGGCGGAAGGATGGAAAGAGCTGACGGGAATAATGAGACAGATGAAAGAAATGAAAGAAGAGTGGGAGACGGAAAGGGAGAGAGACAGGAAAGCGTTAAGAGAGATAGAAGAGAGAGTGAAGAAGGTAGAGATGGAGGGGAAGAAAGAAGACAAAATAGACAAAAGACTGGAAGAAATAGTAGAGA
The DNA here is from genome assembly GCA_913789895.3 of Seladonia tumulorum. Classification (NCBI taxonomy): domain Eukaryota; kingdom Metazoa; phylum Arthropoda; class Insecta; order Hymenoptera; family Halictidae; genus Seladonia; species Seladonia tumulorum. Next base: position 896,155 of record CAJYYF030000127.1, on the reverse strand, counting down.
GGAGAGGAAGAGAACAGGGAGGAAGAGAGAGAGGAGAGATGGAGAGAAGACTGATTGAAATAGAGAGGAAGTGGGAAAGAAAGGAGAGAGAGAGAAGGAGGAAAAACATAATAATAAAAGGGTTAGATATAAAAGAAGGAGGTGATGTGCAGGGAGAAGTACAAAAACTATTGGAAAAGATAGGAGAAAAACTTGAAGTTGAAGAAGTAATGAGAAGGGGGAGAAAGGGAAGAGAAAAAGGAGAATGGGTAGTGGTAAAGATGGCGACAATGGAACAGAAAAAAAGAGTAATGTCGGAAAAGAAAAAATTGGCAGGGAGACGAGAAAGGATAGAGGATGATCTCACATGGGAAGAAAGAAATATACAATGGAGGATAAAACAGATAGTGGAGAGGGAGAGAGGTGTTACGTCCTGAGTGGACTGAATTATAGTTTTGAAGGGATAGTACGCAGTTTCGAACCTACCTGCATTCACCGGCTACGGTTCGGGAAATTGAGGATCGTTTAAATAAAGGTTGTACCCTTTTATTGATAAAAATTGATTTATTTATTCAAAAATAGGAAACTGAATCAGATATTAAGGTTTACAGATATTATTTATAGAGCAGATATACGTGAGTGCATTTAGCGCGATAAAAATATAGAAAATATAATATAATATAATATTACCGAAATACAATCTTCTTGATTTGGTATAATGTGGTATGTAATGACGCTCGAGGTATTACCTCAGGGATCCTTTGAATAACCTTCGTCTTCTCGTGATGTATGCTGGTTAATCCAATGGTTCACTTGCAGTTTCAATTATTTTCCAACACAATGGCTCAAATAAACTTGATTCTAAATCGTTTGACACTTCAATTGCAACTGCCTCTTAAGGAGCTGAACCCTTTATTTATAGGTAGCCAATTCTTTGTCTTTGAAGATGCTGGCTCAGGAGTAGGGGTCCTCATCATCCGATGTCATTCTTATTGATTCTCAGAATGTAAATCGAACTTTCATTGTGCAGTTTGAATTATCATAGCTTTTTCTCGTAGCAATATCTAATATCTCTTCTATTGAATCTAAGGATGCAAACCGATCTTATTTGTGCACTTCGCAGAAGGCTGAGTTATTGATTTGGCATCCTGTTGATGCGTCACTATATTGCGTAGTTCGAATAACTTATATTATATGTATGTATAATTATATATGTACCTATTTGATTGTTAACATGAATTTATTTAGCGCTGATTATTTTATTGGTCTATTTCTAAGCTTACCTTTCTCGTGACATTATCGGACTTTGCAATAATTCTTTATTAGATTGATTAATCATTGGCGGTCGAACCACCAGACGTGACACCATCCCCCTTAGAAAGCAAATTTCCAAGGGAAATTTGTTGCAAGCTTTTAACAGTTCTTTCGAGTTCTGATGTATCTGGGTCATTGGTACGAGGTAAATTGTCATTGGATGTTATCTCATCAGCTGGTCGGGTTGTGTTTCTTCGCGTGTTGGCTCGTTGAACCAGGAGGTGCGTCAGCGAATTCCATGCGGCACCGCACAAGGTGAAACTGCATCCGTATAGCGAGTGCAGCTGATAATCTTGTATTATTGTGTCAGCAATTGTCTTTATAAATTTGAGTATTATAAAGACTGCTAATATTCTTGCACTGAACGATTCAATTGCAATGAATCCGTGCCAGAATTTTTTCGCTGCGTTTTCTGCTATTTTCTTCATTCATCATGTTCAGTTCTTCTGCTGATGTGAAGGGTCGCGTTACCGTGGAGTTGGCTTTCTTCCTACGGACATTGTACCTTACAGGTGCATCTTTTTGCACTGTTCTTCTGTTATCGGTTCTAGATATTCGCGTATCCCATTTTGCACCGTGGATATGTGAGAATGCATGCCACAATAGCTGATTGTTCTAGATATTATGACCTTGCATTGAATGATGTCTGCGTAGCTGTCATCCGATAGTTGTAGTAGCTGAATGAAGACTTCTTTCGTCCTTGTAGTGACGTGGTCGATGTTACAGTCGTCGATTGTTTTGAGAGATATGGTAGTCACGTTTAGGTGGTGTCCATTACAATCGTATCCGATAATGGCACGTGAGGGTTGTATCAACACGAGTACTAGCCAAAGGCCTAACATTTTTTCTGTAAGCGAACGTACTGATCTTCTAATGCTAATATACATTCTTATTGATTTGTTTTTTAATTTGTAAATAGGAGTTAATATGGAGATAGCGGAAAAGTGCCTGTTGAAGGTATTCTGAATAATTATTGTGAGTAAAAAAAAAAATTTTGTCTTGTTACTGTTCCATGACGGCATTCATCCGCTAGTTTGAGATAGAGTCATTCTTCGTTATTTTTACAAATAATATTATCGGTATGTTATTTTTAATGATAATGGTAGAAATATTCTACTATAGAAATTTTTTGTTTTATTAAATGGATTCATGATTCGATAGTCTAGCATTGATGCTTATTTTGTGTTATAGTAGTATTTTCCTACCAAAAGGAAATCTTATGGTCTATTAGGTAATACGCATTTCGTGTAGGTATATATTTGTGTTTATTAATAGTAGGATATATATATATGAATAATAATACGGTTAAAATGTATAAGGGTATAGAAGCTATATGATATAATATAATATGCGTGTGTATTTTGTTTCTAGAATAATAAATTCGTGGTTCATGAATTTCAATTCGTCATTCTTTTAATACGTCCGTCTTTGTCTGTTTCTGTTGTCCTTCGTCGTATCGTATCGTTAGTTGGGTCTATGGTGTGCTAATTTTAATTTATTTATGTGTACCGTACGAGGGTTTCCGTTAATTAGAATTTTTACATTTTGATTAGGTAAAATTTCTATTACTTCATGGGGTCCAGTATATTGATCACTGAATTTGCCTTTTACCGGTTCTTTTAGCAAATATACGAGGTCTGTCACCTTGAAGTTTTGCGGGTTGATTTTCTGATCGTAGTAGTATTTTGATCTTACTTTGGCGGCGTTCAAATTTTTAGCTGCTAACTGTTGTAATTCGTTGATGGTCATATGCAAATCTCGGAGGTAATCCGCGTAGGTGGGTTCTAAATTTTCTTTTATTGGATCTCTGCTAGTTAGTTCGCGGGCGATTTTCCCGTAAACCAGTTCGTGTGGGGAGAATTTAGTTCCTTCATGTACTGACGTATTATAGGAGAACATGGCTAAATCTAGCCAGTGATCCAAATTGTTCGCGTTATTTATGTATTGTTTTAAATATTCCATTAATACATGATGTGATCTTTCAATTGAGCCGTTGCTTTGTGGGTGGTATGCTGTAGTTTTATAATGTTTAATTCTAAATTTCTTTGCCACCTGGCTCATTAAGTTGGAGGTGAAATTTGTTCCTAGATCCGTTAAAATTGCTTTAGGAGCTCCAAATCGGCAAATGAAATTTTTAATGAAAGCGTCTGCGATATCTGTAGTTGTGGTTCGTGCCAAAGGCACTGCTACGGAGTATTTTGTTAATAGATCTTGCATGGTCAAGATATATTTGTTTCTTTTTCTTGTTTCTGGTAGAGGCCCTACAATGTCGAGGCTGACCTTGTCGAAAGCTTTTCCTGGTGTGTCTGTTAATACCATAGGTTGTTTTGTTTTAATTCTTGTCAGCTTTCTTAACTGACATTCGCTACATGTACGGATAAAATTTTGTATGTCCTTCTTCATTCCTTCCCAAAAATATGATTGTCGAATTCGATGATAGGTTTTTGTTATGCCTTTATGACCACCTATAGCTGACACGTGCTTTTCTTCAATTATATCGAACCTATCGGCCTCTGGGGGTATTGTTACTTGACCTGTGCATATGGTTATTGTTATAGCTTTATTCCAAAATGCTTCTTTTAATTTATTCATGATGAATTTCCAAGGTATGTCTTCGATGTTGTTTGATTTCCTTATGCTGAATGAATTCAGGTTCATTTCTTCGACTACGTCTAGTAATGAGGCGATGCAGTTGACAATGTTTTCTGGTTCGATGGGAATACGTTTTTCTTGTTTAACCGGTAGAGCAATGGTATAGAATTTATCTCGTGGTTGTAATCTAGCTCGTTCAAAAGTTAAGTCAACGAAAGTGTTTAATAGATTAGCTTCTTTTAGTTCCTCGCCTCCTTTGTCGATTGGATTACCGCTCATGTCAACGAATATTACTTTATGTGTTTTAGCCATATATAGTGGTTCGTGACTTTCTCGAATCTGCAAAACATTCTGTGGTCGTTGTATTACGCTGGGTAACGCTACTTGAGTATCTGCCAGATCAGGGATTTCAGACGGATGATTATTTTCTTCGTTAGGTATTGACTCCGTGTCATTATTATCGGATAAAGTTGGTGATTGGTACTCTATTTTTATTTGTTTCTGTGGTTCAAATTTTCTTTTCTTTTGTGTTGTATCGTGTGGAGATGAATCTTCTGAAGTAGTAGTTGAGATTTTCCTCTTTCGTATTCGTATTAGTTCGTCGGGTTTTGTTCGTTTGCTATTTCTGTCTAATTCTACTGAGTCTTCCGATGTGGTTGATAATAATCTTTTCTTAGTTGATTTTCTGGCCAAAGATTGTAGGGGTAGACAGGTTTCCGGAGGATTTCGGGATAATGCATCTGCATTAGCGTTAGCTCTGCCTTCTTTATATTGAATATTATAATCGTATTCTGATAATTTTAATTTCCATTTCCATAATCTGGAGGTCGGATCTTTGATGGAGTGTAGCCAAATTAATGGTTTATGATCAGTAATTATATTGAAAGTGCGGCCGTATAAGTATGGTCGGAAATGGGATATGCAGTAAACGATTGCTAAACATTCCTTTTCTATGGTTGAATATTTTTGTTCGGCTATATTCAGCAAACGAGAGACGTATGCTACGGGGAGATCTTTTCCAATTGGACCTTGGCTGAGTACTCCTCCGATAGCATATCCTGATGCGTCGGTAGTGAGGTTAAATGTTTTTGAGAAATCTGGGAATTGTAGTATAGGTTTGGTTGTGAGTGCTTCCTTTAAAATCAGAAATGATTTTTCTTGTGTATTCTCCCATTTGAACGTGACATCTTTTTTTAATAAATCTGTAAGAGGTTTGGCGGTTGCTGAAAAATTCGGTATAAATCTTCGATAATATCCGGCCAATCCTAGAAATTGTTTAATATGCTTTGCGTTTTTTGGTTTAGGAAATTTTTGTACCGCTTCGATTTTCTTTGGATCGGGTTTTAATCCATTTTCACTGATTATGTGTCCTAAATAGTTCACTTCGTGACGCAAGAATTCGCATTTATCCGGTTGCAGTTTTAATTTTGCTTTGCGTAGTCGATTCATTAATTTATTGAATTTAATTTCGTGTTCTTGTAAGGAACTTGAATATATTACTATATCATCAAGATATACAAACAATTCAGATCCTTGAAGTCCTGCCAGCACACTGTTCATCAAGCGCTGAAATGTGGCTGGAGCGTTCTTTAAACCGAAAGGCATTCTTTTGAATTGAAAGTGCCCATAGGGTGTTGAGAAAGCTGTTTTGTGGGCGTCTTCTGGTGCCATTTTAATTTGGTGAAATCCAGAGGCTAAATCGAATGTGGAAAAATATTTGGCACTTCCGAGTTGGTCTAAAATTTCTGTTATATTGGGCAAGGGATATGCATCACCAATAGTTTTTTCATTTAAATTTCGATAATCGATTACAAGACGCCATCGTTTGTTTCCTTGAGAATCTGGTTTCTTTGGTACAATCCATACTGGCGAGTTATAGGGTGAGGTTGATGTTTCGACCATATCTGTTTCTAGTAATTCCTGTACTTGTTTATTAATTTCTCCTTTATGGATTGGAGGGAATCGATATTGTCTGGTATTTATTGGAATGTCATCAGTGGTGTGTATTTTATGTCGTAGCACATCAGTGCCTTCGAGGGTTTCTCCGGGAATGTGGAATCTATCTTGATTTTGTTTTATTAATTTCATAACGTTTTCCTTCTCTTCCATGTTTAGGTGATCTAGTCTTAGTAATTCCAACACATCTTCGAATCTATTATGATTACTTACTGCTGCCGCAAGGCAAGATTTGACTTGTTGATTGGTAACTTCTTCAAAAGGGTCCAACTTTATCATGGGTACATCGAAGACATAATCCTTTAATGTAGCGTTCGTTATTCTCAGGTGGGCGCGCCCTTTGTTATTGGTGACCACTGTTTCTCCAAGAAATATTCCCTTTTCTTCTGGAATTCGGGGAATATAGCCTTGTTGTAGTTCTGGATTGACTATATTCATTGTTATTGGGATAGATGTTCTCTTAGGAACGATTATTTGTTGAGGTTCGAAGAATGGTATGTAGGTGGTTCCACATTTTATGTGTTTCTTAGAGTAATCGACATTTGCTTGATTGTTTTGTAGAAAGTCGGATCCTAAGAGTCCGCATTGATCTATCAATATTCGGTTGCTAACAACATGGAATGTTACTTGATGGCCTGCTATCCTGATTGATGCCGTCCCTAGGGTGGCCAGGACTTCAGCCGATATTCCTCGAATATTTATAGCGTAACTTGTGTCGATTTTTGTGGATATTGGGACCATTGATTCCTTTATAAGGTTGATTTCCGAACCTGAATCTATGAGTAATGAAATTGTTCCTTGGAGGTCAGGGGAGATGATCATTATAGTCGGAGTGTAGTTGGCAGTATCTAGTCGAACAGTGATAGCTCTTCTAGGTCGATTTCTTCCTGGTTTGTTTTTATTTCTTTGGTTTGATCCATCTTCAGCGATTCTTCCTGTTGGAGGTCGTTGGATTGATCGTCTTGCGGGTTGATTTTCATTACGGAGCGGCGCTCTGTGGGTTTTGCTCCCTTGGGTGCGCCACTGGTCCCTGGGGAGACCCTCTCGTTTCCCGACTTTTGTTGGGAATAGGGCACTATCTCACCTGATTCCACCTTTGATTTAAATTTATAACAATCTTTGATTGTGTGTCCGGTCTTTTTGCAGTAATTGCAAGTGACAGGTGGACCATCTGTTCTGGGTCGATCATTATTATCTGTTTGTTGATTGGTCCTCAAGTTGCTGTCCGGATTCCTGTTATTTTGATAAGAATTATTGTGATGGGAGGGAGGGTCGGAGCGCCAGCGCGATCCGGTATAATTATCTCGCCTCAGAGGGCCCTGATATCTGTTTGAAGAAACTTGATATCCTTGTTGCTGTTGACTCACGCTTCTGTAGTACGCTCCGACTCGTTCTTCTTCATATCGGATTTGTTTCGAGATCTTTATTGCATTGGCGTATCCTTCCTCTAAGTTAGTAAAGCCTTCTAATTGCAATCTGATGTGAATTTCTGATGGTAACCCCTTTAAAAATGCTTCCATGACATCGAGGTCTATATTTTTTTGTAATCCTTCCGAAATTTCTCCGTATATGCTGCGTTCTCCATCCATAATAGCAAGTCGTAGATTTTTTACGCGACTTATATAGTTCAAAATATTTTCATTAGGTTTTTTAAAAATGTTTCCTAATTCGCCCTTATACTGATTAACCGTCTTTTGGGGTCCGAACATAAGTTTTAATTTTGTTCCAAATTCTTCTAGGGTGTCTATGTTAGAGTCTTCGATGGCCATAAATGCATGTCCTCTAAGTTTGTTTGTTAATAATTTAATCAAATATGGTTCCATATCCGGTAGGAGCATTGCTTTAGCTCTATCACATGCTCTTAAGAATTGAAATATAGAGGGTTTATAACCATCGAACACTGGTACTGTCTCTAACGCGTCTTTGATTCGTATTGGGTAGCCTAACTGTTCTGTCAGTCCGGGTGTCGGTTTTTCTGGAGTCGCTTGTTGGATTTTAACCGATGCCTTTTTTACTTGTTCTATAGCCATTTTTAATATGTCTGATTCAGGTCCAGGTAATTTAGATCCGTCATCACCGGGATTTGCCATTATAAATTTTATGAGAAGTTATGGGTAAACTGAATTTTCCAATCCTCAATTCTGCGCTCTATCCCACCGCTGTCACCAAATTTTGTTACGTCCTGAGTGGACTGAATTATAGTTTTGAAGGGATAGTACGCAGTTTCGAACCTACCTGCATTCACCGGCTACGGTTCGGGAAATTGAGGATCGTTTAAATAAAGGTTGTACCCTTTTATTGATAAAAATTGATTTATTTATTCAAAAATAGGAAACTGAATCAGATATTAAGGTTTACAGATATTATTTATAGAGCAGATATACGTGAGTGCATTTAGCGCGATAAAAATATAGAAAATATAATATAATATAATATTACCGAAATACAATCTTCTTGATTTGGTATAATGTGGTATGTAATGACGCTCGAGGTATTACCTCAGGGATCCTTTGAATAACCTTGGTCTTCTCGTGATGTATGCTGGTTAATCCAATGGTTCACTTGCAGTTTCAATTATTTTCCAACACAATGGCTCAAATAAACTTGATTCTAAATCGTTTGACACTTCAATTGCAACTGCCTCTTAAGGAGCTGAACCCTTTATTTATAGGTAGCCAATTCTTTGTCTTTGAAGATGCTGGCTCAGGAGTAGGGGTCCTCATCATCCGATGTCATTCTTATTGATTCTCAGAATGTAAATCGAACTTTCATTGTGCAGTTTGAATTATCATAGCTTTTTCTCGTAGCAATATCTAATATCTCTTCTATTGAGTCTAAGGATGCAAACCGATCTTATTTGTGCACTTCGCAGAAGGCTGAGTTATTGATTTGGCATCCTGTTGATGCGTCACTATATTGCGTAGTTCGAATAACTTATATTATATGTATGTATAATTATATATGTACCTATTTGATTGTTAACATGAATTTATTTAGCGCTGATTATTTTATTGGTCTATTTCTAAGCTTACCTTTCTCGTGACATTATCGGACTTTGCAATAATTCTTTATTAGATTGATTAATCATTGGCGGTCGAACCACCAGACGTGACAGAGGAAAAGGGAGAATGGTTAAAATAGGATATATGAAGATGTGGGCAGAAGGAAAGATGTGGAAATGGGATGAAAAAGAGAAAGTACTGAAAGACGGTGAGGGAAACGAGTGGGGAGAGAAGGAGAAGGAGAGAGAAAGGTAAAGGAAAGGAAAAAAGGGGAGAGGGGGATAGAGAGAGAGAGAAGGGGGAAAAAGGAAGGGAAGGAGAAAAGACGAAAATTGGTTTTTGGAATATAGCAGGAATGATAGGGAAAGATGAAGGATTCTGGAGGGATATAGAACGATGGGATGCGATGGTGCTATTAGAGACGTGGGTGGAAGAAAAGATGTGGAAAAAGTGGAAAGAAAAGTACCGCAAGGATATGTATGGAAAAAGCAATGGGCGGTCAGGGATAGTAAAATAGGAAGAGCGAAAGGAGGAATGGTGATGGGAATAAGAAAGGAAATCATGAGCGGAAAGAAGAAGGGGGAGAAATAAAAGAAATAGAAGGAATAAGAGAAGGACGGATAAGGATAGAAGAGGAAGAATGGAAGATACTAGGGGTATATGTAAATAAAGATATAGAACGGGAAATGAAAGCAATAAGGGACTGGTGGGACACAGGAAGAGAGGAGAAAATAATTGTAGTAGGTGACTTTAATGCAAGGACAGGCAAGGAAGGAGGAGAGATAAAACAGGAAGAAGATGACGGGGAAGGAAGTAGGGAGTAAAGAGATGCAAAAGTAAATGGGGAAGGTAGGAAGCTTATAAAGACGCTAGGAGAATTAGGATTGGAAATAATGAATGGAGGGATAGAAGGAGACGAGAGAGGAGAGTTTACGTATATAGGACAGAGAGGAAGAACGGTGATAGACTAGGTAATAGGCGGCAAAAAGAAGAGGGAAGGGATAGAAAGTATGGTAGTAGAAGAAAGAGTAGAATCGGACCACTTACCGGTAGTGGGAACGATGAAGAAAGGTCGGAAGGCAGGAGACGGTGAGGGAAGAAAGAAGAGAAAGAAGAGAATGCAGAAGGTGGAATGGGGGAGAGAGGAAAAAGAAAAATTCAGAAGGCAAACAGAAGAAATTGAAATTACAGGGGGAGAGATAGGAGAGAGATTAGGAGAGTTAGAAAAGAAGATCAAGAGAGTAATAGAAGAAGTAAGAAGTACCGAGAGCAAGAAAGAGAAGAAAAAGAGAGGATGGTGGGATAACGAGTGCAGGGGAGGAAAGAAGGAACTAAGAAAGGTATTAAGGAGATGGAAGGAAGGGAAAGAAGAAGGAGAGAGAGATATAGAAGTACAAAAAACAAGTACAAGAAGCTATGTGAAGAGAAAAAAGAGCAAGAAAGAGAAAGGATATTACGCGAAGCAGGGAAAGCAAACACAGAAGGAAAGGTTTGGGAGTTTCTAAGAAAAATGAGAGGCGGAAAGGGAAAAGGAATGGTGAAGGAGATAGAAATGGAAAAATGGAAGGAGTATTCTATGGGATTACTGGGTGGAGTGGAAACCAAGATAGAAGGGGGAGGAAAGAGAAGGGGGAGAGTGACGGGAAAGGAAGAGATAGGAATGGAAGAGATAGAGAGAGTCATAAGAAGGTTGAAAGATGGGAAGGCAGCAGGAGAAGACGAGATGGGAAATGAGATATGGAGAAATGGAGAAGAGAACAGAAGGAGGGAAGTATCGCAAGAGAGAAGAAATACAGGACGGAAATATAGAGGAGGGGAAGAGAAAGAAAGGAATTGAGAGTATAATATGCAAAAGAGGTAGGATTGTATATTATAAGATAGATATTAAAGATAGACAGAGGGAGAGGTGAAGAATAAAATTTTAGACAAAGAAAAAATACAGCTTGTAAAGGGAACGGGATCCCTGTGTAACCCGTAAGGGAACAATAAAAGTTACATACATTACATACGCCACCGGGATAGGGAGTTCGAGGTCGGGGATAGAGTTTTACGGTGACAACGCGTCCTTTCGTCCGCGGCCCATCACGTTGCGGCGAAACTAGTCCCGAAATATAGCGGACCGGTAATAATAAAGAGGAAGATTTCGCCGGTTGTATATGCCTTAGTCGCTGAGGACGGCAAGGATCTCGGCAAGGCACACTTCAGTGACCTAAAGGGCTACCTTCCATCACTAAAGCCCCCAGACACGCACTAAAATGTTCAGTCTCTCCACAGCAAAGAAAAAAAAAATAACATGGAAATGGATGCCGGCGCAGAAATTAACACGGTCGACATGAACCCCCTGGAGAACCTAAGGGAGGCACTGAAGGCGGCTGCCGGGTCCGGCTACGCAAGAGGGATCAACAGAGTGCTTGGGGAACACCTAGAAGGAGTTAGCGGCCAGACGCGACGCACAGTAGCAACACAAACTTGGCAACAAATAATTCCGGTCCCGCGCCGGACCAAAAACTGTCCGCTGGACGCGGAGGTTATTGTGGAGGGCGAGAGTGACTCATCCTCCACCTGTTACAAGTCGGCACACGAACTGCCAGAATCCGAGCAGGGGCAGGATCCCAACGATACCCTGGAAGGGGTCGACGAGTTGCCGGACGACACCGTAACCCCCCGGGTCTCGCCCGAACGCTTACCTACTTCCGTGCCCGGAGATAGTGGCTCTATCAGCCACGAGGACGAAGAAAGGATGCCGGCAGGAGCTGAACAGGAATACGCAAGGGTCCTCCCGTCACCCGAGGACGGGGGTACCGGGCTTCCAGAAGAGGAGCCGCTGGCCGGGGCAGGCGGGTTGACGACAAATGCCGAGGAGCTGCCGGCCGGAGAAGACCAGCCGAAGACCAAGCCTGAGGAGCTGCCGGCCGCAGAAGACCAGCCGAAGACCAAGGCTGAGGAGCGGCCGGCTGGAGAAGACCAGCCGCAGACCGAGACTGAAGAGATGCCGGCAGAAACCACCGAGCCCACCACTGAAGCAGACGAACTGACCAACGGAACGGCCGAAACCCTGACCGGCACAGATGAGACGCTCATCGAGAAGGAGTCAGCGAACGACAGGGAGGTTAATCCGTTGCCGGCGGGAAGCCCGGAGACGAAGGGGTCGGAAGAAGTTCAGCTGGAGGTAGACGAGATCAGGGCCAATCCTACCCCGTCTGAGATATTCGAGCGAAAACACCGGGCAGGCCTCGTTCGCTTCCTTAAGAGACAGGTCGAGGAAAAGGCTCGATCACGGGAGCCGGAGCGGGTTATTATCCCAAAGAAGCTGCCGGAGCATCGCCCCAAGCGGACCATAAGGCCGCCACGGTGCCACGCGGAGCTACCCCGAGAGGGTCTGCCGCCATCAAAGACGAATAATATTTTTGATGAAGGTCCAATCGACAGGCAAAATGGGTGCTGGCGATGTGGCCGCTACGGCCACAAACACCGCTTCTGTGCCGCGCCAGAAACGACTTTTTGTTTCCGCTGTGGCCGAATCGGCTACACAGTACAGACTTGCCCGAAGTGTGGGCAAACCTGGAAGGCGGGCGGTCCCCACCACCGAAAATAGTCGACCCCATCTCAACAAAGGCTGCCGCGAATTAAGGGACCATATTCTTGTTTGTTCTTTCTTCTTCATCCATACAACAAGGCATACAAAATAAGGATTGCCGGTTCGCGACCCACACCCCCCCCCCCACCTTATCAAATCAACGCTGCCGAGAGAAGGTAGCCAACATCGACCCATCGTTTTTTTTCTTTGGTTTCTGGGTAGGATCATTAATGTACGACCCGTAATTTTAGTAAGTGGTAATTAAGGATAGTCAAACAAACAGTATTTTCTTTTTAAAAACAGTACAAATATCAAGACTGAGTAGTACCTAAATACTAAATATAAAATGTCAGCGGTATGAGGATGAGTGAGATTTTCTTTTTTTTGTTTGTTGTTCGATTCAATTTTTCTTTGGTTGTAAGGATGTCGCGGGGGGGGGGGGGCGCAGTGTGGATTTTTTTTTTTGGGATGAGTGGAACTAGTATTAAGTTAGGTTAAGAAAAGCAACAAAAGAGGAATAAAAAACGAGTAGAGTGAATCATATGAAATGGGCATGGTCAATTATTTAATGACGCGAATCCCTAATCACCTCGAACCCCCCTAGCGAAGGTAGAATGGTAATACGAAAAATAAGAAAGTGCCGGCCGGTAGCGGGGAGCTCGCCCGAACTACGTCCAAGTATTGTAAGTATGGTGGAGGTTTACTGTTGGAGTAGGATGCTTGTCAGGTACGTTATGTTATAATTTTATTTCGGACTTTTCGGAAAATGTACCGTTGGACTCTCGAAGGAAGAGCGTTCATTGGCGAGCCCGCGAAAGCCTGGTCGGTGGCTGCCACCGGTATGGCCCGGTCTCTTCCGGGGGGGGGGGAGGAGTGGTGACGTGGCATAAATGCCTACGTCCCTCCGAACCGGTGGCGGAAGACCGGGCCACTTTTCCGATCACGCATTTGCGTACGGCACTCGCGAGCGCTCTCCCTGAATCGGTCTCGAAAAGACCAAGGGCGGAGTGCTAATGCGTTTTTAAACGTCGCGCCACTTGGCGCGGCGCGAATTCCAGGATCGTATCCGGGTCCCAGGGGGACCCGGACCCCTTTTTCCTATCTGGTCGCTAGCGGGAAACCTCGAGGAGAGGCGCTCCCCGCGACGTTCTGTAGGAGCTCCCGCACGACGACAACGAGGGTGAAGCCGAGCCTGGGTTTACCAGCCTGGAGGAGCCAACGAAGGATTTCGCACCAGGAGGCCAACATCTTCTCCACCTCGTGGCTGCCTCGCCCGCCGAAGGAATGCGTGCGACGCGGGATTGGCTCAGACTCTTTCTCCGCGGGAGAATGGACCAATCGGAGGCCGACATCGATGCCGGTTGCCGAACGTCGTGGGCCCAGGACCGTCGGGCGCGGCCCTGCCGCGCCAAAGTATGCGATAGGTCCGAGCGTCGCGCGGGGATAGGCGGGGGTGGTGCAAGCGGACCCATCAGGACAGAGGGCGAATCTGTCTCTTTTCGCGATTTGGGAAAGAATTTCCCAAGGGGGTTCGGGGCCCGCGGACCCCTCGAGTATACGATCCTGTATTCCCGGAAACTCGCGAGAGGCGCGCCCCATTAGGGAAAAATCGGCACTAGGACGAGGAGTGGGGATGCCGTAGTCCTCGCGACCGAACTATGAATTCCGAAGGATGACTGTCGTGGTAGCTTCCGCATTACACGGTCGATTCGGTCTTTCCGCGTTTCGCGTTCCGAGAAGTCAACGGTCGCGCCCCGCGTTTTCAAGAGTTCCGAGCTAACGAGCTCTACGTCCGGTTAACCGAGTCGCGGGAATTCGCGAGTGGTACGATACTTGCCCCGTGCCAGGAGCTCCGCCGGTCGAGGGACGACGATCCGGACCTGGGAAAGATCTAAACCAAACAACTAATTTCCGAAATCCAGAAACGGTAAGTCCACGCAGTGGTCCTTCTGTCCGACCCTTCCAGGGGCGTTTTATTCTCGCGAGTTGGTTCGACGATTTCGCGGGAGAACGAGGCGGGTTTTCCCGTCGCGTTCTCCAAGTTTCGCGAGCCGAGACGGCCGGCCGTCTCGAGCGAAATTCCTCATGCCGAACCGTCGGCGTTTTGAGATATTCGGTAGTAAGCCCTTCGCGACGTCTTCCTCGGGGGAATCCGTCACAGTCGTAATAGGTTCAGAGATCGACCGTATCGCGTAATATTATTTTCGCTGTTCCGAACACCGTTCAAGCTTCACGCGTTTCCGTAGGAGAAAACCGCGACAGTCCCATCGTAATCGCGCCGACCACCAGCGTGCCGCGAAATTCCGTTCCGACGGGCGGAAACATGGTACCGTAATACCGTACATGTGCGGAAAGAATTGTTTTAACGAACGACCACGCGCGGCGAACCCTCCATCTACTCGCAAAAGTGTACAAAGAGCGCGGGCTCTCGGGTGCGGCCTCGTGGCCGCGTGCATGTAACACCCGATTTTATAATAAAGACCGTAGAGAGCCGAATTCGTTTCTCGTTATTACAACCTGCGCGATCCGCCCTGCCGTGAGGGCTGTCCCCGCTATCCCGTGTCCGAACCATTGGACCCTTTCGCGTTCTCCGTTGTTCCGCGCATCTCGGAGATTCCCTCCGCGGATTTCGCGTGGCACCCTTCCGGTGCCTGGCGCCCGAGCAGAAGGCTCTTATCTCACGTAGGTTCATCTTGCGTAATTTTCCGGGGAATTTCTCGAGATCGCTTTGTACCGGGAGGAGCGCGCATCGCCACGGCCGAGCGCGGCCCGGCCTACGCGCCCGTAAATTCCCAGAGTCGTCCCCGCTTCCCGACCTGACAAGCGGTGAAAAAGGGACGACGTTACAAATTGGCGCCCGAACAGGGACCTCTCTCTCGAAAGGGCTTTCCCGATAAAGGAGAGGGGCACGGTAATCGCGACGGACTCGCGCAGGAAATTCCGTGATTCGTAAATTCGGGAAAACTGTCGCGGTGCGGTTAGGCTACGGTCGATCCTCCTTCTTACGACGAACCAACTCGACAAAACGATATTTCTTCTAAATTTTGCGTAGACAATTTATGTTAATTTATTGTGTAATTTGGTGTACGTGGTGTGTACGTTTGAGGTGGCTGGGCTAGAAAGTGCCCCGTGTTTCCCTAGCGATTTACGTGTAGTTTCCGTAGGTTGTTTTTTTTTGTTTTTTTTTTTTATTGTTGTTTTTTTTCCATATCGCGTAGCGACCGGGAAACCATAAGTAGGGACAATAGATTCTCCGTTAGGGTCGATTGGAGTGCGATAAGAAGCGAGAAGTAAATATCGCGAACAATAATTGTTTACTCGACACGATTCCGACGCCCATCATTGTTAGGGATAATCGCTTGAGTGTTGAATAACGGTCTTATTAGGATCCGGCCGGGGTTCCATAGTAACGTAGTAAACCCGTAAACATTCCGAACGACCGTGCGTCCCTGCCGTCGCGTGTTTACGACTTCGAACGCGGACATACCAGCGGTCGCGCGCTGTTTGGGTTACGGTTCTAAGAAATTCTCGAGAATGTTTACGGACGAGGAACGTTCGGATTACGATGAGTGTTCGGGGGGCGAAGGGGGAAGGGATGCGTGGCCGCCCCTAGGGGACGGACGTAAAGCAGACCACCCCGGGAAACCCAAACCTTTTTCGGAAAATAGTAAAACGGCCCTAAATCTACCGAGTGGCCCCTTGTACCAGACAATAGCGACCCTTCCTGTACCGACTCCGAGACATTCTCGCGAAGCGGAATTGCACCGTCTCGCTCGCACTAACGAAACTGGCACCGGCTGGGCCCCGCCGCGGGGGACACGGAAACCGGCAGCGTACGAGGTCATGCGCGACTGGCGCATACAATTTTCCGGTGCGCCCGGGGAGGATCCCGAGATGTTCCTGGCCCGCTTAGATAGCATGCGGGGATGCGCCGACCTAGATGAGCGCGACCTCCTGCGCTGTCTGCCGATGTGTCTTTCCGGGATGGCGGCCCTATGGTATCAGACCAGTAGAGGGTTTCAGACATGGGACCAGTTCGTGCGAGCGTGGCGGGAAAATTACGTGGGTCCCGATTATCAGGAGCGGTTAGAACGCGAACTCCTAACGCGAAAGCAGGGACGCGACGAGCCGGTACGCGATTACGTGACGATGATGCGGGTGATGATGAATCGGCTCGAGGCACCGTGGTCGGAGTCGAAACGAATAGACACCGTGTATTGGGGGGCCAGGCCAGAATTACGCTGCGTAGTATCCCTCTGTTTGGCGGCCTCGCTGGAAGACCTAGAAAGGAAACTCCGAGAAGCCGACGTCCGCCTCCGTCCCACCGACCCGACCCCGTACCGTAGTTCGGGGAGAAATTATTCGGACTTCGCGTATGATCCGCGACGATATAATACGCGAACCGGGGGCATTCGAAGAACATAGATCCCGTACCACCTCGGTACGAGCGCGTAAATATGGTGGGCGAAGAGCGAGGGGGGCCGCGCGACGAACGATGGTATGAGCCCGGGCCCTCTCGTCCCCGCAATCCCCGGGATACCTCACCGGAGAACACGCGCGTACGGCGAGTCGTCTCGCCCGCGGTAAGATCCCGAGAAGGGCCGAACAACGCCGAGCGCGCCCGACCGCGGGCCGACCAGCTCCGTCCCGCCGAACGCCGGGGAACGGCGACGAACACCGATTC
Organism: Seladonia tumulorum; assembly: GCA_913789895.3. Classification (NCBI taxonomy): domain Eukaryota; kingdom Metazoa; phylum Arthropoda; class Insecta; order Hymenoptera; family Halictidae; genus Seladonia; species Seladonia tumulorum. The sequence goes on along the minus strand of CAJYYF030000127.1, from coordinate 879,051 downwards.
CCGCCGAGCCGTCGAGCCGTCGGACAAACAGCCGTCGGCCGACGACACGTGTTGGAACTCTGTCGTCGACCGGGTCACCGGTCCCGGGTTTGTCAACAACAATTAAGAACTCATTGTTTCGGGTGCGGGCGGCCAGGGGTCAGAGTTCCGGATTGTCCGCGTTGCGGCTCAGGGTCGGAAAACCGGCGGAGGAGCCGCTCGGGGGAACCGGGGCGGCTCCAATCCCGTTGATTTCGGCGCGCGTAGCCGACCACAGGCACGAAAATTTCCGCGAGTCGCGTCCCTCCCTTCTCATTCTCGACGCTCACAGCGGGAGAAAATCGTACCGCGCCCTTATCGACCCGGGTAGACGGTATCATTCATTAGTCAACAGGTAATCAATGAGTTGGGAAATACCGTGAGGGTTACCGCGGCGAGGCGCCCCTGTTTCTTTCTCTTGGCCACGGGGTCGGTAGATCGAGCCTCCGAGCAAGTAAATCTCGCGATACGCATCGGGGAAGAGACGCGGAAGATTACCGCGTACGTTGATACAACCCTCACGTGCCATTATCGGATACGATTGCAATGGACACCACCTAAACGTGACTACCATATCTCTCGAAACAGTCGACGACTGTAACATCGACCATATCGCTACAAGGACGGAAGAAGTCTTCATTCAGCTACTACAACTATCAGATTACAGCTACGCAGACATCATTCAGTGCAAGGTCATAATATCCAGAACAATCAGCTATTGCGACATGCATTCTCACATATCCGCGGTACAAAATGGGATAAACGAATATCTAGAACCGATAACAGGAGAACAGTGTAGAAGAATGCACCTAGACGGCATTTTGCCTGTAGGAAGAAACACATACATAAGCGGTCTAAAGGTCAACATCACGGTAACCAGACCCTTCACATTGGCAGGACAACTAAACATCAACGGCAAATGCCAAGGAGTCCAATTCTCAGACCCATATGGATCCTGGGACAACGTCATTGTACAGGCCGTAGCAAAAATAACCCTACGAGCAGCCTCTGTACCAGTACAATTAGAAACAAACAAAATAATGTTAAAATCAGGAACGGTATGCGCTTTCCAAGGTGGTACCTGCCTAGACGATGATGACGGGTACACGTTCTGGAAGCCCTATCCGAAATCCTCGAGGCGTTATATCAATTAGGTAGAGGCACAAAGGAGGATCACCTTGTTTATTTCGTTTCGAGCAAGTTCGACCGCGAATTGGAAACGGAGTGGAACAAAACTCTCGGCGATGCGCGATCCTACCCGAAGTACGATACGCTGGAAAAGTTCATCCTCGAACAAACCGCGGCAGTCAAAATGTCGAGTCAACCGGCGTCGTCGCTTCAAACCTCTTCGGGCCCTTCGAAAACTTTGCGGCAAAAAACGAGCGCGCACATTATCGAAGAAAGTAGGGACTCCGCTACCTGCTTCCTCTGTAAAGAAGCGCACGTACCCCGCTACTGCAGCATGTTTCGCAGCCTCTCTCCACTCGCTCGGTTCGAAACGTTAAAAAACCAGCGTGTGTGCATCAATTGTCTAGGCGCAAATCACACCGTCTCGAATTGCCCCAGCACAAACGTCTGTAGACAGTGTGGGGAAAAACACCATACGATGTTGCACCGCGGAGAAACCAGGGCCCCCAGCAGACCCAAAACGGGCAATTATCGAAAACCGGCAGCTTCGTTCCAGCCGCCGCGGTCAAACGCGTCTGTCCATGAGCGGACCCTGACAACGCCCCTATCGGCCGAAGCCTCTGCGCAGCCCTCGAGTTCGGAAGGGATAGGTAGCAACGTCGCGACACATTTCGCCGAAGCCAGCCCGAATGGCACAAGGACTGTCCTACTGGCTACCGCAATGGTCAAGGTCTTCGCGCCTAACGGTCAATCACGATTAGCCCGCGCGCTGTTAGATCAGGGGTCCCAGTCCTCGTTCGTGTCCAACAATCTGGTACAACAGCTGCGTATGCAAAAGGTCCGATCACCGATTTCCGTGACCGGTCTCGGCGGCGAGCAAACAAATAATATTAATTACAGCGTGCATCTTCGGATAGGCTCATCCAAACAGGCGTCCCCCGCACTGTCGACTCGCGCGTTCATAGTGCGCAACATAACGCAGTACGTTCCGCCTCCAGTCCAGGTGGAAAACTATAGCGCCCTGTCCGATCTCGCGCTCGCGGATCCCACGCCCGCATCACAGCAACGGATCGAATTGCTCCTAGGCGCGGACATCTTCGCGCAAATTCTCCGACCTGGCGTTCGACGCACCAGTGATCAAGGACCGATCGCGCAAAACACGGTTCTCGGTTGGATCTTGTCCGGATGCCTCAACACAGGGAATTCTCCTGGCCTCGCAGTCACCGCGCATCTCGGAGTCACCACTGATCCGCTGGAACGCGCGTTAGCTCGTTTTTGGGAGACAGAAGCAGTCCCCGAAGCGCGTGCTCTCACTCCCTTGGAGATAGAATGCGAACGGCACTTCGAGACAACCTATTTGCGCGACGACGACGGACGATTCATTGTGCGGTTGCCGTTTCTTAAATCGGTCCCCGAGGACTTCCTCGGAGACTCGCTCCGAGGAGCCACCGCGTCCCTTGAACGTCTGAGCCGGAAGCTACGCGGCAACGAAGCGGTCAAACGCGAGTATAGCGAATTCATACGCGAGTATGAGTCGCTCGGTCACATGACCCGTCTCGATAAAGTCGACCGTTCGAGGAATTACATTCCCCATCGTGCCGTTATACGCGAGGGAAGCTTGACCACCAAGCTACGAGTCGTTTTCAACGCGTCGTGCCACACGTCAAGCGGGTACTCCTTAAACGACATCCTCCACACTGGCCCGAAACTGCAGCTCGAGATTACGCGAATACTGCTCGCGTGGCGACTCCACAAATACGTATTCGTAGCGGACATCGAGAAAATGTTTCGGCAGATTCTTGTCCACCCACAAGATCGCAAATTCCAGTGCAGTAGGTATACTAGGCGGGTTCTAACCCAATGTGCGAGGGGGAATATTCTCTTGCGGGGCGAGGGGGGGATCGCTCGGGCGCTATCGCTCCTTGTGGTTTCAGGATGTCGTTGTGGTTTCGGTCAAGGTCGCGGCATCGCGGAAGTATATTACGTATATATCGCTGGCTCTTTCCGTCTTATCTTTCTCGCGTCACATCCTAGTATGTCTCTTTCCGTTTCTTAGGACCTCTCTTTCTATTCTCTTTTTGCGTCACATCCGTTTCTTTCTTGTACGCGTTTTCTTAGGACCACATCCTAGTTGATTCGCTGTCTCTTTCTATTATATCGCCGCGTATGTCTCGCGGAATACGCGTCACAGTTTCCGTTTCACGCGTTTTGTATCTTAGAACCACATCCTAGTTGACGCTGTCTCTTTCCGTTTCTTAGGACCTCTCTTTCTATTCTCTTTTTGCGTCACATCCGTTTCTTCTCTTTCTTGTACGCGTTTTCTTAGGACCACATCCTAGTTGCAACGTTTTTTTTTTTTAACACCACATCCTAGTTGCAACGGTTTTTTAACACCACATCCCTACAATTTCTATCTTGACGGGATTTCCTCTGCTTTTTTGCGACAATAAATACGAGACGTAGTTGCGAAATAAAATTGTCTCGAGCAAGTCATGGTGCCCTCGCTACAAACTTTTGCCGCGATGAAGTTATTCGAGTTTGGTATTCGTAATTATTCGAAGGTGTATCAACGGATTTTTGATCGATATTTTGGCGTTCTTTCGTGCAAGATTTATTGTCTTTTTCGCGAAAGATGCGCCGAGGTTCCGTACGTGACGGTTTTCGCGTATAAACCGTTGGACTTGTTGCGCGACGTAAGGAACGAGTATATCGATCTTTTACGAGTGTTCGTTTTCTTAAAACCGGAACGGGAATTGTCAAGATATTTGATCAACATCGTACTTCGATATCGTAGAACCGATTACGTTTACGTGGGAACACACCCTTGCGGCGTACCTGGTTTGACTAGTCCTTTCAAAAAACGTCGATTAACGAGCAACGATTACGACGACTAAATATGTCAGTTTTAACGTTACAAAATTTGGCTTGGAGTCGCGTTATAAATTTGTATTTGAACGATCGTTTTCCCGTCGAGCAGAAAGCGGTGATAGAACGTTTAATGCGAAACGACGTTACGAGTCGCGTATCTTTCTTCTATACGAAGAGATTTAGTCAAGTCGTGTCGTTATGACCCGCAGTCGAGTCACCGTCCACGATATTGGATATAATAGAAACGGGCGAACGTCGAATCGTGCTGGCTGTATAATCGTGTTTTTAAGAACTGGAAATCTAACGGGTGACGCGAAAAAAATTATTTTAAAGTTAAGAAAATTGCTAGCAAGATGATTGAGGTTTTGAAAAAAACGTTAAGGAGCTTGACGCGCATGTCGGCGCTGGTCAAAACTAACGACGAGTATCGCGAATGGTGTCGCTTGTATATCGAGGCGTTGGGGAGCTGTACCAAATATTTGTCTCGAATGAAGGATGAATTATCGATAAGTGCGAAATTAAGTTTAACATCGCTTATGTGTCGCATGAAAAGTTTAAACGTTTCGCTGAATCAGCGTTTTTCGTCGCGCGTCGGCAGAGGTTTACGCGATACGAGTCGCGGCGCGAGAGCATCGACTCTTCGCTGGGAAGATGTTGAGTCGGCGTTTCAAGGTCGTATATCGACCGGCGTTGTTATCAACGTCGAACATATCGATCCTCGCCAATTTTTACAACACGCGAAGCGAATGATCACGAGACGCGTTACAGAACTTCTGAACAAACATTCGTCGTTAAAAGTGAATATTATGCTGGAGGCGGAATTTGTGTTGCGTGACATGGTTTCGGTGAAAAGTTTCGGTACGCGAAATTTCGCGCTGTTTCGAACGAGTAATTTACGACGGTGGTACCTGAAAGATGTTGTACCAACGATTTTAACATCGATTGAAGAGTTTCAAGAACGAGACAGCGGATGGGCACTGTCGAAAATACTGCATCTAATAGTGAATTGCAACAGGTATCAACCGTTGCAAGCCGGGTGCACCGCCGCCGATGTACGCATGCCACGGACGATACAGCTGAAGAGAGCAGTCGTCAGCGTCAACAGCGACGACGAAGCATGTTTTTTTTGGTCGATCGTGGCCGGTCTCTATCCAACCGACAAACATTCCGACCGTTTAACTTCATATCCGCATTACCGCACGGTGCTTCGAACCGAAGATTTCCAACTACCCATATCGTTCAAAGACATTCGAAAATTCGAACGTGTCAACGACGTTTCCGTGAACGTGTTCGAATGGATGGGTAAGAAGTGTGGAACGCTTCATCTGACCGAGAAGAAACGGAGCAAACACGTCAATTTGCTGCTTCTACGGGGGGATTCGCACCACCATTATGCGTGTATAAGAAATTTGTCGCGATTGGTTTCGTCGCAGCTTAGCAAGCATAAGAATGCCAAGAAAATTTGCGACCGGTAAGTAAGGACCAAATTTTTTCTCAATCCGATGTTATATATATTTTTTTCCCCTCCTCAGATGCATGCAATATTTCGCATCGCAAGAGAGATTAGACGCCCATACGATAGATTGCGACCGAATGAACGAATGCGCTCTTACGCTTCCGACCGCGAAAGATATGTGGCTGCGGTTTAACAACTACGCGTACAAAGAACGTGCACCGTTCGTCATCTACGCCGATTTGGAATGTCTGCTGAAGAAACAGGAAGAACATAGACTCGGAGCATGCACGCGGTATCAGCATCACCACGCGTTCAGCATAGGTTATTACGTACATTGTCGATACGATGCTTCTTTGTGCGAGTATCAGGCTTGCTCGAGAGAAGAGGGATGAGCGGCATGGTTCGCGACAAAGTTGTACGAGTTAAGTCATAAATTACAGTCGATACTCGATAAAAATACACCGATGAGCGCGTTAACCGAAGCACAAAAATTAGATTTTCTTACGGCCACGCATTGTCACGTGTGCGAAAAACCGTTCAATGATCACGACGTAAAAGTACGCGATCATTGTCATCTTACGGGTGCGTATCGCGGTCCGGCGCACAACGATTGCAATTTGCGTTATCAATGCACGTGATACCGGTGGTTTTTCACAATTTGTCTGGTTACGACGCGCATTTTATCATCAAAGAATTGGCGAACGCGTTTGAGGGGAAGATTGACGTGTTACCGTTGACGAAAGAGCGATACATCTCGTTCACGAAACACGTTCACAAAGGGGAAGAAAGATATTACAAGAAGATGATAAAGTTTCGATTTATCGATTCGTTCAAATTCCTGAATTCTAGTCTGGACAAGTTATCGTCGTACTTGGACAAGAGTAAACTGCGCGTCGTACGAGGTGAATTTGCGCATCTTTCCGACAGCGATTTCAATCTTTTAACGAGAAAAGGTGTTTTTCCGTACGACTATCTAACATCGTACGATAAACTAAACGACGACCGATTGCCGCCGCGCGAAGCATTTTACAATCGGTTGTGCGGTAGCGAGATATCCGACGCCGATTATCTTCACGCGAATGCGGTTTGGTCGCGTTTCGCTATAAAGACGTTAGGGCAGTACAGCGATTTGTACTTAAAATTGGACGTGCTGTTGTTGGCGGATGTGTTTGAAAATTTCCGAGAAGATTGTCTTGAGAACTATAAACTCGATCCGGCGCATTATTACACGCTCCCCGGTTTCGCGTGGGACGTGATGCTAAAAATGACGAAGGTCGAGCTGGAGCTGTTCACCGACGTGGACATGCTCTTGTTCGTGGAGCGCGGAATACGCGGTGGATTGAGTCAATGTTCTCACAGGTACGCACGCGCGAACAACAAGTATTTGTCGACGTACGAATCGAGCGAACCATCCATCTATCTAATGTATTTCGATGTTAATAATTTGTACGGTTGGGCCATGTCGCAACCTCTGCCGCACAGCGGTTTTCGCTGGGTGGACGATCCGGCGCGTATAGATAATTTTAACATCGAGTCTATTCCGATCGACAGTCCTGTAGGATACATTTTGGAGGTGGATTTGGAGTATCCGCGCGAAATTCACGATGCTCACGCGGATCTTCCGTTTTGTCCGAGTCACGGCGCGACGACCGGTCAAAGGAAGTTGTTGGCTACGCTTTGCGATAAGGAGCGATACGTTTTGCATTATCGCTATCTGCAGCAGAGTTTGAGACATGGTTTGAAATTGAAAAAAATTCATAGAATTCTAGAGTTTCAACAGTCGCGATGGCTGCGCGGCTATATTGATTTGAATACAAAATTACGCGCTAACGCGAGCGACGACTTTTCAAAGAATTTGTTCAAGCTAATGAATAACGCGGTGTTCGGAAAGACGATGGAAAACGTTCGAAATCACGCGAGCGTGAAATTACTCTCTCGATGGAACGGTCGACACGGTGTCGAGCGATTGATAGCTCGGCCGAATTTTCATAGTTGTACGGTGTTCTCGGAGGATTTCGTCGCTATTCAACTGAAAAAAATGATGATTAAATTTTATAAACCTGTTTACATCGGCATGTCAGTATTGGATATATCGAAATGCCATTTGTACGACTTTCATTACGGTTATATGTATCCAAATTTTAAAGAAAACTGCAAGATTTTGTACACGGACACGGACAGTTTGATATACGAAATTGCATGCGACGACGCGTACGAGATGTTGAAACGCGATATTTATCGCTACGACACCAGCAATTATACCGAGAACAACGCGTACGGTGTTCCGATCGCGAACAAAAAGATGTTGGGATTGATGAAGGACGAGAACGGCGGTAAAATTATGACCGAATTCGTGGGGTTACGCTCGAAAATGTACGCCACTCGCGTGCACGATGACGACGATGTCTGTAACGAAACCAAGAAGATAAAAGGTATCAGAACGAATGCCACGGCTAGAGAAATAAGTTTCGAGGATTATATCGAGTGTCTTCGTAATTATAAGGAGAAGAGCGTTAGCAATAACCGTATAATGTCCGTAAAGCATCAGGTGTATTCTGTATCGGAAATGAAATTGGCGCTGAGCCAATAAACGACGACGATAAACGACGCATTTGCGATAATTTGGTCAATACTCTTCCTTGGGGACATTATAGCATCGCCGTCAACGACGACGACGACGACGACGACGACGACGGTGAGGTGAGGAGGGGGAGATCCTTGCGAAAAGGAAACTGTGATTGACCGGTGAGGAGGAGGGGGAAATCCTTTTCCTTGCGAAAAGGAAGCGGTTACAAATTGCAAAACTGCGATTGACCGGTGAGGAGGAGGGGGGAAATCCTTTTCCTTGCGAAAAGGAAGCGGTTAAAAAATTGCGAGCGCGTTCAGATTATTTTATCGATAAAGGAAGCGATACAGCGATTAGCGCATAGTACAAAGACGCCGTTTTCGAACGTTGTGCTTCAGAAGTTACCGCACCAGCACAAGGATGTCACACTACCGTCGTCCTCTCGGCGAGTGCAGCCGATTAAACATCGAGAAAAAGAACGCGATGTAAGTATAAGAAAGATAAAAAAAAAAAAAAATCTTCGTAAAAAAAGTTCATCTTTGTAAAATATAACAATTGATTACAGGATTTTTCAACAATCGTCGTCGTCGTTGCCACCGCCACCGCCGCCGCCGCCGTCATTATCATCACCCTCGTCATCGTCACTGATACCGAAGACGCGCTGGGCAAGGATACTCAGCAGAAGATATTCCATCGCGGGAAATCATTACAAATACTTGGAGATTGGCGTACACGTCGGCGAGGACGTGTACGTTGAAATGGCCATTGGGGACAATCGCGGCAACGAGATCCCGATCAGCCTGAACGCGTGGTTCGATTTGCTGCGCACGAAGACTTATTTGTCGGACATGCTGAGGGGTGAAGAAGGTGGAGCAGAGGATCGACGCAGGAAGATGAGCGACAACGTGACGTTGGAGATAGTCGATCTCAACGGCACGAAGTTGGTAAAATTGACGAATCAGTCCACGTCGTTGTACGTCATGGAAAAAACCATGTGTAATTTGTACAATTTAGAATTTTGCATCCGCAACATGTGTACACAGTTGTCTGATAACGTTCCCGCGATCGCGGTAAAATTAGAAAATTTTATTTTTGCGGCGAGGACTGACGTCGTCAGAGATCAAGAGCAGCAGCCATCCTTCGATCAAAGTTTATTGATCGATTGTGAATTGATGGTTTTGTGCGCGGACGTGATTATTGACGCGCAGAAAAAACAAAATTGTTAATTTTTAAAGTGTCAGAAAAAACAAATTTTTAAAGTGTCAGAAAAACAAAATTGTTAATTTTTAAATAATGTGTGTGTGTGCGCGCGATTTTCTCCATGCAACGTTTCGGCAAACGAACGTCGAAAGTGAATGCCTTTGAGAGTGAGTCCGAGCGATTATGCGAAAATTGCGAATGAGCTAAAAACTCCCACGATGATTCGTTTAAATCGTTGAACATTCGATATGCCGACCAGAGAGAAATTGTGGATGTGGGCAAATTCTGGTATTTGGAAAACGATTATGATCAATGTGGAAGTGTTCAACAAAAGAACATGGCGGTGTTACAGCCGATAGAAAAGTTTGTATAAAAGAAGTCTGGTCGGTTATGCGGAGCGGGTGATGGGGCCCATCACCCACTCAGCATAGCCAATCCGTCTCGTTTTATGCAGGCTTTTTTTATCGGTTGTAATGTCAACATGTTCTTTTGCCGAATACTTTTCATGTTGAGCATAATCGTTTTTCAGGCATCAGAATTTGTTGGCATCTGCAAATTCTCGCAGGCCGGTATTTCGAATGTTCATCCATTTAATCAAATCATCGTGGGAGTTTTAGTTTCATTTGCAATTTTTGTTTAATCGCTCGGACTCGCCCTCGAGCGTGTTCACTTTCGACGTTCGTTTGCCGAAAAACATGTATGATTTCTATTCAAATAATGCGAGAGAGAGAGATGGATGGATGGTTTGTCGAAAAAAACATGTATGATTTCTAATGCGAGAGATGTGCGAGAGAGATGTACTGTCCGAAAAAACATGTATTATTCAAATAATGCGAGAGAGATGTACTGTTGTTTTTGTCAATAAATTATTGTCTTTTTCCGCAACAATTATTTTATTCGATTCTATTCAAATAATGCGAGAGAGAGATGTCGTTTGCCGAAAAAAAAAAATGTATGATTTCTAATGCGAGAGATGTACTGTTGTTTTTGTCAATAAATTATTGTCTTTTTCCGCAACAATTATCGATTCTATTCGAGAATAGAAAGAGAGGTCCTAAGAAACGGAAAGAGACGGCGAAAAGACGTCAACTAGGATGTGACGCATTCCGCGAGAAAGAGAATAGAAAGAGAGGATGCGAAATGGAAAGAGACAGCGATATATACGTAATATACTTCCGCGATGCTGCGACCTCGACCGAAACCACAACGACATCCTGAAACCACAAGGAGCGATAGCGCCCGAGCGATTCTATTCAAATAATGCGAGAGATGTACTGTTGTTTTTTTGTCAATAAATTATTGTCTTTTTCCGCAACAATTATTTTATTCGATAAAAAAATACATTTTCTTTTTTATAAGTAGTTTCAGGTGATTTTTCTAACGATATTCGTCAATGGACTGTACTCCACGATGCAGTCGTGTATTATCAAGCAGTATGCGGTCGTTGATGGAGGGACATCGGCTCGGCATTCGAATTCGATTCGCCTTTCTCGAAATCGATGTTCAAATCGTCGTACGGATAAGTTTCGGAGTTCAAGTAAAGCCGAATATTGGCTAACGCGCAATGATCGAATCGCGTAGTCGTTTTCGTTAAGTTGTTCCGTCGATCGGTTTGCAAAGCGAATATCACGTATCGCGGTTTTTCCATTTGCGGAGCTGTTTTTATCGCCCACGTATGTTTTGTGGTTGCCTGCAGCAGAGGATATTCGTACAGATCCCACGATCGAAAGCTCATGCCGATCGGTCTGTCGCTGTCTAAAATACGTAACATCGACAGTTTATGTATTTCGTCCAGTGTAACGTGCGGCATTCGCCATTGAATTTTGTACAGATCTAGAACGGGTTTCGCGTTGTTGGAAGAGCTGTACAACGCGTTCGCGTCGGTCAACTCGTGTCGGGCGTTTATTACAACGCGTTTGTCGTCTTCGCAAAAGCCCAATAGCATGCTCATAGGCACGCAAAAATTGAAATTTATCGCCGCCGTGGGCGTGGCTGTTGGCTTCGGGTCGCCGTCGTTGCCGTACAACCATCCTGCATTGGACAACGCATCGCTTCTCGTCTTGGACAGACTCACGTAATTCTTCAGGGTCGTCGTTGTGCCGGGATTTCTGGATCGATCGATTTCCACTCCGTTCAATTCGTAGCGTATTTCCTCGAACATGAACGGGACGGCGTTGTTATCGAGACTCGCCGTGTCGACGCGAGATTCTCCAGCCGCGGATAATTCAAGTTTTCCCGGTAAACTAAGTTTTCCCTCGACGTATAGGAAGCTTCTGCAGGGAAGCGTGTACAGATCTTGATGTTGGATGGGTATCCTTATCTCATCGTTGTTTCCGAACGTCGTGTTGGCGTACGGATTGTACGTGTGCAGCTCGATCTTCGTTATACGATTGTCGAAGATCGGTGCTTTGGAGATGTTCAAAATGTCGTCGAACATGACCCTACTACGCGAGGACGGCGAATCCCAAAGATCGTAGATACCGCGCGTTCTCCGCAGTTAATTTCCTGCTCGACGCGTTTTTTTTCGCAGTTAGTTTCTTACGAATCGTGCTGTTGTTGTTGTTGTCGTCGTCACCGCAGTTATGAAATGACGTATTGCTATGAATTAGCATTGCTTCGTCGAACGTGTAGTCGCGCCGTGATTTCTTCGCCTCGAAAATCGATTAAACGTCCTGATTGGTCAACTATTCGAATCGTTAAATCGTCGATTACTCGCGCGACGATTGGAAGGTAAATGACTCGCGCGGGCGTTTCCGATAATTTATATCCTGGCGGTACCTGAGGCGCGAACTCGTGTATCGTGTGAACGAGTTTACCATTGTCGTACGATCCGGTGGTTACGTTGCATTCTACTCGAATGATATTCACGTTGACGATGTTCACGGGCGCGTCCGACTCGTGCCACGTGTTCGGCGATAAAACGCGGTTCGTGGAAAATCCTAGGATGGATCCTACGTTGTAGGGCTTCGCAAAGTTTACGCGATACCTGCTAATGATTTCGCTTTTCATGGTATTGTTGTTCGCTCGTAGTACCAACGGATATTCGTTATCGGGAGACGATGACTCATCGACATTTTTGGGAGGGGGATATCGCGTGCGTATCTCGCGTCTCAGGTACTCGTTGATCGCCTCCAATTCGTACGAACCGTCCGGGATGACGATCTTCTCATCCTTTTCGCCGAAGTAGAATCGATTGTTCCCGATGTTGGCGCTGATGTTCGGTATCGTGTAATAAGTTTGCAAGTTGAGCAATCCCAGCTCGTACTCGCCATTGCTCAGATCTATGGTCGGAAAGTACTTGGACGACAATGTGCTGCTTCTTCCCGACAACGTAAACGTGAACGACTTTTTCGCCTCCATCGCGCAGAGAATTTCAAGTTTCTCGAAGAAATTTCACGCACAGTTGTCCGCACCGGCTTTCGTCGTAGTTCTGAAAACGTTCGTGATTATACGTGATCGTCGCGCCCGCGAAGTAACGAATCAACTCGATCGGCGGACGAAGATTGCCGAAACTATCGAAGTAGTCAACGCGCGAGCCGCGTTTCACGTACGCGACCCAATGCGTTCCCGGCCCGCGACTATCGTCCAGATTGACGATACCTCGCTCGTTTTTCCACGATCGCGTCGGTAAATTGTCGCGCATGAAAACTCCGCGAAAATGCGGCAATGCTTTACAGATGGCGGTTAATTCGATATCCGTCGTTGTCGCATCGTCTTTTTTAGAGTTTTTTTTTCTTTCTTCAAACCTTTCCCATGTTTGTACGGCGCGAGACGCACTCCGCGACCTTCCATAGCGCGATTGTGTCGCTGGGCTTCCTCCAGCTGTTTCTTTGCGGTTTTCGCAGCGTTTATCGCTTTGACTACTCCCGCGGCGCCGCCGGTCAATGCTCCTATAGCCGACAAAGCAGGCAACAGCAGTGGCAGAAAACCACCGCGTTTGGCGATCGGGAGAATTCGCGTTTTCTTCTTCTTTTGGCGTTTTTGTTTCTTCAGGCCCATACCTAACTTTGTTTTAGCTTTCATGGCGGTCAACACGGCTGCGGCGGACGCTTTTTCTCCGAACGTCGCGTCTTTGGCCTTTAAACGTCGTAGCGCTCGATCCGCCAAAACGTTGTCTGCCGCGTGTCTGTTGTCGAGATCTTTGTGTTGCGAATACGCTATGTCGTGTTCGCGACAGGCTGCGTCCAAAGGATTGATTCCCCGATCGCCGCGAGCTATTCGCTGTCGTAGTTTCGTACCAGGACCGCAGAATTGATAACCGGGAATGTGCAATTCGACCGGCAACGCGTCTATAGCTCTGTTGAGGAGCCTCCTTCCCGTAGTACGCGGACAACGTTTCACACGCATAGACTATTCTTCAAGCCCCACCTTTAACATAGATTTTTTCGGAGGGAGGGGAACGACTGATATCGAAGGTGTTCGAGCTCTTGTATAAATACTACACGCCCCTCCCCCTCCATCAAATTCGTGATCGGAGTATGCGTTTCGTGAGACAATCTTTGAATATTTGTGTTCCGGCGTGTCGCGGCGGCGGCGGCGGCGCCGAGATGATGCGGAAACACGGCCCGTTGCTACCTCACGACGTACGATGCGTGATAAGCGGCCCATCCGGATGTGGTAAAACGAATGTTATGATCAGCCTACTGGAGAGCGTGAACGGGCTACGATTCGCAAATGTTTACGTGTATTCGAAATCGCTGAATCAGCCAAAATATCGATACTTGGACAAACTTTTCTCGTCCTTGGGGGAGGACGTTGGTTACTTTGCTTTCGCCGACAACGCTGACGTAATCCCTCCCACGGAGGCGCTTCCCGATTCGATATTCATTTTCGACGACGTGGCGTGCGACGAACAGGATATAATGAGAGAATATTTCGCGATGGGTAGACATTCTCGCGTCGATTGCTTCTACCTGGGTCAGTCGTACGCGAGAATACCCAAACATTTGATTCGCGACAACGCCAATTTGTTGATTCTGTTCGAACAAGATGTCACGAACCTGCGTCACATTCATCGGGATCACGTAAACACCGATATGCCGTTCGAAACGTTCTGCACGTTGTGTGCGAATTGTTGGCGAAAGAAGTATGGATTTCTCGTAATAGATAAAGACAGTCCTGTAAACGGCGGTCGTTACAGACGCGGATTTAACGAGTTTGTCGTACTGTAACGCGCGCAGTTGCTCGGTAAGAGTCGACAAAGTTGCATCGTGCGTCTGTGGAACGATATGTCACCGAAAGATGGCGGCGGCGAGAAGCGACAAACTTCGATCGCAAAAGAAATAGCAAAGACCGGTGATATTATACGTAAAAAGTATCGAGCTTTGAAACTTGGAAAAATGGCGGTCGAGACGAATTTGCAAACGACTTTACGACCGATCGTTGAACCGTTGAAACAGATAGTACGAAATACTACTACGGAGGATGATGCGCTCTCGGAAAAAACACTCGACGACACATCCGCGAAAAAACGAGATAAGAAGAAGGGTAAAGAAGAAGAAGAGAACTAGCGACGAAGCTGATTTAACACCGCTACCGACGAGACATCCGAAAAAAAAAATTAATTTTTTCGACGATGATGGCGGCGATGATGACGACGACGACAGCGCTGACCGGGATAAATCGATGGTGCAGCAGCAGCAGCATATCTTCGAATCGCCCGCAACGAGCGTGGTGGAATCGTCGATGCGCGATATTTTTGAGAATCCGGAAATTCATCGAGAGGAAAGCGAACATCTGTCCGAGAATCTCGGACCTTTGGCGCGCGAATACTTGCATAAATTTTTTACCGGGCCAACGAAAAATTCCGACAACGTGTACGGAGTGTATTTTCGAGATGACAAACTGATGCTCGGAAATACGGCGTTCGACGTGAACAACGACGACGATATCATCGTTAACGGTGTTAAGTATCGAGGAACTCGCGGCCTTTACGAATTGATATTCAGTAAAATACCCAACGAGCGGCTGTACACCGAAGACGATAAGAAAGCTTACAAAAGAATTCTCATTGTCACGCATGCGCATCGACGGGGGAATCAGATAATGGGGAACAAAGGTTACAAGTATAAAAAGATTATAGGACCGATGTTTTCGTCGTCGTCGCAAAGCGGAAGGGGAATTCGTCTCCCAACCCATATGCGAGTGACCAACAATCCGATCGATTACGTGCATTGGGACGATCCGAACGAGCTCGTCGATCGTCTGAAATTGTTAACGTCTTCGACGAGTGCCGGTCATTCCGGCCACAACAACGAAATAATGTCGATAATCGAAGAACTACGCGAGGCCGGTATAATTATAAATTAAAGCGTATGCGCGTTCGCTGCATCAGTGGCGAGTGGCGAGTCGCACAGGTACGGAGAGAGAAAAAAAAAATGTCTATCGACAAATTTGGCATGACGTTTCGCGAAGGGGACAAGTCGACGACGAACTCGATTTCATTCTATCCGGCGTTTAAAAGTTTCGTGCGCGACAACGCTATATGTTTGAACATCGATGACGGCGGTGTTAAATTGTACGATGCGAAAGGTGTGCGGATCGGACGCGTGGCGGAACCCCTGGCGAACGATCATGCGACTACCAAATCGTACGTCGACGTCGTTTCGAAACGGGACAACGAAGAAATCGCGTCCTCGCTTAAGAACTATGTGATGAAGGCACGATTTACGTCGATGAACAAGGAATGTTTCAGGCTAGAAAGAAAACTATTCGTAACGTTGGTCCACCGACGAGTCCGAGCGACGCCGCCACCAAATCGTACATCGACTCCACCGCCGGGAAAATCATGACAACGATCCACGACAATGCCGTATACCGATTTAAAATCTGGAACAAACGTCGCAAGGATTACGAATACCACTACGACGCCAAGCGTTGTCGCGTATGCAACTTGAGCGAACCGCTATACGACGCGGACGCGACTAGCAAAGTATACGTGGATACGCTCAACGCGAAGCTACGGTCCGAGACCGTCGAAAAACTGGCGGAACAGCTGAAAACCGTTAAAGAGGCGTTAAAGTCCGAGATATTGATCGCGAAACAGCAACTGCTGTCGACCGCCGCCGACGAGTTGAAAACGTCTAACGCGAACCTAAAGTCCGATATCCTTGGAAAACTGACGGAACAGCTGAAAACCGCTAAAGAGACGTTAAAGTCTGAGATATTGATCGCGAAACAGCAACTGTCCTCGACCGCCGCCGACGAGTTGAAAACGTCTAACGCGAACCTAAAGTCCGATATCCTTGGAAAACTGACGGAACAGCTGAAAACCGCTAAAGAGACGTTAAAGTCCGAGATATTGATCGCGAAACAGCAACTGTCCTCGACCGCCGCCGACGAGTTGAAAACGTCTAACGCGAACCTAAAGTCCGAGATCCTTGGAAAACTGACGGAACAGCTGAAAACCGCTAAAGAGACGTTAAAGTCCGAGATACAGACTAAGATGCATGAACTTCGATACGATATTAACGCGAATATGAAATTACACGATTCCAGCATGGACGAGATCAACGCGAAAATTGATAATTTGAATGCCTCGCAAACGCAAATGAGGGAAGCCTTGAAGCAAAAAATAATAGACGAGGCGAGCAGCATCGTCGACGATCGGCTCGCGAATTTCGGAATAAGCTTGCAGGATAGAATTAAAAATTTAATTCGTGAACAGATCGAACATATACTTTGAGAGTTGTTGTACCGTACCTGTATCTGTATCTGTATATGTATCTGTATATGTATCTGTATCTGTATATGTATATGTATCTGTATCTGTATCTGTATCTGTATCTATAATATAAACGACATAATATAAAATCAATCGTACCAACCATGAAAATCTATTTGATAAAATATAAAAATCTCGCTTCGCGAGAATCGCGATAAATCAAATACGTAGAATAAAATATTTATGTAGCATATAATTATAATAAGATATAATAGTATAATTATTATATAGCATAATATTATATTTGTGTTACAGGAAGTAGAATAAGTAGAATATAGCGGCAATCTGAAAAAAGAAAAAACATTTATAAGCAAAATTATAAAACTTTCGAATAAATTTAATTAAAAAACAAGCAATTAATTATAAAACTTTCGACTTACCATTTGTATAATATCCATACGGATTCAATAAACTCCCCATCCCAGTCCTCTATTTGTTTTCGTATCAATTCCCTCTGCCGCCTCCATGCCCGCAGATGAATTATTTTTTCTATGTCAGTCTGCGGAATTAATAATAAAAAATTATATAATAAAAAATTAATTAATAATAAAAAATTATATAATAAAAATTAATTAATAATAAAAAATTATATAATAAAAAATATTATGGTTTAAAAACTCACCATTCCCTCGGTTGTCTTCTCCAAAGATTCACCATCTTCTATTATGAAGCACCGTCTCTTCGAAATATTAACGATGGGCATTTTTTACTACTAACTCACTCGACGTGAAAGAAAACTTGGTAATGCGGGTAACGGCGAACCGCTTGCTATTTAAACGCGCGATAGGGAAATCCAATTTCCGAACAATGCGAGGATGTGGTTCTAAGATACAAAACGCGAGACATATAATAGAAAGAGAAGAAACATACGGTTCTAAGATTATAGAAAGAGACAGCGTCAACTAGGGTGTGGTTCTAAGATACAAAACGCGTGAAACGGAAACTGTGACGCGTATTCCGCGAGACATACGCGGCGATATAATAGAAAGAGACAGCGAATCAACTAGGATGTGGTCCTAAGAAAACGCGTACAAGAAAGAAACGGATGTGACGCAAAAAGAGAATAGAAAGAGAGGTCCTAAGAAACGGAAAGAGACATACTAGGATGTGACGCGAGAAAGATAAGACGGAAAGAGCCAGCGATATATACGTAATATACTTCCGCGATGCCGCGACCTTGACCGAAACCACAACGACATTCTGAAACCACAAGGAGCGATAGCGCCCGAGCGATCCCCCCCTCGCCCCGCAAGAGAATATTCCCCCTCGCCCATTGGGTTAGAACCCGCCTAGTATACCTACTCAGTGCATCTTGTGGAAAAACGAGTCTAGCGGCAGTCTCGAGTCGTTCGAGCTATACACGATTACGTATGGAACCGCCTGCGCCCCGTACCTCTCGATGCGCGTGATCCAAGAGGTAAACACGTTGGAAGGTTCGGAATACCCCCTCGCGGCCCCGATTCTCCGTAACAGTGTTTACGTCGACGACGTGTTCATGGGCGCGCCGGACAAACAGCTGCTTGAGCAGACTAGAATACAGGTCTGTCAGCTGTTATCTCGAGGTGGATTCAACCTGCGAAAATGGGCGGGCAATGACGCAGAATCCCTGCGAAATATCCCCGAAGCGACACACTCGCACGCGGTGGACCTGCGAATATTCCAGGATTCGGAACTCAAAGTTCTTGGTGTAAGGTGGATGCCCTCGGACGACGCGTTCTACTTTGACCTGCAAAAATTCGCGGTCAGGCAGGAGAAAATGAGCAAGCGCGAATTGCTCTCGGAGATCGCGACGCTATTCGACCCTCTGGGATGGTTGTCGCCAATAATTATTCGAGCAAAGATACTGATGCAGCAGCAATGGCTCGAGAAAATCAACTGGGATGACTGCGTATCGGACAACACCCGCGAATCCTGGAATACCTTCTGCAAGGATTGGCGTGCGTTAAACGCAATGAGGATTCCGCGATGGATTCGGTACGCCCCTGACTCACTCGAAATTCAATTGCATGGATTCAGCGACGCATCTCGCGCCGCCTTTTCGTGCGCTATTTACGCCCACGTGACGTCTCTCACCGGCGAAACGCACACAACGCTGCTCACAGCCAAATCGCGGGTAGCCCCGATAAAAACGGTCTCCATCCCTATCTTAGAGTTGAATGGAGCCGTCATGTTGACCGAGCTGGCCGCTCACGTGACCCACTCGATCGGGATACCGGTAAGTCGGACAGTTTGCTGGACGGACTCCACGATTGTCCTCGCATGGTTGCGGAAACATCCCGCTGCTTGGAAGACTGCAGTGGCCAACAGGACGTCCAAAATCCACACCACGCTGTCGAATGCCGCCTGGAAACACGTGCCAACGCACTGCAATCCGGCGGATTTAAATTCGCGCGGCGTGAGCGCCGAAACGCTGCTGTCATCGACGTTGTGGATCGAGGGACCGGCATGGTTGAAGAGGGGCGAAGAGGATTGGCCCGTTCAGCAGACCTACGAAACGGAGGAAGGGAGATGTAAGACCGCCGTCCATAGCACAACAACAACAGAGGACTGGGATGTTCTGTCTCGCTTCTCCAGCTGGCAACGCCTGATCCGCGTATTCGGTCACGTGCGGCGATTTATAAACACGGTGCGAAGACAAACAAGCACCGCGTTCCCCTCGTTCCTCGCCGCCTCTGAGCTACGCGACGCGGAAAGAACAATACTGCGAAGCATCCAACGCAGTTCGTTAGCAGCTGATATCTCCGCGCTCGTCCAGGGAAAACCGTTGCCCAATCGCTCGTCACTCTTGCCGCTCAACCCCTTTATAGACCAATACGGAGTCGTACGCGTAGGTGGGAGGCTCAGAAACTCTTTTTTGCCCTGGGAAACGAAGCACCCCGCGATATTGCCGAAACATTACGTTTCCGACCTCATCATTCGGGAATCGCATCTTCTCTCCCTGCACGGCGGAACACAAATAACGACATACACGACTCGCCAAAAATATTGGATATTAGGGTTGCGTAATTCGGTCCGCCGCGTGATCCATCGATGCGTCAAATGCGCGCGTTGGCGGGCGGAAACCGCCACGCAGGTAATGCAAGACCTCGTGACGTCACGTTGCCGTCCGTCCCGCCCATTTACTCACATTGGAGTAGACTACGCCGGTCCATACCAGGTTAGGGACGCACCAGGGCGCGGAAAACGGACGTATAAAAAGTACATTGCAGTATTCATCTGCTTTGCTACTCACGCGATCCATCTAGAGTTGGCTGATGATGGTTCCACGGCTGCTTTCCTCGCCGCCTTCGATCGCTTCACGTCCAGACGCGGTGTTCCTCTGACGATCACCAGCGACAATGGGACGAATTTCGTAGGCGCATCCAACGAACTAGCTCGACACTTCGTCGAGATAACGAGCTCAGACGAATTGAAAAGTCGCTGCTCCACTCTCCGAATCCAATGGAGGTTCTATCCCCCGGGTGCCCCTCACCACGGAGGAATGCAGGAAGCCGCGGTCAGGTCGACTAAGCATCACCTTCGTCGAATCAT
Source organism: Seladonia tumulorum (assembly GCA_913789895.3). Classification (NCBI taxonomy): domain Eukaryota; kingdom Metazoa; phylum Arthropoda; class Insecta; order Hymenoptera; family Halictidae; genus Seladonia; species Seladonia tumulorum. Next base: position 858,561 of record CAJYYF030000127.1, on the reverse strand, counting down.
GGGGTCGTTCGCGCCAACGTCGGAAGAGATGTCCACGCTACTCTGCAAGGTGGAGGCCAACTTAAACTCGCGCCCGATCACGCGGGTACGAGACGATCCGGAGAGTCTGGAAATTCTTACGCCAGGACACTTCTTAACCGGTAGTCCACTGGTTGCACGACCGATTCCTCCAGTGAGTGACGAGCCGACATCGCACTTATCACGATGGCAGCAAGTCCAAAAATTCCACGAACTGCTCTGGCGAGTATGGTCCCGCGAGTACCTGCAGGAACTGCAGTCGCGGTACAAATGGCAGGCCGCTCAAAAGGAAATAACGGAAGGAGCCCTAGTCCTCTTGGACAACCCCCTCCTACCTCCTAATAAATGGGAATTGGGGAGGGTAATAAAAACGTTCCCAGGTAGCGACGGGCACGTACGAGTGGTGGAGGTCAAGACCGCGACCTCAACGTACAAAAGACCTATCACCCGTATCTGCCGGTTACCGATCAACGACTGATACAGCACACCCCACCCCCCGCACAGGCGCTACGTCACCGATCGCGCGTAACGCCATTATCAAGCGAGCGACGTCACGACCTGTGTGACGTAACATTCGCGGCCGGTCGTCGGCCCAGGTGTCAGTCGCGAAATTGTAAATAGTTAGGATGTAAGGTATGGTGTGTGTGTGTGTGTGTGTGTGTGTGTGTGTGTGTGTGTGTGTGTGTGTGTGTGTGAGTGTCGGTGGGGAGCTCGCCGAGACGAACGAGGACTACTCTGGTCCTGTTGCGCGATCTCGCAAGGCGGGCGGTTTGTTAGACGCGTTCAAACGGTCTATTCCTATTGCGAGCACCGAGAACACCCCCCTCCCCTTTTGTCGTCTCGGAACGAGCAGACACCGCGAAGCGAGCTCCCGTGTATGAAGGTGGTGGGGCGTCTATCACGTATGTAAATAGGCCCCCCCGAAAATTCGAACGAGTTCCGTTGTAACATCCTCTGCGAGTACACGCGAATATTCTTCTCACGTTTAGTATCATTGAAATCGGTCGGCTTTGTCTCCCCTGCGAGATAACCACGGGTTTTGTAAAGCATCTCTCCTCTGCGAGAGTACGTCTAGATCAATCTAGTGAAATAAAGACAGTTTGTGAACCGCAGAAACCCGGTTGACGCCAGTGCAACTTCCTAGTTGTAGTTCGATTCCGTACGTCTCCTTTCCACTCTCTGCACGCGATCCAGTGCATTGTCTTTTTCGCGGACTCTTTAAACAGACCAGGGTCGGTGAAACAACTGGAGAAAAGAAAATACGAGTAGACAACCTCGACATTTTTACATACATTAATTCAAAATTTGTAAACATAGAAAGACACATAAAGAACCAAGTAAACAATCTCTACAAAAACCTGCTCACACAAAAATGCAATTTAGAAAAACAAGTATTGATGAATGCCCTAACACTGGCAACATTAAAACCCGATGAATTCGCACGAATCGTGACGAAACAAACCGGACATATGGCTCTTGTTGCCGGAGAAGTGATACACATCATTAAATCTATCGCAGTTGATTTGAAAATTCGGCACACCGAAGATTGCTTCATCGAACTACCAGTTAATCATGGAAATAAATCACAATGTTTAATGTAAAAATCCGTGGGTTTAGTGAGTCAACAAAACTGCATTGTTCTTAACAATTTATTGATTAAACTCCACGCGATCACCCGCCGAATTAACTTTAGGTGATTAATTAAATTATGGACTAGCGACTGGTAAAAAAAACAATATAGATAATGATGGAGAAGGTGCGATGCACGAACAAACTGCGCGGTATACAATGACTGGTTTTCTCTTGCGAGAATCGAGAGTGTTATGCTCTTAAGAGATCGGGCGTGTTCTCTCTACGAGAATCTAGCGAATTCTAATTTTGCTGTCCGGAGGTCCGTTCTATCGTCGACTCGTGTGACGAGGAAATTCGTGGGCATAGGCCCAATTTTGGGGGAAAAAAGCACCCCATTCGTTGCTTAGATTGTAGGAGGAGGATCTTCCTCCCTTGGTGGAGGTGGAAGCTCCTCCTCAACCGAAGACGGGAAATCCCGAAAAATGTGCGTTTGAAGGACCTCGGGACAGTGCGTCTGTTTTTCGGCCTAAGTGGCCTTCGAAATTTATGGCCCGCGTGGCCCGCGTGCTGGCTGGCCCAAGTGGGCCGAACGTGGTTTATTACCCCCTTGGCCTGAGTACGCTCACGAAGCCAAGGGGATGCGAAATCGTAGGCTCGAACCCGAGTGTGTCTCGTTAGACATAAAACAGGCGCCCTTGTGAAATATGGCCTATGAGGCCTGGCGATGCGACGCAAGGACTGCGCTTCCTTGGCCGCTGCGTGTCACGGACAATGGTCCGTTGTCGTCCGAATTCGGGACCCTCGCGTGCCTCGCGATCGGTACTCGGAACGAGAGTCTTACGAATTGACTTTATGGCCACTTTTCCAATGCTGTCAGCTTAAACCCTCGAATGCACGTTTTAGACATTTCGAGGACTAAGCGTTCTTCTAGGTAAACGAAGGACAGCAAAAAATCGGAAAAGGGCCTTTATACAATAAAGAAGGCGCGGGATGGTCTGTAAGGAGGCATGCTTCCACTAGGAATCGAACATTTAACACCTATAACTCACATTCTCACCAACCACGGAACTCATAGAGATTGCAGCATAGTACTACCAATAATGTATGAAATCGACCAAACTTGGCACAGATTCACATCAAGACCCATAGAAGCAGTACCACCTCGAGTATTACAACCACTCAAAGAACCAACATGGCACTATGTTAACCCATCAAATCTTGCCACCAGCGGAATCTACACTCAAGGTGACCTCAACAATTTAAGAGACCATATTATGATCCCAGCCGAAAAATCAGCAGTACTAAACACTCTAGCTCGTGGCATGACAGGAAAAACCACATCAGACGGATCACTCTCCCTATTAAACATGATGAACGAGGAAACACTGGATAAAATAGCGGAAAACACAGTAGAAAAATTCTGGCACGGATTCATCACATTTGGATCATTCAGTGCAGGAATACTAGCAGTCTTTATAATACTCAAAGTTATAAAGACAATTACTGACACCATAATACAAGGTTATCAGCTGCACTCGCTATACGGATGCAGTTGCACCTTATGCGGCGCCGCATGGAATTCGCTGACGCACCTCCTGGTTCAACGAGCCAGCACGCGAAGAAACACAACCCGACCAGCTGACGAGATGATCTCCAACGACAACTTACCTCGTACCAATGACCCAGGCACATCAGAACTCGGAAGAACTGTCAGGAGCCTACAACAAAGGCTATAGCCGGTTTTGGGGGTCAAATCTGCCCTGGAAGGTATTTTATTCTAGTTTGCGCCATTCGATAGACAAAAAAAAAGATACTTTTCAGCCAAGTTTTAGCCCGATAGCTCATCTGTAAGGGTAGTTATTGAGGAAAAACGAAAATTCAGTTTTTGGCCCATTTTTCCCATTTAATGACAATTTAAAATTCTGAAAAAAATCTGACACATTTCGGATACCAAACCACATACTTTGAGCCGTTTTCAGAATTTTCCGTTGCAAACTCTGGTTGTAAAAATCGAAAAACACGAAAAAAATCGGAAAAAAAAAAGATTTCATATGGAAAGCTAAGAGACACTAGAACAGAATTAATTTAGCAATTAGGTATTGTCCTAAGTATTATGCTCAATTTTTTTCAAACCCCTGCGTGTGGTGCGTCATAGTAGGAAAAAAGAAAAACCGCTTTTTTCGGCGTTTTTTCCGTGAAAAAGTAAGTTATAATTTTCGTAAAAATATATTATGCAATATTAAACATTCCTAAGTTCAGAGAAACATCGTCCAGACTTTAAAAATTGCGTAGTACAAAAACAACAATTATACTGTGCAGGGTATATTCGAATATTTCGAAACTATTTTCAACAGCGCCGGTTGGTTCAGTGGCTATGGTCTCCGACTGCGGAACCGCTGAAGACTTTTTTGAGCTGGTACGAATCCCGCCGCGGGCCAATTTTTTTTTTCGTTAATCAGATATTTTTTAGATTTCTAACCTTATGATTGTTGTTACGCTATTGTAAAAACATTTTTTAACTATGTTTAAACTATTTTTTAATAATTTTTCGGAAAAATATTTTTGGAGTACTTTCGGTCTTTAGTCGTTTACGGGCTGTATTACTTATCTACTTAACATTTTTTTACGTGGAATAAATGCATCGACTTGAGCGCGACCAAGTTTCTGATTTTTCTCATACAGTCAGGAATTGTTTTTTAAAGGATATTCTTCCTTTCCATTCTGGTGTTAGGATGTTTTCCCGTGAGCATATCATTGAACATGAAACTTCTAATGTCGCTAAAACATTGTATAATATTGACAATCAATATATAATCGAAAAAAAGTATCTTTATGTAATCCTTGTACCGTTAAAGTCTGGACGATGTTATAACTTACTTTTTCACGGAAAAACGCCGAAAAATGCGGTTTTTCTTTTTTCCTACTATGACGCACCACACGCAGGGGTTTGAAAAAAATTGAGCATAATACTTAGGACAATACCTAATTGCTAAATTAATTCTGTTCTAGTGTCTCTTAGCTTTCCATATGAAATTTTTTTTTCCGATTTTTTTCGTGTTTTTCGATTTTTACTGTTAATATTCGTGGATAATTAACATGTTTTATTTAATATATACTTAATACACTTTTATACATAACACGTCTTCTAACGTCTTCTCTATACGACGTCTACAAAGGAACAGTACCTTCACCTCTCTCTTTCTACGCGCAGTGCTTTGTCTTCTAGTTCTCCTCTCTTACACACTGAGCGCTGTACGCATACTATACTACCGCGCTAATTTTAAATTTACGCCTATTCTCAACACACCTCCTTAAATTTAAAATACAAATTCAAAAACAATATAATAATCTTTGGTCATAAATAGCCCAATTTATAAATTCTTTTCAAAACAAACTCATTTCTTTTCTAAAATATTCAAACTTATTTCTACCCAAAGACTTGGTGAATATATCTGCAATATTTTCATTTGAATCTATTTTTTCGATATCAATTTTACCTGCTACATAATTTTCGTTTACGAAATGATAGTGTACCTCTATATACTTTGACCTTTTTGTGAAGTTTCCCAAGTGACTAATATCAACTGCTCCTATATTATCTTCGTAAATCTTAATTGGCCCTTTCATTTCAATATTAAAGTCTTTTAATAATTCTCCCAATGCTAAAACTTCACTCACTGATTCAGATAATGCGACATACTCCGCACCCGTAGAGGATTTGGCCACACTACCTTGTTTCCTGGATTTCCATTCTATTACATTACCAAACATTCTTATGATATAGCCTGTAGTTGATTTTCTATCTATAGGGTCTCCTGCCCAATCCGCATCAACAAAACAATCTAGTATTTCATGTTTTTCATTTTTCTTAAAGTTCAACTTCAAATCTTTGGTTAGATATAAGTATTTTAGAATTCTTAATGCGTATTTATAATGGTTATTATCATAACAATTCTGAAAACGGCTTAAGTAATTTACGCTGTAACTTATATCAGGTCTCGTTCCGGTACTTATATATAAAAGCGCTCCTATCAAATTTCTATATTGAATATTCTCGCATAACGTGTGTGCTGGCTCACACTTTAAATTTTGCTCCATTGGAGTGGTATATAACTTTGTGTTTTCTAGTTTATATTTTCTACCTAACGACTCGATATAATTTCTTTGACTCAATGACATTTCACTATTTTTCTCGTCATGTTCGATGTCTATTCCTAAGTACGTTTTAATTTTCCCCATATCTTTAACATTAAATCTATCAGTCAACAGCTTTTTAACATTGTTCAAATTTCTTTGATCTTTACAACAGATTAACATATCATCTACAAAAACTATTAAATAAATTTTATCATTTTGCACGTTCATACTGAATAAACAGTAATCGTGATCACTTCGTTTAAATCCTAGTTTTACAAGGTATTTATCTAAACACTCGTACCAAGCTCTAGGACTCTCTCTCAGGCCATATAGAGCCTTTTTAAGTTTACATACACGGTTAGTACCATCTTCGTAACCCTCTGGTTGTTTAACATAAACCTCTGATACAATTTTTCCGTTCAAAAATGCAGATTCGACATCCATTTGATTTATAATTAAATTATATTGCACACAATAAACTAATAATACTTTTAATGTCTGCATTTTTGCTACTGGAGAATATAAGTCAACTAACTTTTCTCTCTGCTGAAAGCCCCTAACCACTAATCGAGCTTTAAATCTATTATCAGTCTTTTTAGTAAAAATCCATTTTAAATCAATAATTTTCTTACTTTCCGGTTTAGGAATAAGTTCCCAAGTATCATTCTTCTTTAGACATTTGATCTCATGATCCATTGCTTTTTTCCATTCATTACACTCGCTACTCTCTATCGCTTCACTATAATTTCCTGGACTTTCTGCATTTACATAATTTACATAAATACAACTAACATTTGCTTCAGGCGCATATCGGTCTGGTTTCCTTCTGTTTCTAGTAGTCCTTCTTAATTCATGCGTTTCCTCACTATTATCTTTATCATTGAAATCTTCAAATTTTTCATTACTATTATCTGAGTTTACACTTTCAATTTCAGAATTTTCATTTATGTCATTATTTCCATTAAAACCTACTAATGTTTCAATTTCTTCTACTATATCAACGTGACGAGCAACAACGACTTTGTTATTTACTAATATTCTATATCCTACATTTTCATAACCTACTAGGATGCCTACATCTGCTTTCCTATCCCATTTATCATTTCTTTTACTTTCTGGTACTCTAACAAAGACTTTGCTCCCAAATAATTTCAAGTTACTGATATTTGGTCTTTTTCCAATAAAAATTTCATAAGGAGTCTTTCTTTCTAAAGTGTTTGCTAATGTTCTGTTTTTTAAATAAGCAACAGTTTTTACTACCTCAGGCCAAAATCTTTTGTTTAACTTAGAATCTGACAATAGACATCTAGCGGTATCCATAATCGACCTGTTGTACCGCTCGGCTGTTCCATTTAACTCATGTACATAAGGTGGACACGGCTCAATGTAAATTCCTTTTTCTTTTGCAAGTTTGTACATATTAGCATTCAAAAATTCCTTTCCGTTGTCACACCTAAGTTTCTTAATCCTTTTTCCGGTTAGATTTTCTACCAAATTAATATATTTTTCAAAACACGCATAAACTTCATCTTTAGATTTAATCGGATAAACAGTTACAATTTTACTGTAATCATCAATGATAGTCAAAAAATATTTTTCTCCATTTAGGCCTACTGTCTTGTGTGGGCCATTCAAGTCCGCATGAATAAGTTCTAATATATCTTGAGCTCTTTGTCTATTGTTTACAAACCCTATATTGTGCATTTTATTCTGTATACATGTACCACATTTTAAATAATCTTCTTCAATTTGTTCCGGTATACCATCAACTAATTTTTCTTTACTCAAAATGCTTACATATTTGAAATTTGTATGACCAAGCAACCTATGAAGCCTTTCTTTAACTGTCATTTTATTAATCATTTTTTCTGAATTATAAGTAAACTTTCCTTTAACGAAACTTTGCATTTTATATAGATTATTCACTTTCTCAGCTACAGCAATCAATTCTCCCTTTGGATTGAATATTCTAGATAATTTACCTTTTGAAACAATCTTATTATTAACCGTTACCTTTCCATAACTAATTAAGTTTCTATCCATTTCTTTTACAAAGAACACATCTTTAATTGTCACCTCATGCATGCTGTCATCTAGAACAAAGTTACAAATTACTTGTCCAACTTTTGTTGCCTTCAGCATTCTCCCATCTCCTATTTTTACATTTACAGGATTCTGCAAAATAATCGACTCATTATAATAACTATCATTATTAATTATGTGGTCAGTACACCCACTGTCTAATATCCACTCAACCTGATTTTCGCAACTGTTTACTTCAACTTTGTTACCTTCCTTTTTGTTGTTAACTTCTACATAAAATGAGTTACAATCATCATTTCGCTCGCTATTGTAGTTACTGAAACGTCGTGGGCCTGCATGCTGCGCACTTCCTCGCTGACTAGCACCATAACCACGTTGCCATGAGCCTCGATAAGAACGATGCCTCTGCTGCGTCTCTTGGAAATTTCCACCTCCTCGCCTTTGACTTCCTCTTGCACCTCGTACCGGATTTGTAGTAAAACTTGTATTTGTACACTCGTGTATGTAATGTCCTTGTTTGCCGCATTTGAAACATCTTCCGTCTCTTTTTCTTTCACTCTTGAAAGCGTTGGAACTGCATTCGCCTCTTTTACCATTGTCTTTATTTTGTTGTTCAAACGATTTTATTTTATTTTCAACAAACTCAACTGTCTGATCTTCTATTTTCATAACGTCTATAAGATCGCCAATGTGACTCAAGGAACTTGGCAGTGTTCTTAGCAAATAATTCAACTTTTCCTTTTCCGTAACTGTCGCACCAGCACTTTTTAAATCAATAATTAATTTTTCAAATGCACTGAAAAATTCTCTACTTTCAGAGTAGTCAGATAACTTTATTTTTTCCAATTGACTTCGCACACAAATTTGTAAAGCTGTAGATTCTCTTAAATACATTCTATCAAATTTTTTTATAATCGCACGTGGTGTTTCCTCATCGCAGATGAATTCCATCTGTCGATCAGAAATAGCACTATATATATAATTTGTTGCTTTCAATTCTAACCTTTTCCAGGTAGCCTCTTCTTCGTTTTCTCTTTCCGCAGTGACTACTTTTTCACAGTCTTTCATCTTTAAAAAAGTTATCATCCTTTTTCTCCACATCGGGTAGCCTTGTCCATCAAATACCGGTAAAAAGATTTTTACATCATCGACTGCAGCACGTTGAGCCATCTTGTCTCCTGTCGAAATTTCTCTAGCTTTGTATATCAGATTTTTTAAAAATATTACCTCTGCTGCACCTTTCACAAATTTCTTCAATAGTTCCTTCTTTAATTTTTCTTCATGTACTGGAGATTTCTTTCTCATTACTGGATTTCATTTTTCTGCCACGTGCTCTCACCGGCTATTTCTTTCATGCCCACGTTTATCATTATTATAGCAAAAGTTGGTAACCACGCTCTGCTACCATGTTAATATTCGTGGATAATTAACATGTTTTATTTAATATATACTTAATACACTTTTATACATAACACGTCTTCTAACGTCTTCTCTATACGACGTCTACAAAGGAACAGTACCTTCACCTCTCTCTTTCTACGCGCAGTGCTTTGTCTTCTAGTTCTCCTCTCTTACACACTGAGCGCTGTACGCATACTATACTACCGCGCTAATTTTAAATTTACGCCTATTTTCAACATTTACAACCAGAGTTTGCAACGGAAAATTCTGAAAACGGCTCAAAGTATGTGGTTTGGTATCCGAAATGTGTCAGATTTTTTTCAGAATTTTAAATTGTCATTAAATGGGAAAAATGGGCCAAAAACTGAATTTTCGTTTTTCCTCAATAACTACCCTTACAGATGAGCTATCGGGCTAAAACTTGGCTGAAAAGTATCTTTTTTTTTTGTCTATCGAATGGCGCAAACTAAAATAAAATACCTTCCAGGGCAGATTTGACCCCCAAAACCGGCTATAACCTTTCCCTTGGAAATTTGCTTTCTGAGGGGGATGGTGTCACGTCCGGTGTTTCGACCATCAATGATTAATCAATCTAATAAGGAATTATCACAAAATCCGATAATGCCACGAGAGAGGTAAGCTTAGAAATAAAACAATAAAATAACCAGCGTTAAATAAATAAATGTTAACCCTCAAATATATACATACGTAATTATACACATATATAATATGAAGAACTATGTTAACTCGAACTGCGCAATACCGTGACGCAGTAACGAAGCGCCAAATCAACAACTCAGCCTTCTGCGAAACGCATGAATGAAGATCGGTTTGCACCCTGAGAACAAATAGGAAAGACATCAGATAATACCATGAGGGAGAACTACGATAACCCAAACTGCGCAATAGAAGTGACATCAGATGATTCCAAACGACGTGGTGTGACGCTGACTCCATAAGAAAAGGATCCTGGCGATATGGAGTCGAACAGCTAGGAGAAGATTAAAGGATGCAAGGTGGGAACTCCTGAGCCAGCATCTTCAAGAAACAAAGAATTGGCTATCCTATAAATAATGGAACCAACGCCTCAAGAGGCAGTCTCAGTCTCAGTTCAGTCAATTAACACAGCAATTAAAGTATCGTTGAGTAAAAGGTGCAAAGGTGTCGTTTGTGAAAAGGTGCGAAACCCCGGAGTTACCCCAGTATACCCCAGGACCATACCCCAGGACATTTCATTGTGTTAATCCCAAGAAAAATTGTATCTCGGTAATATTATATTATATTATATTTTCTAATTTTGTAATCGCGCTATTTGCATTCATGTTTTCTGCTTTATAATTAATATCTGCAACCTCTAACATCTGATTCAGTTTCCTATTTTGAATAAATAAATCAGTTGTTATCTATAAAAGGGTACAATCTTTATTTAAACGATCCTCAATTTCCCGAACCGTAGCCGGTGAATGCAGGTAGGTTCAAAACTGCGTACTATCCCCTCAAAACTATAATTCAGTCCACTTGGGACGTAACAGTACTAGTTCTTATCGCTGTACCGTTTGTAACAAGCGGCATCATTCCTTGTTACACTTCGACGACGCGTCGACGTCATCGCATGGTCATGCGTCATCGAGCAGTACCGCGTCAACAAACAATACCGCGTCCTCATCGAACGCGATCGAAAACAACGTAACGGCTCACGTCGCGTCGTGCTCTGTTCCTCGAATTACCGCGTCGCAACAAGTATTGCTCGCGACAGCATGGGTCGAACTGCGATCGTCATCGGACCGTTCCGAAAAAATTCGCGCCCTCCTGGATCAAGGTTCGGTCGTTTCAATAATCTCCGAAAACTTGTCTCAATGGTTACGGCTTCCACGTTCTCGCGTCGCAGTTAGCATCACCAGAATCGGAAACAATGCAGTCGCGTGTCACTCGACGACAACATTTACTGTTGCATCCTGCAAGACCGATGCGGTCTACTCCCTCACCGCCTACGTCTTAAGGTCCTTGTCTGATTACCTTCCTGCTCGCGTGAATACCGACTATCGGCTCTCGCACATTCGGGATCTAGCATTGGCGGACGAAAACCCCTTCAGTTCCGACCCAATCGAACTAATTATTGGTGTCGATCACTACGGGTTACTTCTGTTAGATGGGTTACGAAAAGGGAAAGTGAACGAGCCTACGGCTCAAAATACAACGTTAGGCTGGATCCTCTCCGGTCCCGTTCCATCCTCAACTGTAATGTTTCGGAGAATTTAGACACTGAACTTCGACGATTTTGGGAAGTCGAGGAGTTGCCGTTCGTTACGCGTCTCTCTCCCGCCGAATTACAATGCGAAGAGCATTTTCAGCGCACGTATTCTCGAACTTCGACCGGACAGTACGTCGTTCGTTTGCCCTTTATCGAAGGGCCTCATTAATATCGGCCCATTAATATCGGCTTCCCGCGGCTACGACAATGTTTAAAAGGCAGGAGAATCGTTTGCAACGAAATTCGGAGCATTCCGCGGAATATTCGAAATTCTTAGCCGAGTATGAGGCACTCGGACATATGGGCGACATCACGGGTTCATTACCGATTCCGTCGAATCAAGCCGTGTATATTCCACATCACGCGGTCATTCATGAGCACAGCGCTACAACCCGGCTTCGCGTGGTATTTAACGCCTCCGCGAAAACCGGAAATGGGACCTCGTTAAATGATCACCTATTGATCGGGCCCAAATTACAAACGGATTTAGCCGCTGTCATTCTTCGATGGCGCCGTTATCGGTATGTTTTCACTGCCGACATTGCCAAAATGTACAGGAAAATACTGATTGATCCCAGAGACGCTGATTATCAACGGATTCTGTGGCGATCATCTCCCAAAGTTCTCTCTCTCTCTCTCTCCGCTTCAACATTTCCCGACTCTTGACCGTCACGTACGGTACGGCTCCTGCACCCTTTCTCGCGTTGCGTGTCTTACAACAACTCGCGAGGGACGAAGGGTCGAAATATCCTCTCGCGTTGTCAATTCTTCGTGAACAAATTTACGTGGATGACTGCGTGTTCGGCGCAGATGATCCACAGTTAGCGAGACAAACTCGCGAACAACTCACCGCGCTATTAAGAGAAGGAGGTTTCACATTGCGGAAATGGGCGAGCAATGACCCTGCATTAATTGCGGATATTGATCCCACGGATCACGGTCTCGCGGTCAATAAGCCGCTGTCACCCGACGACAATTTGAAAGTTCTCGGGGTAATTTGGAATCTTGAAACCGACTCTTTTCGTTTCGAAGTTGCACTTACTCCTGGTATTCCGACTACCAAACGGGAAATCCTCTCAACTATCGCGAGATTTTATGATCCACTTGGATGGGTCACTCCTGTCGTCATCGTGGCCAAAACCCTAATGCAACGTTTATGGTTGCAAAAGTGCGATTGAGATGACGCAATCCCTAGCGAGCTCCGCGAAACATGGACAACGTATTGTACCCAGCTTCCTCGTCTCCGTTCTATGGTTCTCCCGCGGTGGACAGGAGGTGGAGCTAAAATTCGCCAATTCGAGTTGCACGGTTTCGCAGACGCCTGTCAAAGCGCCTACGCGGCTGTGGTATACTCTCGCGTGACAACAGAAAATGGCAATATTGTCGTATCTCTTCTCGCTGCCAAATCTAAGGTAGCTCCGCTCAAGTCCCTATCTATTCCGCGACTTGAACTATGCGGAGTTTTATTGCTGTGTCGTTTAATGACATTCATACGCACATCACTTGGGGAAAGTCAATGCGAGGTGCATTGCTGGAGCGATTCCACGATCACCCTTGCCTGGATAAATCAACCTGCATCTCGCAGGAAAACGTTCGTTGCAAACCGCGTCGCGGACATTCAGCAACTATTGCCGCAATGTCAATGGCACCACGTACGGTCCGAGGAAAACCCTGCCGACTGTGCCTCGCGCGGCATGAACGTCCCGCAATTTTTAAACCACTCATTATGGTGGAATGGCCCGACGTGGCTCCACTCACCTAAGACTTCGTGGCCTTGTGCCGTGCCTAGTTTCGATGCCGCGACGTTATTAGAGGAAAGGACGCCTACAGTCCTCCACGTTACCACTGCTCCCGACCAATGGGATTTAGCTTCGCGATTTTCCAGCTGGCCCAAGTTACTTCGTGTAACAGCCTATCATCACATAAGGGCGAAATTCCCTGACAAGGCCAAAATTCTGCGACTTTCGCCCTTAAGTTTTCATCGTTAAACGTTTGTAGGTCAGTGCAACGTTGATCGATTTAGATGAAATATTTAGAATATGTATAATTCGTACAGATGTACAAAACGTACTTTTTAAATTTTTAATATAAGCCCGCATAAAAAAGTTGCAAAATACAACTTTTATTATTTTCTCTGTGATTTCGACCAATTGCAATTTTTCATTTTATATGGCAAATCAATTGTGCTAACTTTAAAAAAAAAATCCAAGTCGCATGGTTCAATATTAACAAAGTTATACGATTTTTAATAGCGTCCGAATATTATTGCGAGCCACTGTATATACAGCTATATGATTTAATTATCTATTTATTTCTTATTTATTTATTTATTTAATTATTTATTTATTTATTGATTTATTTATTCTTGTACGTATTTTTTTTACTGCGTATATACATATATTTGAACTTATATTATATGTTATTTGTTAAAATTGTTTTGCAAAAGTTCCAATAATTCTGGGTTCAAAAATTGGTTATTTTTATTTATTTTACAATCATTGTTGTGCTATTTATTATATTATTTATTGTGCTATTTATTATATTATTTATTGTGCTATTTATTGTGTTATCGGAAACTTTTATTATTACTGAATTTGAATTATCTTGGTAAATGTTGGAACATCTGCAAAAAGTAAGTCGAGTGTTGAAGGATACTGAGAGTGTCCCGGTATATTTTAACGGTCCTCGGGTCTGTGTTGACTCTGGTCAGAAGTGGAAGGCCTGCAACCTTTCAAATTCAAAGAGGCCCTGAGTAATAAATTAAGGGTCCTCCCACATCTGTTTTTCCCGAGTGGACCCAACAAGGGTTTTTCCTTCCCCCTAAAACCATACAGACGTCTTCTGACTAGTTCTTCTTCGTTTTAATAAAGAACAGATACGTTGCATTCTTGTGCGTTATTTCTATATTATAAATACCCATTTCCATTAGTAAAGATACCGAATCCAGCACCTAATCCGGTATTGAAATCAAAATATTTTAATGATGCTACATCTGAGGCGATGGCTGAGACTCTCGCGATGCAACAAGCAACTGCGTTGATACCATATTTTGACGGAAGTAATGTTTCGATTTAGGATTTTCTGATCGATATTCAAAATGCCGCGTTTTGTATTCCGCAAACCTGCGAGAAAATGTTTATTCGCGCAGTAATTTCAAAATTGCGAGGGGAAGCTCGAGATTGTATTTATGACTTATCGTTTGATTCGATTGACAATTTAATTAAACATTTAAAAAGACGTTTTTCGCAAGATAAATCACACGAATATTACCAGCAGGAGATATCGAAAATTCGTATGAAGAAACAGGAATCGGTGTATAGCTTTTACGACAGATTAAAAATCTTAATCGGAAATTTCATAGCTCGATCAAGGACAAATACGTAGACGAGGCTGATAGCATAGTCGTTTATGCGAAAGCGACCGCGTTAAATTCGTTTATCCGCGGTTTGCCAGATGAACTCGCAAGAGAAGTAGCTGCTCGAGATCCATCTACGTTGGAAAGCGCGTTAGAAATTGCTTTAAAAACAGAAGATCAAATGAGTACGGGATTGATACCGTCCTACGATAATCGAAGGCGTGTAGACTCGGAAAGTTATTCTCCGCGCGAATTACGTAGAGATAGCTACAGGGAATTTCAAAGTTACCCGCTTTATCGAGATCATCGGTCAAGATCGCCGAGTCCGCGAAGTTTTTCACCACCTAGATCGCAAAACTACCGTTATAACGATTTTGGATATTCTAAATTCTATAAACCAGTAAATTCACACTGTCGTTGTACATGTAGAATTCCGCCGTGTTGTTCTTCATATCATACGGAACATAAACAAAATAGTTATTCAGAACAACCTCGAAATGACTATCGGTACAGAGATAATAGCAAATTTCAAACTCAACGAGATTTTCGATATAGGTCGCAGTCACCGCAACCTTCAACTTCAAAACAGTCAGATCAAATACACTACCAACCGACAATAGCTAGGTCTCGTTCACCTTCACCGCATAATGTTCGTTTTCAAACACATAATAGTCAGAATTTAAACTCGCAAGCGACTCGCCGTGTCGACGCGACGGAGAGTCCAGTTCTAGGAAGACAGCGTCAACCGTTAGTAAAAACATTAGAGTAGAACAGCCGGTGCACACAATAGAAATTAAACGCGATGCCCCGATAATAAAAATGATTTCACCAGATCTGCGCACGGGTGCAGCACACTTTCTAGTCGACACCGGTGCAGAAATAAATATTGTAAAATTAAATTCATTAAATGAGGAATTACGTGTGTCAATAGACGAGTCTGTTATAATGTCGGGAATAACTACCGAAAAAGTAAAAACGATAGGTACAGTCGTGATCAAATTGCGAAACAGACCAGTGAAATTTCATGTAATAGGGAAAACTTTTCCACTACAATGCGATGGTATACTAGGTAGAGAATACCTTCGTAATGAGCAAGCAGAAATTTCATTCACAAATAATACCATAACAATGAGCGACCCAATTCGACCGATTCCATTTGTAGACGGAAACGCATTAAAAAATCCGGAACGTAGGAATTTAATATTAACAATAAAGGCTAGAAGTCGACAAGCGATCGCCATAGATGTAGTAAATGAAAATTTAGAGGAAGGATATTTACCGAGATTGCAATGTAAAGACGGTTTATATATTGGGGAAGCAGCCGTATCGGTTAATGAAAAAGGAGCGTGCCATGTCCTAGCTATAAACACTCTAGATGAAGATGTGCAAATATAAATTCCACCTGAGGAATTGATTCCTTTCGAACTGCATAATTTTCCTGAAGAACAGGAATACTTCGAGACAGATTCAGATATAGAAATGCCAGAAACCACTGACAGAGTCACAGAAATAGTGAATAGAGTACATCTAGACCATCTGAGCGTAGAAGAAAAAGATCACGTAATAGATATCGTTGAGGAATTTCCAAACATTTTCCACCTACCTACTGACAAATTGCCTGTTACTTCTTGCATTAAATACCACATTCACACAACAGATGACATTCCTATTAACACCAGACAATATAGATTCCCAATAGTTCATAAACAGGAAATAGACAGACAAATCGCAAAAAGACTAAAAGACGGTATTAATAAGCCATCTAAGTCACCATATAACTCTCCATTATGGATAGTTCCGAAAAAACCTGACTCAAAAGGCAATCCTAGATGGAGGATGGTGCTGGATTTTAGGAAATTAAACGAGAAAACAATAGGAGACGCTTATCCATTACCTAACATTTCTGAGATTCTGGACCATTTGGGTCAAGCTCAATATTTTTCGACCTTTGATTTAGCCAGTGGTTTCCAGCAGATAAAAATGAATGAGAAAGATAGGCCTAAAACAGCCTTTACCACACCTAATGGGCATTACGAATTTGTGCGAATGCCCGAAGGCTTGAAAAATGCACCAGCAACCTTTCAAAGGTTGATGGATCAATTGCTGAGAGGATTACAAGGAATCGAAGTATTTGTATATCTAGACGATATAGTCGTGTATGCAAAGAATTTGAAAGAACATGAGAAGAAAGTTAGGCGTTTATTTTCGCGATTGGCAGATGCAAACTTAACATTACAGCCAGATAAATGCGAATTTTTTAAAACAGAAGTAGGGTATCTCGGACACATTATTAGCAGAAAAGGGTTGAAGCCAGATCCGAAAAAAGATAGTAGCCGTTAAACATTTTCCGCGTCCCAAAAACCCGAAAAATATTAAACAATTTTTGGGATTAGCTGGTTATTACCGTAGATTTATCAAAGATTTTGCGGCAAAGGCTAAACCGTTAACGGAACTACTAAAGAAAAATGCGAAATTCGTTTGGGGCAAACCTCAGAAAGAAAGTTTTAAGAAATTACGCAAAGCATTATGCCAGAATCCGATTTCGCAATATCCAGATTTCCACAAACCTTTCACATTAACAACCGACGCTTCGGATACAGCCATAGGTGCAGTCCTTAGCCAGGAAGTTAATGGGAACGACTTGCCAATAGCGTATTTGTCTCGAACATTAACAAAACCAGAACCATCCATTTTAGACCTTAATTATATGGACGGGAGTTTACGTTAGTTAGCGATCACGAGCCATTACGGTGGATAGATTCCATAAAGGACCCAGGACAGAGATTGGTTCGTTGGAGACTGAAATTGAGGGATTATGAATATGATTTTGTTCATAAAGCAGGGAAGTTAAACACCAATGCTGATGCATTATCCCGAAACCCAGTAGTATTCAATGAATTAATCTCATCTGATGATTTTTCACTGTCGTCATCTTCAGATACCGACGATGAAAAGCCATCACCTAAACGGGTACTTCCTTTAACAGAATCAACACCGGAAATAGGAAAGCGAGGCCGTGGTAGACCGAAAGGTTCTAAAACAACTAGAGTTAGGTTTAGAACTCCCGATCCAGAGTCCATAGCAACAAGGACGAGAAAAGACCAGAAAAGAAAAGAAAATGCACAACAACAAATTGACTCTGACAGCACTGATACGGACATATACAGTGATACAACAGACGATAAACTGACAGACACACCGATACTTCGACGACGTAGAAGTGCCTTGCCGGGTCTGGAGCCTAATTCAAAGCAATTGTGGGATAACCCTAAGGCCTCAAGCTCGGATGACACCTCGTCGAGCGATGAGTCGGAATCAGAAATAAACAGTAATATTTCAATAGATTTGCCAGAGGTACTAGACAGTGACGACACGGATGATACCTTCTTAACACCGAAACGAACACAGCAGACACTCACAGATTACTCATCAGAAGACACAACTATACTTGAACAAACACATAATCGCACACAGTCAGATAGTGATGACATAGACAACCAGAGTTTATACCATAGATTAGGAAACCTAATACGCGGACCGAACTCTAAGGAGGGAGGTACGCGTATGGGCACACGTTCATCTAACATCCAAATAAAAGAAACAATAGTACCAGAACCAGCCTTACAGCAATTCAATAGTAAGAACATTAGCAACCCTAGAGAAAACTTGACATATAGACCAGGAAATTATGTGCATTTTATTTCAACGGATTGTAAACTAGCTACACCATTAAATAGACTACTGGTAGATTTAGGAATACTAAATACAGAGTCCCTTAAAAGTAATAGATTAAAAATAATAAAGTTAAAAGTAATAAAGAAGAATTATTTTGATGAACCAACAATAGAAAACTTGGAGGTAGCATTGGAAAATTTGAAACGTAAACTGTTACAATTAAATCTAAATTCATTCCGGATATCACAAGCGGATGAGATGTTAGGGAAAATACCGCAAAACAAGTTAAAGCGAATATTAGCAGATACTTTAGACCGAAGCGAAATAATAGCAACCTTTTGTCAAGGAAACATACAAATACCACCTAAGGAATATAGGGAACAAATAACAGAAATGCATTCGAGCTTAATAGGAGGACACAAGGGTGTCACTAAAACCTACAGTAGAATTAGGGAGAGATTTTATTGGCCAAATATGCGCGAAGAAATAAAACGATTTATTCGTTCGTGCGACAGTTGTCAAAACAAAAAATTGGTACGTTCCAAAACACGCGAGCCCATGCTAATAACGGATACTTCCGCAGAGCCTTTTGAGAGGGTAGCGTTAGATACAGTAGGACCATTACCGACAACTCCCAATGGAAATAGGCATATATTAACGATGCAAGATAATTTGACAAAATACTGTATAGCAGTTCCCGTTCCTGACATTAGAGCTGAGACAATCGCGCACGCTTTAACAACGCATTTGATATTACAATATGGTACCTCTCGGGCAATATTGACAGACAGAGGTACAAGTTTTCTAAATAAGATTATTAAAAAATTGACAAGGATTTTCAAAATCCGACATTTCATGACATCTGGTTATAGACCACAAACGAATGGAGCACTAAAAAGAAGTCATATAGTGTTAACGGAATATATTAGCCACTACGTAGATAAATATGACGATTGGGATAGGTTAGTACCGTTCGCAATGTTTTCATATAATACTTCGGTACATGAGACAACCAATTTCACACCTTATGAATTGGTATTCGGAAAAGTGGCTCGTTGTCCGAGTTCGTTCCCAGAGGACGAAAATCTACCCACATACAACACTTATCTTTCTGATCTAATTTTTCGATTAAACGAAATGCATAACATAGCCGCAAGAAATCAGAATAAAGCTAATGAAAGGTCCAAAGGTTATTATGATAAAAAGGCGCGACCGTTCCGCGGGAGAATAGGGGACATGGTACGCGTCGTAATTGAACCGCGAGCTGGAAAATTTAGCAACCGTTATCGGGAACCATACAAAATTGTTGGAATTTTAGCAAAAAACAATGTTATTTTAGAAGATGATAACGGAAAACAATTTACCAAACACGTAGGTAAATTGAAGTTATAAACTGGTTAACGCTGAAAGAGAGAGACACGTCAATGCTTAAAGATTTACTATTGTTCACTTTGCAAATTTTAACGAATGAGACGCATCGACGCAGCCGGCGCTTGTGCAACGATGGGCCCGACTGGCGAATTGCGATAGCTATTTAAGCAAACATTAATGAATTATTGTACATAAGTTACAGGACAACTTAGGCTAAGCTACATCCTCGGATGGGTACAAACAATTGTAAGGTTAATCGAACCAGACTATGGACATAACTGACGTGCGACATAAACAACTACTCATTGTGACACAACCGATGCGATGTGGATGCGAACCGCTGCCATGATTGGCGCGAAGAAAACATTATTATTTATATGTTGTGTTGTCTCCTGTAGTATTTACATGTACTTATACAAACATTGTAATCATAGGATTATAAATAATAACCATGGAGCCACAACCAGGGTGCAGCTCAAGGGGAGAAGGAGAAGGAAGGAGGCTACTTATACTGAGGCTGGCCAACTATACGAAGAAAGAGGACTTATTAAAAGTCTTCCGACCCCATGGAGCAGAGCACGTGGTAGTCCTGAGAAAACCCACGGGCAATCAGGCATTTGTGACATTTGGAAAGCCGGAACAGGTCAGGAAACTGGTAGGACAGAATTTTGTCGTCCACAAACGAAAGCTGAGGATCCGACCTGCAGACCCGTGGCACGAGGCCAACACATAGCGCCGCGACCATCAGTTAATGCATTACCGGGTCTTGATTTAACAGATAAGGTACCCTTGCCGGTAGAACGTATTGCGAAAATTGCGACATATCTACAGTTTCAAGATAGGGCAGCGTTAGAGTTAGTTTCAACAAGGTGGCGAGAGGGGACCATAGCGTCGTACAGCGCAATTAAACGTCTCGATGTGACTGATTGGCGTTGGCCGCATGGTTGGAACGGGAAGACAGTCACTATGAGTGCGTTACATTGGCTGTTACGTAGAACAGCGGAACACATAACGACAATAGTAGTAAATGACGAAGGTATTTCGAAACTTCCACAACCGCAAATTATAGCCATAGCAATAAAAGCATGTCCTAACCTTGTATATCTAGATTTTACGGCAGCAACCATCCGGCCATCGTCACTCAGAAACCTTGTTGACGAAGCGAGTAAAGTAGAGTACATAGCGTCAGGGAAAGCACAACCACCAATAGAACCTGAACTAGCCCAGGTGCTCGGAGGGCTAAAAATTTAAAAACACTTGAATTAACAAAGACCGTATTAAGTGGACAGGCATTGCGTTATTTAAATCCAGATTTAAAGCATTTTAAAATAGATCGATGCGTAGGGATTGCGGTAGAACATTTAGTTAACTTATTAACACTTTAACGACCGCTCACACAACATGTGTGTGATAGCCGGAACAACCGTTAACGACCGCTCACACAACATGTGTGTGATGCTACCGCCGAAGGTTGTTGGCAAGTACAACACTCTTTATGTGATAATTTATGAATGTAAACAAGTGTGGATATTGCTTTTGGCTTAGTATTTCATCGCCACGTCTTTGATTTTAGGTAATTATTGCCTATTTTTAATTTTTGATTTTAAACTACAGTGGTGTACCACGTAAATTATGGAGCAAATATCGGCGGTCGACGTTGGTGTAGTACGCTACACTTGTGTTTTGTTGAAGCAACAACAAGTAACAATATGACAACAATAAGTACAATACGACAATATTAGCAAGTTTTATTTTGGCAAGTTTGGTGCAGATATTTCGACGATCATTCTACGAAGGAAAAGGTATGCTTATATAAGACGAATATTCTAATTGAATTTCTGGATTTTGGAGAAATAGAAAAGTTTGCAACTTTGCATCTTTTAGAAAAACAAATTGAAACGGAACTTTCGCAATTTTCAACTCCCGGAAACTTCGCGAAACCCCTCGAAACCTCGTTTAGAATGGAACACGAAGTGTTTGAGGAAGAATACGCAGATAATTTTTCTGACGTTCCCAGTGATGCCGAAGACAAAGAAGGCAGCGATAGTAATGGTGGAAAAAATATTGAAAGAGGGAAAGAGGAAGATTCTTTCCCACAACTAAGAAGAAATCACCGTGTACGGATATCAAGCAGCAGTGACGATGAAGAAAGCGATGAGGATCCTTTCCCGCCACCAAGAAAAAATCGCCGTGTACTTCGTATACCTAGTAGCAGTGAGGAAGAAGAAGAGAAGGAGAATCCTTTCCCGCCCCCAAGAAGAAATCTTCGTCGACTTCGTACACCAAACAGCAGTGACGAAGAGGAAAACGAGGAGGATACAATTGGCTGGTCTGACATTGATAGACCACGTGATCATGAAGCTTTCGAAGGTACTACGGGACCACGTGTCAGCGTCAGCCACTGTGATTCGGTTGAAAACGTCGTAAATTGTTTCCTCGGAGATGATCTTCTAGAGTTCATCGCGGTAGAAACGAATAAATATCACGCACAGAATTACAGAAAATTTAAAAGAGGGAAAAAATGCGGAATGTGGCGTGATGTTACGATATCTCAACTAAAAAATTTTTTTGGATTAGTGATAATTATGGGGTTAGTTAAAAAGGCAAGAATTAGCGACTATTGGTCCACTAACCATGAGCCGTAATAGGTTTCGAGAAATCCTGACATATTTACATTTTTCTGATAACGAAAAAATGCCTCCAAACGCTGACAGGTTGTACAAAGTGCAATATCTTCTCGATTACTTTTCCAAAAAATTTGAAGAGAACTTTTCTCCAGGACAGAATATATCCGTCGATGAGGGCATGATACCGTGGCGCGGACGACTCAATTCCAAAGTATACAATCCAAGTAAAATAACTAAATACGGTTTACTTGTCAGAATGGCGTGTGATTCTGTTACTGGTTACATATTGGGCTTCAAATTATATTCCGGTACGGGACAAAAAATAGAGAAAACTGTAATGGATTTGTTAAAAAACTACTTCAATAAGTGGCATCACGTATATATGGACAATTTATACAATAGTGTAAATTTGGCAAAAAAATTAATTTTATATAAAATTAAGCTATGCGGAACAATTAGGGTACATCGGGAATTACCAAAATTCTTAAAAAAAGCTAAATTAAAAGTGATGGAAACCATATTTGCTCGTCAGGGTAAAATATTGCTGCAGCTATATAAAACTAATAAAAAAAGGGACATTAGAATGATATCAACTATTCATAATGCAGATATTTGTGATACTGGGAAAAAGGATAAAAATGGTGATGCAATCTTGAAGCCAAAATGCATTATTGACTACAACCGGTATATGAAAGGGGTCGACCGCGAAAACCAATACTTGAGTTATTACCCCATTTATAGAAAAACAAAAAAGTGGACCAAGAAAGTTTCTTTGTATTTCATAAATTGTGCCATATTTAACTCGTTCTGTATACATCGACATTTGAACAAGGAGCACATTCGGAAATTAAATTACCACGATTTTTTAATTAAATTAGGAACTGCGTCGATTAAAACTACTAATGATGGTGATCCTACTACATCTCGCGTCGTTCGTTCCAATCCAGTGGAAAGATTAACTGGAGGAATAAAACATCAATTAGTTCAAATATCGGCAATAAAAAAGGGTGTACGAAGGGATTGCCATGTTTGCTATGCAAATAAAATTAGAAAACCTACATATTTTATGTGTAAGACATGTAAAATACCATTACATGTAGGTGATAGCTTTAATAATTATCATACAAAGGAAAAATATTAAATTTGTCGTTAAATTGTTGTTGTTTTTTGTTTTATGTTAACTTTTTCGTGAATTCAATAAAGTTCTTTAAAATTAATTCTTCAAAAATACTGCCGGCCCCTGGCGACGTTTGACTGCGTAGACGTGCGGTCGTTAAAGTGTTAAGGGCACTACGGGCTTTGGACTCTCTAGAATTGACAATACAACAAACACTAACTGACGATACGGTATTGAATACGTTGTCCAATAACAAAGATCTGCAGCAAACACTGAAAACTTTGTAGATCCATGCGCTGACCTTCGGCGTGGCCCAGGTAGACCGCAATGAGGAAGATGACCAGCTCCAAATAGAGGAAGGGGATTTTGTAGAAATGGACCTAGGACCAGTAAATCAGGCCCTAACTATATTCCGAGATTACCGTCAAGTCACGTACCTCTCATTGACGTTTTGTGGATGGGTGACGGGTGATACAGTACGGGAAATAAGTGCAAATCTCACGCGGATCAGACATCTAGATGTAAGTGGTGGCACTAACATCAGGGGGGAGTCATTCCTCGATACATTATCCAACCTGGATGGATTAACGGTCCTAGAACTGAACAACATATATCCGGAAATGCCAGGGTATGCGTTAGGGTCGTTGCATGGATTAAGAGAGTTACATTATAGATGGAATCCGTCGATACATAGCGAACACATTTGCAGTGTGATTAGGAATTGCCCACAAATAGAAATAGTAGATGTGGAAGGTTGTGCGAGAATAGATAAGGCAATATTAACGTGCGCATATAATACAGTTAGGTTGTCGGACAGAACGCAAATATTACGCATATATATAGCGGATACCACAGTTAGTAGATATACCAAGTACAAGAAGAATAACCGCATACAAGTCTTTTTCGACCGCCGTTTTGAATCATTGTTTCCTTAATTCAAGCTTCGGTTAAGCATAAAATGTACAGTTGCCGTGCTACATCATCGAGGACGACGACGACTTTAAGGAGGGAGGGCTGTTACGTTCCGAACAATTATTGTCATTTTCTGAAACCATTTTGGCTTTACCCGTCGGCAACACTGTGGTTGATAATTCTTGTAATTGTGGGATTTCCCTAATTGATCACAGTGTGGCCCTTGACGACGTATAATATTCTAGATTATTCCGCGGTAAATGTATTTATGTAACGAATACCCTTCTTGGAATCAACGCCGTCCGGAAACATTTAATCTTAGCATAGCAAAGCGTCTTTCCATAAGTCTTTAGATAGGACAAAGGGAGAGGTAACGACGTCCCGCTCGTCACCTTGTTTATTATTAAGCAACCTCGTCAGTCGGGCCGTAGACATTAGGCGGCTATACCAACGGTCGAGGAGAGGCAGGCTTGCGTGGTATTGAATATAGGAACGTAAGGGTGTGCTCGGTAATTCATTGCAATTGCGGGATGACCCTAACTGAGCACACCGAATGTTCGACGCAGGTATGCTGACCGTTCCAAGGTTCTTTGTGTTTACTCGAGCTACGCCGATCGACGACCGTTGGCGAAGCATGCGAGACTGAGAGAGAAAGGAATTGAAAGAAAGAGAGGAATGCGTAATGCGCGTGATTGGGCCGTCGAACTGAGTCCTAAATCTAATTGGCTAGGCGCGTGGAGAGGGGAGCCGGGCAGCGGGCCGAGCTAGCCGAAATGCAACGAGGAACCGTTCTTCTTCGATGTACAAGCGCGAGGTGCGTATCGTGGAAACCGTGAGACCTGTTTAGGCAGAGTTCGTTTGAGGCTTTTGTTAACGCCCGGGCGAATAGTCCTAGGTCTTTCGTAAATTATTTATAGTTCGTTTTAAATTCAACTCGTTTTGCCGAGCCACCGTGCTCGTAAGTTAAGTCCCGGTGTTAAACCTTTTATTGTAGACTCATTAGCCCCACGACGTTAGATCCGCGCGGTAAAGTGAATAATAATAGATTTTCTGTTCTATCATAGCTCTAGGTGATCTCAGCTGCATTATTTCTCTCTTTCTGTGAGATTCGTGAAACACTGATATTTTGTGTTAGAAAGAGACTGTGATTTGGTAAGCGAATTTTGTTATCCATTATATTGTTATCTCGTTATCCATATGTTGTTATATACAGTGGCGTGCAAAAGTTCCCGGCCAGATCTACGTCCATGCCTCGTCGCTATGCTGCTGTTATTGCTGCAAAATGCATGGCTACGAAATATTAATTATAACATGTTAAATAATGTACTGCAAAATTGTTACACAATGAAAAACAAGGATAATTTTTTCGTTAAACACACTGGCCAGAAATTTTTTAACATGTTAATTTACTTACTCTGCAAAAAAAACAAGTAAGAAAAATAATTAGCGTTGATTTTTTTTGTAATATCCTTTCGTGTGATACGCCCTTATATATGATTCTAATAAAAATTTCTTAACACTTTATTTTGGAAGAAAAATAGCAAAAACCATCTGGCCAGGAACTTTTGCACGCCACTGTATGTTGTTTGCTATTTTTATATATATTTGCTAGTGAGAAATATATTGTTACTGCGTGGTCATTGAACTAGTTGTATCAATCCGTAACGTTCCTATTGAACTCGTAAATTTACGTAAAACCGCCTGTTCCTTCATGCCTTGCCCGTCGGGGAGGCAGCGGTGCAGCGGGTCATAATTCTGGACGGCTAACGAGATCCCGCGTTCTCGATTTAGGAACGTGTTTCTTCCGAGAGTCCGCGTAGCCCTCACAGGTGGTTGTTTAGAGGGGAAAAGACTCGTGAAGACGGCAAGAAAGAAGTACGTTCCTGAAAAAAGGAGTACGTTCCTGAAGAAAGAAGTACCGAAGAAAATAATTCTGGACTGTGATCCATATAAAACATGGATGATCCGTGTGAAGAAAATTGAATGCACAAATCATTTGTTGCGCAACGTTTGCAACAAAATTAAAGATGTTGCGAAGAAAGCTCCGCCCGGTCGCTACAGGCAAGCCGTGGAAAACAATATTCGGCGGATGCGCTCCAAAGCGTAGAGATTTTACACAACGCGAAGAGATAAACACTACAAATCACAGAATTTGCATGAAGGAAGACAGAACTAAAGATATTATTTAACTATGTTAAAATTAATTTGTGCAGCTGAGTATTTTTTCTTTTGTTTGTTCCTTATCGCTTGAACCGTTATTTCGTAACGTTACAACTCAGATGAACAATCTTTTCTACACTCCGAAAACGGATTCTGTTCGGATGCTGCCGAGGCACCCGGCGGCCGGATACCATCCAGAGAGTTCGCATTGCGCCTTCCATTCTAGCAAGGCACCACAGTTGTTTAAGATGAAGGTTCTGGTAATTATTTACTTTAAGGGCTTCCTCATCGATTTTGATGACCTTGAAATATGTTGAGAAGGTCATGATTCTGAACAACTTTTTCCTATACATGTTACCGCCGCTCGCCTTTAGTTTGCGAGATATTTGCAAAAATGTTTCAACATTTCAAAAAGTGATCAGAGTAGGTGTGGGTTAGATTTTAAATTATGGCCACAACTTAAAACGACTTCAATTAGTCGAGACCCACTGTCTTGTCTGTTCTGAGTATTAAGCACGAAACTACATATACGAATTCTTGGATATCTGCAACAATCAAGAAAATTTGATAGATTATTTAGTTAACAGTAAAGTGATTCATGGCACGATGACTTGTATCAAGTGCAACGAAAATATACTACTTGATCGCGAAAACTTAATTTTTCGATGCCATAATACTTGTTACATTAGAAATCGAAACAAAAGAGTATAAAAACACAATGTAATTTCAAAATTAGTAAAAAAAAAAGGTGTCATAAAATATACACCACTTCAAATAGAAATCTGTTAAGAAATCTGTTAATTCTAACCCTAACCCTAACCCACACCTACTCCGATCACTTTTCGAGATGTTGAAACATTTTTGCAAATATCTCGTAAACTAAAGGCGGGCGGCGGTAACATGTATAGGAAAAAGTTGTTCGCAATCATGACCTTGACAACATATTTCAAGGTCATCAAAATCGGTGAGGAAGCCCCTAAAGTAAATAATTACCAAGGTTTTTTGTGTCCGAGCAAGAGTGTTCGATATCGCGTGGAATGACTCAATTACATAATAATCTGTAGAATAAGAAGAATTAATTCCACGTAAAATGCATCGATTTGTCTTACGACACGAAGAAATGTATATGGGGACCTGACACATACTATGTGGCGTGTGACGTCGAAGCCAAAACACTGGGACTACGGGCGCGGCTGAGATGGGTATAGGCAAACCTAACGATAGACTTCCCAAAAATGGTGACACTATCCACGATCCTGCGATAAAATCCAAATATTTTTAATATTCTTCATATGAATTACTATATTCAAATACTATTTTAAACATTTATTGCATTAAATAAGATATTTTCAAAGTAGTGTGCGCATGCTTTAAAACATATAAGATTGTTTACTATTTCATTTTTGGGTTGGACAGGCCTGATTTATGACATACACAGGCTTACGAAAGTAATCGAACGCCCTTCAAAACAGCTGTGACGTTGCAAATTTTGCGACGTCACTGGTCCGCCTACCCCTGAAAGTCGAAGGGACCGGGCTGCCCTTTTGCGCCGATTTCGACTGCAGGGAAGCGTGGGTGTTCCCCGAGGAAGCAAATGATCGATCCGATATCGATTGACAACGAGTTTTTCGCGTGCCGAGCGTGGCAAGTTTCAGGGGAAATTGCAGCCGGAGCACTCGACGAAATACGGCCAACCCAACTATGATGAGAGAAAATCCGGTACCGGTACATTTGGAGAAAGGATGAGGCAACGCACTCAGGCCGGACAACCTGGAGGCTAGCGGCGAGACAGAAGCCCTGACGAACAACGGCGATCGGAAAGGATCGCCCTAGATCTGCTGCCGCCTCACCTTAGAGATGGAATATGGGCTTCAACTAAGGGGGTGCCCCCGCCACGTCGGGTCAGAGCGAGACTGACCTCTTGGTGATTCCGCGATTTCGCAAAGATTATCGCGGAGGTCCGGGGCCCAGGGACCCGTCGAGAATGCGCCCCTGCTTTCCCGGAAACTTGCAACTAGCGCGCCCCATTAGGAGAAAATCGAGACTAGCGCGCGAGAGTGGGGATACGGAAGTCCTCGCGATCGCGCGACGAAAATCGAAGGACCACTGTCGTGCGAACGCTCAAACAGAACTATCGTGTTGCCCCGCGGATTAGATCGCTGCCTTCTCGAGCTGTTCGAACATCATTATCGTTTTATCGAGCCACCGCGAGTACGTGAGAACATCGATATCGTTTATCGAGCACCGCGAGTACGCGAGAACCAGTACCGCGATTCGTGCCGAAGAAGTGCACCCGGAACAGCGGGGATTATCGAACCGACGGCCGCGGAGAGGAAGTAGTAAGGCAGCCTGCGGAAAAGCGAGTACCGTATCGGGAATACGGTAAGTCCACGCAGTGGTCCCTCTTTCATTCTATCTCTCCCTTCTGGAGAAGGATTCGTGCAAGTTGGTTCGGAGAGATTATTTGGGAAATTTAGTGGGAATTTAGTGGGAGAACGAGACGGCTCACCTCGTCGTGGTGTAAGCAGCCCGTCGCGTTCTCCAACCTTTGTGGGCCGGGACGAAATCCGTCTCGAGCCGTATTACTCGCGCCTAACCGTCGGCGTTATGGAGAATTTCGGGAAAGTTTGGTAGAGTAACTTTCGGGAAGTCTTCCTCGGGGAAAACGCAGTCGAAGTTATCGCGTAATCGACCGCCGATTGTATTCTCGGGATTTCGTCGTATTGTCTAGCACGATAATAACACCGTATCGCGACGTAGATTCCGCGACAGTCACCGTATCGCGCCGTCCATCTGCGCCCCGCGGAATTCCGCCCCGTCGGGGGCCTGTATCGTACCGAGAAACCGTACGCGCGCGGAAATATTTTAGAATATCGACCGACACGCGCCGCGAGCGAAACACCTGCCGCAATATTGTATGAAGAGCGCGGGCTCTCGGGTGCGGCCACGTGGCCGCGTGCCTGTAATTCGTCTCTTAATAAAGACCATATCGAGCCAAACTGTTTACCCCGTTCTTCTGCCCTACGCGATCCGCCCTGCCGTGAGGGCCGTCCTCGATCCCCCTGTGTCCGACCCTTGGACCCGATTCGTGCCTCGTTCTATCTCGGCTTCTCGAGGGTGCCCTCCGCGTATTTTGTGCGGCACCCGTCCGGTGCCTGGCGCCCGAACATACGACACCAGATTTCGTGAAAATCGAGGCTGACCCTCGAGATAGCCTTTGTACCGGGAGGACCGCGCATTGTCACGGCCGTGCGCGGCCCGGCGTCAACGCCCGTAAATTCCCGGAGTCGTCCCCGCTTCCCGCCTCGACAAGCGTGGAAAAAAGGAACGGCGTTACACAGCATAATTTTTTTTTTATTGGACCAAACGACCCGACTTTTTTTTTGCAATTAGAAGAATTGGTTTACCGAATGACGCGCAAAAAAATGGAAGAAGCTACAGTTGCTAGGAATTGTAAGAGCAAATAAAAAAGGAAAATCGGGTACCGTCGATGACAATCGCCGTTCATTCACCCCTACCATCCTTTGTGACCGTGCATGTTTTATAATTAAGGTTCGGCACGATCTTTCAGAAACTCGGGGGTTTATGATGCCATCATTTGCTGAATTGCTGAAATTTTCAAGAATAACAACACTTTCTGGAATCCCAGATATAATTGCTATATCCCGTACATTGTCGAAAATTCCGAATATTTTTGGGATCCTGAATATTCTCAGCAATCCCAGATATTTTACGGGAATCCCGAATATTTTCGGGAATCCCGCACACCCCTAGCAAAAATTTCACGATGGCCCGATGAAGACTCGCTGAGCACCCCGATGCAGGTAGGTGTAACTGTTCTTTACCCTTGTGGAATTTCATACCGTACCACTTACACCCGCGCAGAGCTTAGTTACGAGGTAACCTGCGATGAGAAATTCGTCGGAAAAATCAGTTGTAGTTGTGACACCGTGTAGACACGTAGTTTCAAGAACCATGCAGGACGAACGACTTATCGAATGTGTGAGGAGTCGCAAGTATTTATACAATCTCTGTCACCCCAAATACCTTGACGGAAAGTATAAGGCTATAGCATGGAGGGAGATAGGCGACGAGCTGAATCAAACAGGTAAGTAATCACTGTATTTTAATAACAACTGTTTAATAACAATTGTTAGTTTACAGTCAAACCTGTTTTTGTGCAGTCCTTTTCTATGCCACTTTTTCATACGGTCTATGAATGCCAACGGTATTGGCATTATAACGTGGTATTGAATTATATGTGGTATTGAATTACAGTCGGTGTGGAAAGTATTCGTACAGTGACAAATTGAAAGTAAAATTGTGTATATGCATGCTAATAATTAATTTTATGCGGAAAAAATGATTCATAAATATTCTTAGATGATTGTAGAATAAATTTTGTCTTAGCAAAATTTTATTTCCCTTCAGCAATACAAAAGAATCAACAAAAACAGACAAATGTGCAGAAACAGACGCATAAAAAGTATTCATACAGTCAAATAATAAACGAAAAAAAACTATGAAAATATACTAAATATCTAAGGGTTTTAATATTTTGTGGGATTGCCTTTTGATTTTGCAATAGCTTCGAGCCTTCTTGGCATGGAATGTATTAAGTTGGATGTTGTAGCAGGCTCTATTTTATTCCACTCTTCTACTAAAGCAGCTTTTAATCTTTCTTTAGATGTAATATTGTGATTACGAATCTTTTTCTCCAAGTAATCCCATTGATGTTCGATGGGATTAATGTCTGGTGATTTTGGTGGCGTCTTCAAGTAACCGGAAGCCGCCATAGCTTCGAGATCCTTCGAACCGGACACGGAACGTCGCCGGAAGTTCCGCCGAAAACCACCCCGCGCCGCGCCCCTTGCCCCGAGTCAACCAGGGCATAAAAGGAGCCCGCGCGCGCCACCGATCTCTCTTACGTGCTCTTCTCTTACGTTCGCTCTGATCTTACGAAACCCGTCTCATCCGAAAGTACCGCGAATCGCGATCTCCGCCGTAGCGCGACGGCGACGGCCGTCGCGCGACACCGTGCTCCAGGAAGACCGATCCGCCGACCGCCGCGTACCGATCCGTTCCGCGCCAGCCAAGGCCGGAACCGTAACCCGTGGAAAATACACGAAGACGACTGAGTTATTATCCTGACCGCCCCGACTCGCGTATCCTACGAACCCTGGCACGGCGAGCCAAATCCGGGCCGCGAGTGCCGTCCGTTGCAACGAGCCGCGGAAAACCGTGCTCGTTACATACAAAATCCATTGCCTAGTATTATATGCAGAATGCTTTGGATCATTGTCATGGGTGAATATAAAATCGTTGGTAAGTCCCATTTTATTTGCACTAGAATGGAGGTGATTTTTAAGGATGTCAATATAGACTCTGTGATCCATGATACCATTGATGAAATGTAAAGATCCCACTTCAGCTGCACTCATGTAACCCCAGACTAATACAGAGCCCCCGCCATGTTTTATCGTGGGTTGAAAATTTCTTTTATTGAATTCAGTACCTTTTTGTCTCCATACTGTGAAGTAAATTTTGGTCCCAAATATTTCGAATTTGCTTTCGTCTGTGAAAATTACCTTCTTCCAATACTGCATTGGAGCGTTAACATGCTGTTTAACAAATTCTAGTCGCTTCTTACGATTAACGTCATTTACAAAATACTTCTTCCGAGCAACCCTACCGTGATATTCACTACTTCGTAAGTAATCACGCACAGTACTAGCCGAGACATGTATATCATTGTTGTTTTAAGCTCTATTGTAATTTGTGCGGCACTTATACTTGGATTTTGTTTAACTTTACAAATATTTAGTCGTCGATCATACTTGTGTATCTTTCGCGGACGTCTAGATCTTCTTTTATTTTTAACTGTTTTTCGCGATCCAAATCTGTCGATAATACTTTGAATGGTAGACTTTGGTATACCCACTATGCTAGCAATTTCGCTAAGCGATTTGCATTGATTGTGCAACCGAACAATATTGTTTCGGACTTCTTCTGTTGTTTCGGAACATTTACGACCCATGTTGAGACCAATTCAAATTTTCGACTTTAATTCTACGAGTGATCTATGCTAACTGAACAGCATTGTTATTATTCGTTACATTCGGAGGTCACGTTGTGTTTATATCTAAATTAAGTATAAAAAATAAGAGATGTACGAATACTTTCTACGCGTCTGTTTCTGCACATTGTAACAGACCTGGACGCGCCAGGCCTGTTACGAAACACGATACCCGCCGAAGCCGAAGTCCGCCGAACCCGCCCGAGCGTCGCCGGGCCCAACGATCGTACACCGCGACCCCCGCGCCGACGAAATACTTTTGGCGGCAACCGGAAACTTCCATAGCTTCGGGATTGTTCTCGCCGGATGCGCAAAGTCACCGGAAATTCCGCCGATAACCACCCCGCACCGCATCCCTCGAGAGGCCTTCAGTTTCGCACAATACGATTGGGCACTGTAATTTTGGACAGTGATGGAAATGCGGCCAAGTCGTGATTAATTTAAAGGATTCTACGCCAGGATCTTTTAAAGGTTCTTTTCAGGATTCGACGCCACTCTTATTTAACGACATTATACAGAATCCTCGAGGAGTTCCGTTTCCGGTTCGATAGAGGAGAGAGAGAATAGTGTGAGTAGTGGAAAAAGAGGAGATAGAAAAGAGTGAAAGTAAAGGAAAGTGGAGGGAGTGAGATCAGTAGGTGGAGGAGAACGGAGGAGAAGTGGGGAGAAGAAAAAGAAGGTGAGGAGGGCAGAAGGTGTGTAGAAAAGATAGTAAGAGTAGAAGTGAGGTTAGGAAACAAGAGAAAGGAGAAAGAGATAAAGGAGGAATAGAGACGAGCGCCATCTAGCAGGGAAAGAAAGAATCACAGAGACAGTGACAAGAAGGTTGGTAAAGAAGGTAGAAGGGAAGAGAGGAAAAGAAATGAGCAGAAAGGAAGATAGGAAACAAGAAAGAGAGAAGACAAAAAAGCTAGTAATAATGGGAGATAAGGAAAGAGTGAGGTCTTCCAGCTTATCGGAAGTGGAGGGATTAGGGAGATGGCTAGACAAGAAGAGAAAAGAGAGAGAGAGTGAAGAAAAGGATGAAAAGGAAAAAAGTCCATTTAGGAAAAGCAAAAAGACAGATAGATCACCAGAAAATAGGAAAGGAGAGGTCAGGCAAGGAAATATAGTAGAACGAGAAAACTTTAGGGAGATAATAAAAGAAGAAATAAATAAAGCCCTAGAAGGAACAATTAAGCAGATGAACAAAATGGCGGAAGGATGGAAAGAGCTGACGGGCATAATGAGACAGATGAAAGAAATGAAAGAAGAGTGGGAGACGGAAAGGGAGAGAGACAGGAAAACGTTAAGAGAGATAGAAGAGAGAGTGAAGAAGATAGAGATAGAGGGGAAGACAGAAGACAAAATAGACAAAAAACTGGAAGAAATAGTGGAGAGGAGAGGAAGAGAACAGGGAGGAAGAGAGAGAGGAGAGATGGAGAGAAGACTGATCGAAATAGAGAGGAAGTGGGAAAGAAAGGATAGAGAGATAAGGAGGAAAAACATAATAATAAAAGGGTTAGAAATAAAAGAAGGAAGTAATGTGCAAGGAGAAGTACAAAAACTATTGGAAAAGATAGGAGAGAAACTTGAAGTTGAAGAAGTAGTGAGAAGGGGGAGAAAGGGAAGAGAAAAAGGAGAATGGGTAGTGGTAAAGATGGCGACAATGGAACAGAAAAAAAGAGTAATGACGGAAAAGAAAAAATTGGCAGGGAGACGAGAAAGGATAGAGGATGATCTCACATGGGAAGAAAGAAATATACAATGGAGGATAAAGCAGATAGTGGAGATGGAGAGAGGAAAAGGGAGAAAGGTTAAAATAGGATATATGAAGATGTGGGCAGAAGGAAAGATGTGGAAATGGGATGAAAAAGAGAAAGTACTGAAAGACGGCGAGGGAAACGAGTGGGGAGAGAGGGAGGAGGAGAGAGAAAGGTAAAGGAAAGGAAAAAAGGGGAGAGGGGGATAGAGAGAGACAAGGAGGAAAAAGGAAGGGAAGGAGAAAAGACGAAAATTGGTTTTTGGAATATAGCAGGAATGATAGGGAAAGATGAAGGATTCTGGAGAGATCTAGAACGATGGGATGCGATGGTGCTATTAGAGACATGGGTGGAAGAAAAGATGTGGGAAAAAGTGGAAAGAAAATTACCGCAAGGATATGTATGGAAAAAGCAATGGGCGGTAAGGGATAGTAAAATAGGAAGAGCGAAAGGAGGAATGGTGATGGGAATAAGAAAGGAAATCATGAGCGGAAAGAAGAACGGGGGAGAAACAAAAGAAATAGAAGGAATAATAGAAGGACGGATAAGGATAGAAGAGGAAGAATGGAAGATACTAGGGGTATATGTAAATAAAGATATAGAACGGAAAATGAAAGCAATAAGGGACTGGTGGGACACAGGAAGAGAGGAGAAAATAATTGTAGGAGGTGACTTTAATGCAAGGACAGGCAAGGAAGGAGGAGAAATAAAACAGGAAGAAGATGACGGGGAAGGAAGTAGGGAGTCAAGAGATGCAAAAGTAAATGGGGAAGGTAGGAAGCTTATAAAGACGCTAGGAGAATTAGGATTGGAAATAATGAATGGAGGGATAGAAGGAGACGAGAGAGGAGAGTTTACGTATATAGGACAGAGAGGAAGAACGGTGATAGACTATATAATAGGAGACAAAAATACGAGGGAAGGGATAGAAAGCATGGTAGTAAAAGAAAGAGTAGAATCGGACCACTTACCGGTAGTGGTAACGATGAAGAAAGGTCGGAAGGCAGGAGACGGTGAGGGAAGAAAGAAGAGAACGCAGAGGGTGGAATGGGGGAGAGAGGAATAATAAAAATTCAGAAGGCAAACAGAAGAAATTGAAATAACAGGGGGAGAGATAGGAGAGAGATTAGGAGAGTTAGAAAAAAAGATCAAGAGAGTAATAGAAGAAGTAAGAAGTACCGAGAGCAAGAAGGAGAAGAAAAAGAGAGGATGGTGGGATAACGAGTGCAGGGAAGGAAAGAAGGAACTAAGAAGGGTATTAAGGAGATGGAAGGAAGGGAAAGAAGAAGGAGAGAGATACAGAAGTATACAGAATCCCCCGAACTTGATCGCCCAGTAGCCCCTCCGTTCTTTCAGACCCGCCAAGAAATCCACTCCAGTATCAATATCTTCTGTGACGTTGCAAATTTTGCGACGTCACTGTCCCGTATTGCCGCGAATATCGAAGGGACCGGGCTGCCGTTGGCGCTAATTACGACTGCTCGGACGGGCAGGAAGTGCTCCCCGAGGAAGTTTAGAATCGATCCGGGATGAAAAGTAACGAATTTCCGCGCGCCGAGTATGGCCCAGTTGCAGGAGTACTCGACGAGAACGGACCAAGAAAATCAGAAAATCCGGTACCGGTAATCTCTTCGGATGGGACGAGACACCTGGAGGCGAGCTGCAGGACGAGGACCCCTAGCCGAACATCCTGACACCTTGTCGCGGTTCTGCCGCCGCCTCACCTCAGCCACTTGCAAGGTGTCCCGGCGGGGGTGGTGCAAACGAACCCATCAGGGCAGATTGAGAATTTGTTCCCTTTTCGCGTTAAGGAAATAATTTTCCGAGTGGGTTCGGGGCCCGCGGACCCATCGAGTAGACGATCCTGTATTCCCGGAAACTCGCGAGAAGCGCGCCCCATTAGGGAAAAATCAGCACTAGGGCGAGGAGTGGAGATACCGAAGTCCTCACGACCGCGCGACGAATACCGAAGGATCACTGCCGTGGTAACTCCCGAAAAGTACGGTACCTTTGGTTAGTTCCGCGTCTCGAGTCCCGAATACGGAGGTATAGTTACCGAGTTCCGCGTTTTCCGAATTACCGAGCCGCGAGGTTTCACGAGTTGTGCGTCGCCAATCGCCAGGAGCTCTTCCGCACCAGGAGCGACGACCCCGACCTGAGGGAATATTTCGATACCACTAGATTTCCGTCGAACCGAAACGGTAAGTCCACGCAGTGGTCCTTTTGTCCGACCCTTCTGAGGGAAATATTCTCGCGAGTTGGTTCGAGGATTTCCCGGGAGAACGAGACGGGTCGCCCCGTCGCGTTCTCCAGGTTTCGCGAGCCGAGACGAACGATCGTCTCGAGCTAAATCACTCACGCCGAACCGTCGGCGTTTTGAGATAATCGGTAGAATGCCATTCGCGACGTCTTCCTCGGGGGAATCCGTCACAGTCGTAATTGGTTAAGTGACCGACCGGACCGTATCATATCGTTTTCGCCGTTCCGAACATCGAAGAAGCGTTCCGTAGTTCCGTGGGAGAAATACCGCGACAGTCCCCTTGTAATCGCGTCGACCACCTGCGTTCTTCACCCCTCTTCCCACCGTAACTCCCACCACACCCACCCCTTTTTATTATTTTTACGCCTTTCCATTTTACACCCTTCTTTGCTTTTCTCCTCTCCTTCCTTCTCTACCCCGCGATTTCGTAAGCCACCCTTTCTTAACACATCTTGCGCGGGCACTTTTCCGCCAAACAGGCAGCGAATCATCGGCGCGCGGAAATTACGCGAGCACGCAACCGCTCACGCCATTGGCCGAACACGCTCGCGAACCTTCTCGAATACACGCGAACGCTCACCCGGAAGCGACGACAGCGAGCGAACATTCGCGAAGGAACTGAGCCAATAAAAGAGAGAGAGAAACGACGGCTCACTCTCTCTGTCTAAAACCAGTATCGCGCTTCAACACATTGTTCTCGCTTGCACACATTGTATTCCTTATACGTTTATTTCATCTTTCGCTTGTTGTACATTTTCTGTTTATAACATTTGTTTTACATAGTATTTATAGTGAAATATAGTCCGTTATTGTTGAATTCGAGTCCATACACATTCATTCACCCTCACACATTCCTTTTCAAATTCACTCGTTACATACATCCATCCATTTACTCCTTTCACGCAATTCCATTTCTCTCTATCAAGTTTCCTGGTCGATCAAGACCGTTTCCACGAAACATTTTTGGTCCTTCGAGCCGGATTCAACAATAATCAGTGTACCACGTGGTGAAGCAGTGTTCAATCAGTGAGGATTCCATTCAACGACTCAGTCTCGTGCCAACATGGAATTCTCCGCCGAAGAACTGCTCTACAAGCAAGCGGACGTTGGAGGAAAAATCAGCAGGCTCATCGAGAACATTAAAAAGTCAATCGCGAAGTCCAGGATGACCGGGGGCGACGTTCAGGCCAGGCTCCAACTCCTGGAAGATTACTGGGAAACGTTCCAGAAGAACCACGATCTTCTGACATACAGACACGGCGATGCTGTGAAGAAAAGCGAATACGTTCAAGCAGGTATGGCTGACTATGTTGAAGATGCATACCTGCGCGCGAAGAGCCAGCTGCTCGAGCTGACGAGACAAGCTGGTGGAGGCGTGTCAGATCCAGCCTCAGCCAGTCCAGTTTCTCCAGCCAATGGTGGACAAGATCCCAGCTCAGCTCCGCTGCCCAGAATGCCGTTGTCGGAATTCCATGGCACCTATGTGGAGTGGCCGGCATTCAAAGACCTCTTCAAGTCTATAATTGAGAGGAACGGGAAGCTCAGTAAGGTGGACCGCCTTCATTACCTCAAGACCAGCCTCCACGGACAAGCCGCTGACCTCGTCAAAGATCTCGCCACCACCAATGAGAACTACGAGCGCGCGTGGACGATTCTGGAGGAACAGTATGAGAACAAACGAATTCTCGTGAGGTCCTGCCTCGACAAGCTCGCCGCGCTCCCCAAAATGCGCGAGAGTTCCGCCCAAGAGGTCGCCAACATCCACAAGGGCATCATCTCTGTGGTGAACACGCTCGAGGGACTCGGCCAACCAATCGACAAGACCGAGGACTGGTTCATACATTCAGTCGTGAACCTCTTCGATCCCGTGACCCGTGACAAGTGGGAAGAGCGGGTCACAGGCAGTAACGACCCACCATCCGTTGCCACGCTGAAGGACTTCCTCACCAAGTGGCGGCAACAACTGGAGGCTTCCCCTGAGACATCCGCACCAAAGACAGCGCATGGTCCGAGCAGCCGCCAGTTCAGGCATGGCGAGGCGCACACGACCAGACATCAACCTCGACCTAACGAAGGAACAAGGGCTGTTAGATCGAATCACGCGCAACAGGGCGCGAAGCCCAACTGTGCGAACTGTAAGAAGGGACATTACCTCATGCAGTGCCCGGATTACAAGGCTCTTCCACCACTGGAGCGTAGGGAGCAAGTGAGGAAACTGCAGCTCTGTGCCAACTGCCTCGGTAACCACGCCGTTGAAGCGTGACCATCCACGAAGGGCTGCATGTCCTGCGGAGAGAGGCACCACTCGTCGATCCATGATGCCTTCCGTGGTGGTCCCTCAGTGAGCAGGACAGCCCACCATACACTTGACTGTCGGAACGTGGCAGGTAAGGTGTTGCTCGCGACGGCAGTAATTAACGTTGCAGACAGGTTCGGGAGACGTCAGGCGGTACGGGCACTCATCGACCAAGGATCCGAGGTCACCATGGTCAGCGAAGGATTGGCTCAGCGGCTCCAGCTTCCACGAACAGCCTCCTCCGTCGACGTCTTCGGGGTAGGGGGACAACAGCTCGCAAGGGTCCGAGGGCGAGTCAATCTCAACATCGCCGGCGGTGAGGGTGAGGTGCTGAAGGTCACGGCGCTTGTGCTCTCGAAGCTGTCCTGCTACGCCGCTGGCCGCACCACGACGAACCGCCAGTGGAATCATCTGCGAGGAGTGCCGCTCGCTGATCCCTCTCCAGAACAACCAAAGCCGATCGAGGTCCTGCTGGGCGCAGACGTGTATCCTGCAATCATTCGTGACGGAGTGAGGAAAGGGTCACCAAACGAACCAGTCGGCCAGCTTACCATATTCGGCTGGATCCTCACTGGAATGGCAGGAACGTCTGCCGAGCGCTCGCACGTCCAAGTACATCAGACAGTCGTCGGTGACTTTTTGACCTCGCTGGTGCAAAAGTTCTGGGAACAGGAGGAGCTACGGGAGATCAACTGGACGCCAACGGCGGAGGAAAGAGAGTGCGAGGAACACTTCGTGGCAACGCATTCACGCACTCCAGAGGGTCGGTATCAGGTGAGGCTCCCTTTTAAGAACATAGGTGCCGTCACATCGGGGTCAAGGAACGCAGGCTGGCAGTCGCTCAGGCGGATGGAACAGCGCTTCCGGCGAGACGAAGAGTTCAAGTCGCTGTACGTCAACTTCGTCAGGGAGTATGAGGAGCTGGGCCACATGTCGCTGGTTAGCGAACCGGCCGCCAACGGTACTGCGCACTATCTGCCGCATCATGGGGTTCTCAAACCTAGCAGCACCACGACGAAACTGAGGGTGGTCTTTAACGGCTCATGGGCAGAACCGTCACAGCTGTCCTTGAATGACTGCCTCCACGTCAGACCGAATCTGCTACCACTTCTAGCCGACCTTCTACTGCGATGGCGCAAACACCCGTACGTTGTAGCTGCCGACATCACCAAGATGTATCGGCAGATACTGGTGCATCCAGATGACCGGGACTATCAAAGAATTCTGTGGAGAACAAGCGAGGCTGCATGCGTAAGCGAGTTCCGATTAAATACGGTCACTTATGGGACATCGTGTGCTCCTTACCTTGCAGTCAGGACGTTGCACCGGCTGGCCGAGGATGAAGGCAGCAGATATCCCGTTGGCGCACGAGCACTCAAGCACGACTCATACGTCGACGATATCTTGACGGGAGCAGACACCATTCCAGCCCTGAGAGATACAGTGAGGCAGCTCCAACAGTTGTGCACGGCGGGCGGTTTTCCGCTGCAGAAGTGGGCGTCAAATGTTGCCGACTTGCACGAGGTCACGCCGAGACCAAGCAGGGACTCAGCCTCTCAAACCCCGCTGCACGCGACGGCCCAAGATCAACTGAAGACCTGGACGGACTGCACCCACGCGACGCTCGGCCTCCAGTGGTCACCCCACGCAGCGCTGCTTTCACTACACCATCTCCGATGAACAGGCACTGTCGATCACGAAGCGGAGGGTGGTCTCCAAAGCAGCTCAGCTGTTCGATCCGCTGGGATGGCTCACTCCGGTAGTGGTCCGGGCCAAAATCACAATTCAGTCCACATGGCTGACGGCACTCGGCTGGGACGATCCACTCCCCGCACCACTAGCGAACGAATGGGCTTCCTTCTGTGCGGAACTGAAGCAGCTGGAGAGGGTACGGGTGCCACGACCGCTGTACAATGGCATCCCTCGTGAGCAGGAGTTCCATGGCTTCGCTGATGCCTCGGAGAGAGCGTATGGGGCCGTCATCTACCTCAGGACAAGGGGAGCAGACAACCAATGGACGGTCTCACTGGTCACAGCCAAGAGCAAGGTGGCCCCGCTGCAGCAAGTGTCACTGCCTCGCCTTGAACTATGTGCAGCACATCTGCTCGCTCGCCTCACACAACACACGGTCACAACACTGCACCTCGACAGCATCCCCGTACATTTGTGGTCCGATTCTACAGTGGCCTTGGGCTGGATCCAAGCCCACTCCACCAAGTGGAAGACCTATGTGGCTAACAGGGTGGCCGAGATCCAGCGCAGAGTTCCGGAGGCACAGTGGAATCACGTGGCAGGCGTGGACAATCCAGCTGACTGTGCTTCACGAGGACTGGCGCCGTCTCAACTCCTCAACTGGCCGCTGTGGTGGGAAGGTCCTGACTTCCTGCGGCAGACCAACAGCTTCGCACCACCAAAAGTCGTCAACCCTGAGCTGCTGCCAGAGGCGAGAGGGCCCATAGTCGCTGCTATCACCAAGGAGAGAATCGAGGACGACAACGACTTGCTGCAGCGGTTCTCTTCCTACACCAGGCTACTGCATGTCACCGCATGGTGTCGGAGATGGCTGCGGAGACTCCACAAGGTGTCAACACTCTCCGCTACCAACGCCAACTCCGGCCTAGACACACAGGCAACAGTCAGCGTAGCAGAGGTCGTCGAGGCGGAGAAATGCTGGGTCCGACTGGTGCAGCAGGGCACCTACAAAGCAGAATACACCCGATTAGCCACAGGACAGTGCGTACCAAGCAAGAGCAGCCTCGCCTGAGCAGCATCATACGAGTCGGAGGCAGGCTGCGCAAGGCACCCCTCAACCCGGATGAGGCGCATCCAATGATACTGCCTCCAGAACCCAAACTCACCAAATTATTAATCACGCATGTTCACAGAGCCACACTGCACGGAGGAACCCAGGCAACCCTAGGAGCAGTTCGACAACGGTTCTGGATTCCTAAGGGGCGCTCCGCTGTCAAGGCTGTCGTCAACAGGTGTGTGACGTGCCTGCGATGGCTGGCGGTGCCAGGCAAACAGCTTATGGGTCAGTTACCAGAACACCGCGTCTCGCCCGCACGTCACTTCCACGCCACTGGAATCGACTACGCGGGTCCAATCTGGCTGCGAACCACCGCAGGTCGTGGGCACAAAGCATACAAAGGCTTCCTCGCAGTCTTTGTGTGCATGGCCACCAGGCTGTTCATCTAGAGGTGGTATCGAATTACACGTCAGAGGCCTTCCTGGCAGCATTCCGCAGGTTCGTGTCACGTCGTGGTATCTGTGCTCACCTGTACAGCGACTGCGGGACAAACTTCCTGGGGGCAGATCGGGAGCTGCGCCGCCTTTTCACCGCCAGCAGTCAGGAGAACCGCAGCCTTAGACGCCAGATGTGTGAGCTGCGAACGCAATGACACTTCAACCCTCCAGCTGCACCTCACTTCGGCGGATTATGGGAGTCGGCGGTAAAGTCGACAAAACATCACCTGCGGCGGACAATAGGAGAGTCACGTCTCACATTCGAGGAGATGACGACGCTGCTAACCCAGGTGGAGGCCTGCTTGAACTCAAGGCCAATAGCAGCGCTCTCTGACGACCCCACTGACCTGGCATCGTTAACCCCTGGACACTTCCTCACTGGCTCAGCTCTGACTGCGCTGCCTGAACCAACACTGCTCGACGTCGAGGTCAACCGGCTTTCTCGTTGGCAACTGATAACGAGAATGAGAGATCAATTCTGGAAGCGATGGCAGAGGGAATATTTGCAGGGCCTTACCACGCGGGCAAAATGGCGTCAACCGAAGGAAGACCTGGTGCCGGGACGCCTCTGTCTCATCGTCGGAGAAACCACGTCTCCCGCACACTGGCCTCTCGGACGCGTGACGGAAACACACCCTGGAGCCGACGGAAAAGTTCGTGTCGCGAAACTGGCAACCGCGACCACCGAGCTTGTAAGACCAGTCACAAAATTGATTGTTCTTCCGATCGACGCGAACTAATCAATGAACTCGTCAATACCGTCACCTCGCCCCCCACTCACGCGACGTACAACTGCGTAGTAAGCCACGCGATGTATCAATGCGCCACGTTGACGCACTCATTCACACCGCAACATAACCACAAAACCGGTTGTCTCGACGATACACTTTTCTAGTCAACTCGTGGTCTCGTTGTTCACAAAGTCAAAGATCTTCATTGCACACGCGTTCACGTATCACCTTGCCAACGCACCACTTCGGTCACTGTATTCCGGGCTCCGGTCAAACGCGAGGAAAAAATCGACAAGTCGAGGCGGGCGGTATGTTCAAGATTGGCGCGTGCGACCGCCATGACAACTCTGCGACACAGCGCGTTCCCGCCAAGCCGCCTCGCAATCCCGCCAAACAGGCAGCGAATCATCGGCGCGCGGAAATTACGCGAGCACGCAACCGCTCACGCCATTGGCCGAACACGCTCGCGAACCTTCTCGAATACACGCGAACGGTCACCCGGAAGCGACGACAGCGAGCGAACATTCGCGAAGGAACTGAGCCAATAAAAGAGAGAGAGAAACGACGGCTCACTCTCTCTGTCTAAAACCAGTATCGCGCTTCAACACATTGTTCTCGCTTGCACACATTGTATTCCTTATACGTTTATTTCATCTTTCGCTTGTTGTACATTTTCTGTTTATAACATTTGTTTTACATAGTATTTATAGTGAAATATAGTCCGTTATTGTTGAATTCGAGTCCATACACATTCATTCACCCTCACACATTCCTTTTCAAATTCACTCGTTACATACATCCATCCATTCACTCCTTTCACGCAATTCCATTTCTCTCTATCAAGTTTCCTGGTCGATCAAGACCGTTTTCACGAAACACAGTAGAAGCCCCAAATTCGCCTTCTAATTATTGTGAGAAACCTTCCCGCCGCGGGGAACGTCCCGCACTCCCTTCGTTTAGAATCCTGACCCAGGCTGTCGCTATCCAGGAGTTCGCGCGGCTCTCGTAGGCTGGA
This sequence comes from Seladonia tumulorum, assembly GCA_913789895.3. Lineage (NCBI taxonomy): Eukaryota > Metazoa > Arthropoda > Insecta > Hymenoptera > Halictidae > Seladonia > Seladonia tumulorum. The sequence goes on along the minus strand of CAJYYF030000127.1, from coordinate 814,556 downwards.
AACCACGTTGCGCATTTCGTTCTTTCGCGAACTTTTCGCGTGACACCTCCCGGTGCCTGGCGCCCGTTCAAAGGATAACCTCCTTGTTAAATATCGCGAAAATCGAGTCTACGAGCTGCCGTTTGTACCGCGCGGCCGATGCGTGGCCCGGCGTCACGGCCAATAAATACCCGGCGTTGCCCAGGTTTTCTTCCGTCCGACGGACAGGAAAATCTGGCCAACGTGACAGCATATAATATATGTATTTTAGTAGCGTACTTCAGTACAATTTTAACCATGAATCGCTTCACACCGAAACAACGCGCCGAAATAGTGACGCTGTACATTGAAAATAGTCGTTCAGTTGTGTTAACTCAACGTGCATATCGTCGAAAATATCGTGGCCAAGAAGCACCGTCTGACAACACTATTCGTCGTTTGGTGTCGAATTTTGTTGAGCACGGGACGGTGGGAGATCGTCGACATGCCGTTTATCAACGCCCAAGACGTTCCAATGAACTGGTTGAATCGGTAAGAGTGAGTGTTGCAGAGAACCCACATATGTCATATCGTCACCGCGCTCAGCATTTTGGCGTCAGTGGAACCACCTTGCGGCGCATTTTGAAGGTTGATTTGCATTTGTTTCTATATAAAGTGCAATTGATTCAAAGAATATTGCCGACAGACCATCCACGTCGCTTGGAATACGGCCAAACAGTCGCTCGAATGGTTGACACTGTACGTGATGTTTGGAAGCAAATTTTGATGACCGACGAGGCCCATTTCACACTCTCTGGCGCCATTAACAAGCAAAATTGCCGCATTTGGGGAACGGAGAATCCACACGACATCCATGAAACACCATTGCATGACCAAAAAATGACTACTTGGGCTGGCGTTTGCGCCAAAACCATCATTAGGCTATTTTTCTTCAGAGAAGGCGAAACAGTCGATGGGAATCGATATCGGAGGATGTTGGCTCATTATGTCTGCCCACAAATGCGTGAAAAAGGTCTGGACGGTTACTGGTTTCAACAAGACGGTGCGCCATGCCACACTGCAAATCAAACAATGCAGTTTCTACAACGAAAATTCCCTGGACGTGTGGTGTCAAAAAATGGCGACATTGACTCGCCACCCAGATTCCAGATTTGACCCCATCGGACTTCTTTTTGTGGGGTTATTTGAAAAATAAAGTGTACGCCAGCAAGCCTCAGACCATTGACGAGCTCAAGGCAAACATTCGTGCCACAATCATCGCTATTATACCGCACGAGATGCTTGAAAAAGTGATGGAAAACGCAGCAAAAAAGGCACATTTTGCATTAGCCAATAAAGGCGGCCACTTGATTGATGTTGTATTCAAAAACAAGTCCACAAAAAAATTGTAAAGGACAAAATTAAATAAAAATACCTCATATATGGAAATCGGTTGTTATTTTTTTAAAGTTATTCAATATTCACATACCGACATAAAAGATGGCGCACCCTGTATATATTTATTTATTTATTTATTTATTTATTGATATTATTTTACATAATACGATGTCGCGAAGGTGTATAAATCTGCCGGACTCTCTTTGTTATATTTGTGGTGAAATTGTTTTAAAATCAAAGTGCAGTAATATAACTCGTACATTAAAATTTGCATATGAAAATTATTTTCAATGCAAACTTGGGTATCAAGATAAAGATTGGGCTCCTCATACCTCCTGCCAGCGTTGTGCCTCGGGTCTTCTATCGTGGATGAGAGGTGGTGAAAAGAAAGTACCTTTTGCAATACCAATGATATGGACGGAGCCTACAAATCACACGACAGACTGTTATTTTTGTTTAACCAAAATATGTGGATTCAATGCAAAAGAAAACAAAAAAATAGTGTATCCGAATGTATCTTCTGCTATTCGTCCAGTTATGCATTCGGAAGAATTCTCTGTGCATAAATTACCTCCTGTAATGACACCTGAAGCATTTGACGCTACCGAAGAAGAAAATGGAGAAAAAGAAGAAAGTGAAGAATATAATCCAATTCATTCAAAAGTACCACATTTAATAACGCAGCCAGATCTCAATGATCTCGTAAGAGATTTAAATTTAACGAAAGACCAGGCAGAATTATTAGGATCGCGACTACAAGAGTGGAATTTATTGGACAATACAACGAAAATCACCCACTTCAGAACCCGGCAGCATACATCGCAGCAATATTTTTTTATGTATGATGACCTATGCATTTGTAGTGACGTAAATTCACTTTCAAAAGCATTAGGTTTTGAACACGTTCCAAACGAATGGCAGTTATTCATAGATTCGTCCAAAACAAGCTTAAAAGTTATGTTACTCCACATTGGTAACAAATATCCTTCCATCCCCATTTCGTATTCAACGACAATGAAAGAGTGCTACGAGTCTATGAAGACCGTATTATCTAAAGTCAATTATGACAAATACAAGTGGAAAATTCGTTCTTGTAACAGACCTGGACGCGCCAGGCCTATTCCGTACCGGTCTCGCGTCATCGCGACCACCCCCGAGCATTGCCAACGGACCCCGAACGGTACCGATCCCCAGATCCCGCGCCCCCGCGTCTAGTAACCGACTTTGGCGGGAAACGGAAACCGCCATCGCGAAGCTACACTCGAAACAGACGCGAAACAACCCCGGAAGGGCCGGCACATTCCACCCCGCGCCGCGTCCCTTGCCCTAGATCGGGTAGGACATAAAGGGAACCCCCGAACAGGACCGGGCCTCTTTTGACTTCCGGACCTCCCGCGAGTATCACTTTAGTCACATCACCGTCACCGTTCGCGATTATAGTTTTCCCGTACAGCGCTCTCTTGTGTAAGTATCTGGGTATCGTACCGTTCTTGTCCGTCCCCCGGCGACTGCCGTCGCCAACCGCCCCGTCATGATAATTTAGCCGAGTAGAACGATGCAACGGACGTTGCCACCGTTCCGCCGGTAAACCCCGGGAATACACAGGTTACCTGGGGGTAACTGCCGTTGCCTCCGGCTTCAACAGTTGACCGCCGTCGCCTTCGCAACCCCGTTAATGAAGACCGATCCGGCGACGAAGATCTCCGCCGAGGTCCGTCCGATTAGCCGGTGCCCTGTCGCCATTAGCGACAACGGCAGCAGCCGCTGAGGCCAGGATGGATCGGTTACCGAGCCTACACGCGTAGAACCGAAAGTACTCCAAAAATATTTTTCCGAAAAATTATTAAAAAATAGTTTAAACATAGTTAAAAAATGTTTTTACAATAGCGTAACAACAATCATAAGGTTAGAAATCGAAAAAACATCTGATTAACGAAAAAAAAAATTGGCCCGCGGCAGGATTCGAACCTGCTCAAAAATGTCTTCAGCGGTTCCGCAGTCGGAGACCATAGCCACTGAACCAACCGGCGCTGTTGAAAATAGTTTCAAAATATTCGAATATACCCGGCACAGTATAATTGTTGTTTTTGTACTACGCAATTTTTAAAGTCTGGACGATGTTTCTCTGAACTTAGGAATGTTTAATATTGCATAATATATTTTTACGAAAATTATAACTTACTTTTTCACAGAAAAAACGCCGAAAAAAGCGGTTTTTCTTTTTTCCTACTATGACGCACCACACGCAGGGGTTTGAAAAAAATTGAGCATAATACTTAGGACAATACCTAATTGCTAAATTAATTCTGTTCTAGTGTCTCTTAGTTTTCCATATGAAATCTTTTTTTTCCGATTTTTTTCGTGTTTTTCGATTTTTACAACCAGAGTTTGCAACGGAAAAATCTGAAAACGGCTCAAAGTATGTGGTTTGGTATCCGAAATGTGTCAGATTTTTTTCAGAATTTTAAATTGTCATTAAATGGGAAAAATGGGCCAAAAACTGAATTTTCGTTTTTCCTCAATAACTACCCTTACAGATGAGCTATCGGGCTAAAACTTGGCTGAAAAGTATCTTTTTTTTTGTCTATCGAATGGCGCAAATTAGAATAAAATACCTTCCAGGGCAGATTTGACCGCCAAAACCGGCTATAGCCTTTGTTGTAGGCTCCTGAGAGTTCTTCCGAGTTCTGATGTGCCTGACCTCCAAAACCGGCTATAGCCTTTAAACAGATTTTGAATAGAATGTCAATTTTTTATAAAGAATCATATATCCGAAATTTTTTAATATTTTTCCAAAACGAACACTGTTTTTATACCGTTTTTATACCCTGTATTTAGGTACCGCATTTTTCTAGTCGAATATCTCGAAAAGTATGAAAGATATTAAAAAAGTGTAAAACACGTGCCCAAGGCAGTATCAGTTTTTTTATTTGGGTGGCGTTTTCAAGGTCATTTGAAGGTCAGCTTTGTTTTTTCAAATGGAAACCTATATTTTTTATTATAGAATCTTATTGTACGTAAAAAAAACCAGCAATTTTCGTATGATACTTTTTTTTATCCGCCCACTAGTTTTGAAGATATTGCCCCCCTCTTTCCCCCTCGACATCCTTGGACACGTGTTTTACAGTTTTTTAATATCTTTATTCCTTGGGAACTATGAAGTGCGAATAGAATACCTACTTTATACAATACAAAGGGTTGTGTTTGCTGTCCCGAGAATTAGTCTTTCCCCTCGTTCAGGTCAATATGAGACAGCGAAATGGAAGGTTGAGGGGTATTCAGGTAATCCCCGACCAATACACAAATTGCTTTGCTTTTACTTTCGCTCTTAAAGAGTCTGTTTAACCCTCTCATTTTTTACCGTCAACATTATACCTGAGCGAACCTCGAGGAACTGTGAACGGACGTCCGTATTAGTGAAAGCTGGTGTGAGTAAAAAATGACCCCATCACAGCACTACAAGTCCCAGTACTCGGATGGTTAAAATGTAATATTTATTTTCGTCATATTGATTTATTTATTTAAACATAATATTCATTTTTGTAATATTTATTTTCATTTATTTTCAGGATCTCGTGATGGTCAAATTAGTTTCACAAGAAAACAAGTTTTTCTTATGATACAACAACATTTAAATGATAATTTATGTGTATTAATTCATCATTTGAAGAAGCAAGTGTTGGAGGACACCGAGTGCTTCATCGAAGTAGACGATGAAATGAAGTTCGCTTTGTCCAAATTATTATTTTCAATGCGGATAAAGTGGAAAAGTGTTCACAGAATAGAAGACAGATTCTTCACAAAATTTGACGATTGGCTCAATAAAATGATAGCCTTTCGGAAGCCTGGAGCTGCAATCACCGAACCAGCACACAAAGGTGGTGGCCGTCCTTCTGCGGAGTTTATGACATGGAAGAGATCCGATCTACTGTCGCTTTGGAGGAATTGTCATACGCTACACAAATGGGCCTTCGAGCAACGGGAAATTTGGATGCGTCGAAAGTTCTCCAAACAATTATAAAAAGTCCGTCTACAGCAACAGAGTATATTAAATCTGTAAACTCTGAAAAAGAGAATTCATTATCCCCCGAAGCCGCAGTGTCATATATTGTTGAAAAACACTTATCAAAAAGCGACTATGTGAATTTGAAGAAACTAGCTTTGGAAAATAATTCTAATTTATTTCCGAGCTATAAAAGTGTTTTGAATTGTAAAAAACAATGCTATAAAATTGCAGGGTCTGTTAGACCATACCACTCTGCGTATTTTACTAAATATTTCCATTAATAGTTTGGAGGAGAAAACAGTGAAACATATGACGCTAATTTGCAAATGGGGGTGTGATGGAACCTCCGGGCAAAGTGTCTATAAACAAAAATTTTCCGACGATACAAAAGTGGATACAGACATTTTTTTAACAACAGTAGTTCCACTACAGTTAGTATCCGATGATGGAACTATCATTTGGAAAAACCCAAGGACGTCCTCACCTCGTTTTTGTAGACCGATTAGGATTCAATTTCTTCAAGTTTTAGGAGGTTTCTGAAATAGAGGAGCAAATTAAATATCTTACACCGCTGGAAACGGTAGTTGGAGGAAAAGAAGTTAAAGTAAAATACAATCTCACTTTAACTATGGTCGACGCAAAAGTGTGCAATGCTGTCACACACACTGGTTTAGCGCAACGTTGTTTTCTATGTGGAGCAACGTCAAAACAATTTAATAATATAGATATGGTTGCACAGAAGGAAATTAATCAAGAGCACGTGTGTTTCGGGCTTTCTACGCTACACGCTTGGATACGTCTTTTTGATTGCTGCTTGCATCTATCATATAAATTGGTCATTCGAAAGTGGCAAGCACGCACTTACGAAGAAAAAGAAAAGGTGCAAGAAAGGAAACGTAATATTCAAAAAGGTTTACGTGATGAGTTAGGAATACTTGTCGATATGCCTAAGCAGGGATTTGGCACTACCAATGATGGCAACACAGCCCGACGATTTTTTGAAAATTACAGAATATCAGCCCATATAACTGAAGTTGATGAAACGCTGATTAAACGTCTCTATATTATTCTTCAGGTAATTTCAAGCAGTCTTAGCTCTAATAAGGAGATTTAATGAACATTAATTACATTTTTTCATATTGTGTTGCAGGTTATTTCAAGTGAATTTGCAATAGATTCCACAAAATTTCACAAATATTCCATGGACACCGCGAAGCTGTTTGTGGACCTGTATTCATGGTACTATATGCCGACTTCTTTACATAAATTATTAATTCATGGAGCCCAAATAATAGAGTCCTCGAACCTCCCTATTGTGCAAATGTCTGAGGACGCACAGGAGTCTCTTAATAAATGTATTAAGAATTTCAGAGAAAACTTGTCACGCAAATGTTCTCGTCTTAAAATGATGGAGGATATAATGCATCGACTCCTCTTAAATTCCGACCCTTACATATCAGGTTTAAGAAAATTGCAAAAAAAAAAATTAAAGAGCTTATTTCCAGAAGCAATTGCATTGCTACAGACAACGGAAGTAGATAATGCAATAGAAGAGATAAGGGAAACATCAGATGACGATTCTGAGTAGATATTTAAAATGTTATCCTGTTATATTATATAGTAATTTATATTGTATTATATTATAGCATTGTATTATATTATATAATTAAATTAAATTATATTATGTAATTAAATATTATATTATATTATATTACATATAAATTTAATTATTTTTTGTTATATTATATTGTAATTTATATTTGTTCGGGAGCGGAAGATGGGAAGTGATGCTGAGAGTGAACTCTGAACAACAGTTTTATTTCCCACAAGGGATCGTCGAACGGTCAACACTATTTACACTTGTTACACTGTAAACAACGGCTCGCTACAGAAATAAAGCGATACAATTATAGCAACGATTGCTGGTTTTACTTCGCTCCTTTAATAATACTTTAGCACGCTCAAGTGAAGCCGGTCAAGAGACGCTCAACTTCTACTTTCCGAGATATAAATTCACTGAGATGTTGCTCGATACGAGAGATAGCGAGAACTGATTGCAATCGGCTAGTTGTCAGTTTGCCGTTATCGTCGCGTGATCGTCAACGCGATCTGCCAATCAGCGTAGCGCTCCGCGGCCGGTAATCGATAGGTCGATCTAGGCGACGCTAGCCAATACTTTGGCGCGCTGGTGATCGATCCGCGATCTCGCTATTCTCGCCGGGCCCGCCAATCGCGGGGCGGCGATCCGAGTCGGCGCGTTCACGCTGACGACACATTCCGCCAATCCCAAACATTCCGCCCGCCTCGTCAGCCAATGACGAAACCGAACTGATGCGTAGAATTCGGTAGTGGAGCTGGGCGAACAGATGAATGGGAAGGCCGAATGAATCGGAAACGTGCGACGTAGTATTTACAAAATGACGCGTAGTGATCGGTGAGTGAATTTTACAAGTGCTGATGTTACGGTGAGATGCGGTGCGATGAGCAGTACGATAATGAGGTGAGAATGTGATGATTGATAAATTTACTTACATCTAGATATGTACATAACGCGTGTTCGTTACTCAGGGGGTCCAGTCTCGAGGCTGCTTGCGCGATGGGCGTCGTCGGTTTCCGATGCCAAGAGAGGAATCAGCTTGTGGACTGGCCGAAGAAGCTGCGACGTCGCCGTTCGTAAAGTGGCGACGCGAGTGGATCCGTCTGGCCCCGGGTGCACCTGAACGACTCGAGCGAGTGGCCATTGCGTGGGCGGCAGGACCTCGCTCTTGACAAGGCAGAGTGACCCTGTCTGGATCAAGGTTTTGTCTTTCCGCCACTTGCCTCTGGTTTGTAGCGTGTTCAGGTACTCCCGAGACCAGCGTCTCCAGAAGTGCTGCTGAATTTGCTGCACCAGCTGCCACCGCGATAGCCGAGATACTGGCAGTTCCTCGAGACTGGGCTCCGGCACTGCGAGAAGAGGTTCTCCGATTAGAAAATGCCCCGGAGTCAACGCTGCTGGATCCTCAGGGTCGTCTGAAAGTGGTAGTAGGGGTCTGGAATTTAAGCAGGCTTCGATCCCAGTCAGAAGCGTGGCCAGCTCCTCGAAGGTTAATCGCTGCTCGCCAATGAGCCTCCGGAGGTGGTGTTTAACTGATTTAACCGCCGCTTCCCAGATCCCTCCGAAGTGCGGAGCTGAAGGGGGGTTAAATTTCCAAGATATGCCCTCTCTGGAAGCGGCAGCGAATGGGCCACCTCCCTGTTGCACCGATTGTCTAAGAAGAGCACGCAGCTCGTTGTTGGCGCCTACAAAGTTTCGCCCACAGTCGCTCTGGAGTTCCGCGCACCGGCCTCGTCGTGAAACGAACCTTCGTAGAGCGGCTAAGAAGGTGTCAGTGGACCCATCCGATACAGCTTCCAGATGTACAGCCTTAGTGGCTAGGCAGATGAATACTGCGATATACCCCTTCGAGGTGAGCTTGCCACGGCCTCGACTGGCTCGAATGTGAACTGGCCCAGCGTAGTCTATTCCTGCTCTGAAAAAAGGACGGCTAGGTGTTACTCGGGCGGCTGGGAGATTCCCCATTCTAGGCTGGGCAGTTTGCCCTTTCCAGCGTATGCAAGCAGTGCACTGGTGTATACAGGCTTTTACCAACGGACGACCCTTGAGAATCCAGCACTCCTGGCGTAGCGTTGCCAGAGTTAATTGTGTCCCGCCATGCAGGCATCGTTTGTGGGCAGCGTCGACCCACAACCTAGCCAGAGGGGATTCATCTGGAAGAATAGCTGGATGCGTCCGGTCAAACTCGAGGTTGGCGGCCTGTAATCGTCCTCCGACGCGGAGTGTTCCGTCCTTGTCCAGGAACGGACAAAGCTTGGCCAGACGGCTTTTTGCTGCTACCGGCCTACCCGCTCGGATGTTGTCGATTTCATCCGGGAATGCCGCCGCTTGCTCCAGCCGCAGAAGGGTGAGTTTGGTAACCTGCAATTCTAAAGCTGTTAGCATTGATGTCTCCCTTTGATTCCTAGGGATCCATCGTCGACACCAGGCTACGACTCTGATTAGTCGAGTAAGACTCGAGAAGCGCTCGATTAGCTCGGAGGCTCCGCTCTGCGCCCGGCTGGTCACGTGGAGAACCTGTCGTTCCTCCATCTCGTCGGTCACCTCTGGCGGGCTCCCTGCTGGCCGTGGATCGGGCGAAGAGAGCCACTCCGGGCCTTGCCACCACAGTTGGAACTTCGGCAGTTCAGCCGGAGATAACCCTCGGGAGGCGCAATCAGCTGGATTTTCTCCGCTTCGCACGTGATGCCACAGGGCAACGGGCAGTATCCGCTGTATTTCTGCGACCCGGTTGGCCACGTAAGTCGGCCATCGAGACGGATGTCCTTGGATCCAGCTGAGTGCTACCGTGGAGTCCGACCAAAGGTGGATGTCGAAGGATTGCCAGTCGAGCACCTTCGTCACGTGCTCGACGAGTTTGGCCAGAAGGACCGCTGCGCATAGCTCCAGTCTGGGCAGCGAGACTCTTTTCAGCGGAGCCACTTTTGATTTCGCGACAATGAGTGATACTGTCGCCTTTCCCTCCTGGTTGATGGTGCGAGAATACACCACCGCAGCGTAGGCGCGCTCGGATGCGTCAGCGAACCCGTGGATTTCTGGAGGCGGGGCACAGGAGCGCGTTCCGAACCAGCGAGGGACTCGAAGATTCTGCAGCTCTGGAAGCTGAAGCTGGAACTGGTGCCACAGCTTGTCCTCCTTCTCCGGCAGCGGTGTATCCCAGTCGACCTTCAGGAGCCACAGGGATTGTATGAGGACCTTGGCGACGATGGTGACCGGCGCCAGCCAGCCCAGGGGATCGAATAGCTGAGCTGTTCCACTGAGCACGGAGCGCTTCGTGAATCCCGAGGTCCTGGGAGCCTTCACAGCGGTGACCTGAAAACAATCCGTAGAGGGAAGCCACTTTATACCTAGCACGCTGTGAAGTGCAGGCGAGTCCCATTCGACGCTGCCCGTCCGCTCGTCGCTGGACAGCCCTTCCAGAAGACTCGGCGAGTTGGCAGCCCACTTCCGGAGAGGGAATCCGCCCGCCGTGAGGAGCTCTCGCAGTTCTGCCTGTTTGTGCCGAGCCTCTGAGAGAGAATCAGCTCCAGTGAGGATGTCGTCCATATAGATATCCTCCAGCAACGCTCGAGCTCCAAGAGGGAACTGCTGTTCCTCCACTTTGGCCAGTTGATGGAGGCATCTGATCGCCAGGTATGGAGCGCAGGCGAGCCCGTAAGTGACGGTGTTAAGCTCGTACTCCACGACTCTGTTTCCGTTTTCAGGTCGCCACAAGATTTTCTGCCACTTCCGATCTTCAGGGTGGACGAGGATTTGCCGGTACATTTTCTCAATGTCAGCTGAGAATACGTAGGCGTGCCGGCGCCAGCGGAGCAGGATGTCCGCGAGATTCGGAAGCAGATTTGGACCCCGGAGAAGGAAGTCGTTGAGCGACTTCCCATTGGCGGATGGCATAGAACCATTGAATACCACCCTTAGCTTGGTGGTGGAGCTCGCCTCTCGCCAAACCCCATGATGCGGCAGATAGTATCCCTCGTTGGTGGTTGGATGCGGCCTCGCTGCCATGTGCCCCAGGGCCTCGTAACTCGCCAGGAAGGAGCTGTAGGCTTGGTGGAGCGCAGCCGAGCGCCTGAACCTGGGTTCCAAGGAGTCTAGTGTGCGCAACGCTACGCGCCGAGAATCTCCGAGACCTGGTGCGGTTCCAAAAGGCAATCGAACCATGAACCGACCTTCCGGCAACCGCTGGTAAGTGGCGACAAAATGCTCCTCAGCCTTCCGGTCGTCCGCCGTGTCCGGGATGGCCGTGGCGATCTCCTCCTGCTCCCAGAATCTGGTCAGATGTTCCATGAGCTCTCTGTCTACATTGCAGTGATGTACCGGAGCTGCTCTGCCAGCTGATTCATCGCCGCTTCCCGGGTTGACTCCTCCAGTGAGTATCCAGCCAAAGATAGTCTCCTGAGCTACGGGAGTATGTGCCGGCCCTCTCTTGACACCTTCCCGGAGGATGAGATTGTAGGTGTCAGCCCCTATCAAGATGTCAACAGGATCGGCAAGATGGTACGCCGGGTCGGCGAGTTGCAATCCTCGAACATGAGGCCAGTCGGCACGTGCATCTGGATTCCGCGGCCGGTACTGAGAGAGCTCAGCTATAATGTAGACCGGAATTCGGAGCTTGGGTTCCCCCCCGCCGTGAGGGGTGATGGTGAGATCGGTCCTCCCCCGCGTGAATCTGGCTTTGGCACCTCCAACTCCGAGAAGAGGGACTCGCGCTTGCTTCCTTTTTACCCCGATCCGTTGAGCTAGTGCCTCCGACATGAGGGAGACCTCACTGCCAGGATCGATCAGCGAGCGAGCTAGGCAGTCATTTCCTCGGGGGCCTAAAACCGTGACACGCGCGGTACTGAGAAGGACAGAGGAAAAACGATTCGCGCGCGAAGAGAGTTGCTGGACGCAGGCTTCAGTGGTAGTGGGTACCTTGGAGAGGGAGGCAGCTTCGTGGAGCGTCGTGTGGTGCTTCCCTTCGCACCTCTGACATCTCTTCAGGGACTTGCACTCGCTAGCGGGATGTTTGCCAAGGCAGTTATAGCAGAGGTTCAACGCTCTTACCGATTCCTTCCGTTCAGAGGGTGTCTTCTCCTGGTACCGGCTACAGAACAGGACGAAGTGTTTTCCCTGGCACAGCGCACAGACCTTGACGCCCGGAGTAGCCTTGGACACCTGATGCACCTTGGCGGCCCTTGCAGCAGGCCTTTCGGTTTCGGAGGATTTGTCCGACTGTGGAGATTCCAGTGCCTCGCACGTTTGGATGCGTCCCTCCATAAAGTTTCTCAGCTGATCGAGCGTAGGGTGCTCCTTGGAGTGCCTCAGAGTGTCCTCCCACTCCCGACGGGACTGCCGATCCCAACGTTCGACGGTAAGTTCGACGATCCAGTCGACTGCGTTAGTGACAGGTCGACCCAAGTTGTCAAGAGCGTCGATAGCGTCGAACGTTTCGTTAAATAACCTTTTCATCTCTGTTGCAGATTCCCTTCGCACAGGGGCCAAGGAAGCCAGAGTGCGAATCTGCGATTGCACGAGAAGCCGAGGATTGTCGAAGCGGTCTTCCAGTTTTTTCCACGCGGTCGCAAAGTTGTCGCTGGTCGTGCGAATGTTTTTAAGAAGCGCGGCAGCGTCGCCCTTCAGGCACGTTTTTAAATAGTGGAGCCGTTCGACCGGAGACAAAGAAGCGTCGTTGAGGATAAGCGAAGTAAACAGATCGCGAAAAGACGGCCAGTCCTTGTAGCGACCCTCAAACGTGGGGAGAGCCATCTTTGGCAACACGGCTCGTGACCGCTGCGGGGTCGTCTCGGCGGCCGTTGAGTTCGAATTTGAAGTCCCCGCAGCGACTGACACTGCTTCCAGATCGGCGATCATATCGAGAAGAATTCCAGCCTGCTCCCAATAGTTAGATTGGGTCTCGCTGAATTCATCGTCCGTGAGGTAGTGACTGTCTCTCAATTTGGTATCGGTTTTGGCGGCTTTCCTTATCGCTTGGTCGGTCTTGGAGTAGTCCGCCCAGAATTGTTGAACCGAAGAATGAGCTGCCCGAGCCATTCCCAAAGAGATAACCGCTTTCCCCTTCTTTTTTAGATTGATAGCAACGCGGGAGATGCGTTGCGCGAGAGTCCGTTGCTCATCGATAAGGTCAGCCATTGCTTACCACAAGATTTTCGAGAGCGTACGGTCGACTAACTAAACTCCACTGATTCCCACTGTTTTAGAATGAACTGCAGCGCTGTATCCGGCTCGAAGGACCAAATGTTCGGGAGCGGAAGATGGGAAGTGATGCTGAGAGTGAACTCTGAACAACAGTTTTATTTCCCACAAGGGATCGTCGAACGGTCAACACTATTTACACTTGTTACACTGTAAACAACGGCTCGCTACAGAAATAAAGCGATACAATTATAGCAACGATTGCTGGTTTTACTTCGCTCCTTTAATAATACTTTAGCACGCTCAAGTGAAGCCGGTCAAGAGACGCTCAACTTCTACTTTCCGAGATATAAATTCACTGAGATGTTGCTCGATACGAGAGATAGCGAGAACTGATTGCAATCGGCTAGTTGTCAGTTTGCCGTTATCGTCGCGTGATCGTCAACGCGATCTGCCAATCAGCGTAGCGCTCCGCGGCCGGTAATCGATAGGTCGATCTAGGCGACGCTAGCCAATACTTTGGCGCGCTGGTGATCGATCCGCGATCTCGCTATTCTCGCCGGGCCCGCCAATCGCGGGGCGGCGATCCGAGTCGGCGCGTTCACGCTGACGACACATTCCGCCAATCCCAAACAATATTACATTATATTTATACTATAGTATTTACTAAATATATAAAAAGTGTTATCTTTTTTTTAATTAAATGATTTACAGTGACTATGTGAACAACTATTAAAATTTAAACGGACCCTAATATTTTTTTAATATACTAAGTTTACATTCGTAATCGGCTACCTCTAAACTCCCAATAAACAATTTTTGAGAAGAAATAATTTTGTGCCACCATACTGGATCCGCCATTTTGTTTTTTCTAATTTCAAGTTCAGATTCGTAATCAGTGACCCCAAAAACGGCCTAATACCAATTTTCAAGCAGAACCAATAATTTGTTAAGACGTTGTGAGGTTTTGACCACGTTTTGGCGATTTGGGAACACTGTGCGCCGTGCCGACGGGATTTCCGTTCCTTCTCGCCGTGCCGACGAGAATCTCCGTTCCCGTTCCCGCTCGCCGTGCCGACGAGAATATGTCGGTCTGCCGTGCCGATCCCGACCCCGTGCTTACGCGATCGCTCGGGACGACCGCGATCCGGGACGAACCGATCACTCAGACACTCGCGACCGCGAACCGCGATCCGATAAACTCCGTGTAAGGACAGTGAGCGCAAATTAACCACATTATCGTAGTTTTATTTCGATCACCCTTACCCCAGAACAACGTAACCGTTCCGTTCTCGCGTAACCCTGGTGCGATGAGCACCATCCAGAACGCGAGAAATACCGGACTGCAACGAGCGCCGAGAAATCGGACTCGTTACAAACTCCAGGAATAAAAAATATACAACACAAAAATCTTGTTGAATCCGAGAACGTGATTTTGCCACCACTACACATAAAGTTAGGCATAATGATGTAGTGGTTGTAGTCAGGATGTGGGCGAAAATAGGGAAAACCCGAATAACTGACGCGAATAGATACCGGTAACAATGCATGTATTTGAAACGGAATAAACATAAGTCGCATAAGGGCTCGTAACTGCGGCCATTACAATACTGTCGCCGCTCGGTCGTCTTCTTCCTTTTTGTTTCCTTCGGCTATCGTCGGCCGATCTCGTGTCGGTTCGTTCGGAGGCACTCGTCACTCGCCGACACGTCTAAGCTGGGTAGCGCGACTACAATGAAAAATTTTGTTAAAGCTATGGACAAAACTGGGCGTGCATTTAAATATTTAAATACTAATTTTCCGGCGATTTCTGAAGCTAAAATAAAAGAAGGCGTATTTATCGGACTCCAAATAAAAAAATTAATTAATGACACTGATTTTATTAAAAAATTAAACAAACTGGTAAAACGTGTGTGGACTTCGTTTGTGGAAACAATTAATAATTTCCTCGGTAAACATAAATCAAAAAACTATGTATCCGTAGTAAATAAACTTATAAAAAAATTGTGAAAAGCTAGGATGCAATATGTCGTTAAATTTAGACTTTTTTCCTGAGAATCTCGGTGACGTGAGTGATGAACACGGAGAACGATTTCATCAAGACATTTCAACAATGGAAAAACGGTATAAAGGGAAAGACTTATGTGCGATGCTTGCCGATTACTGCTGGACACTTATAATTGAAAATCGGGATACCAGGAACAAGCAGAAACATTTTTAAATTTGTTTACATCGGAAATAGGTAAGTTTTTGTATTCAATTTTTTTTTATTAAACATTTCCACAATGAAATGTGAATATAACTCGTATTTTTATAATTTTGTGTAATGCTTGGCAGCCAAAAAGACAAAAATATTAATTTAATTAAGTATAGTAAGCAAAGACACATTTGAGTGGTACCAACGTCGAATAAGTATAGCGACGGCCCTGGCGAGTCGAGAAAAGGCTGCAATGGACGTCTGGCGCAAACGCGTCGCGCACAAGCTGTCAATGAATATTTTCTTAATCTTCTCGTATACTAAGGGAACCAAATACTTTTCGTGAATGGTTTCTTTACCAGAAATGTCTGTAGAATGCATTCCTGTATAGTAAATTCCTGCTAGATAAAGGATTTTTCACATAAATACAAAAATAAAGCGTAAAAAGTATTATACTATTAGGAAGTACATAAAAATATAATTGTCTATATGTATTGTGATGTTGCAAATTTTGCGACGTCACTTTCCCGTATTTCCGCGAATGGCGGATGGACCGGGATGCCGTGGGCGCCGATTACGACTGTTTGAACGGGTAGGAAGTGCTCCCCCAGAAAGTGTAGAATCAATCCGGGATAGAAAATAACGAATTTCCGCGCGCCGAGTATGGCTCACTTGCAGGAATACTCGACTCAACGGGCCAGGAAAATCAGGAAATCCGGTACCGGTAATTTCTACGGATGGGACGAGACACCTGGAGGCGAGCTGCAGGACGAGGACCCCTCGCCGAACATCCAGACACCTTATCGCGGTCCTGCCGCCGCCTCACCTCAGCCACTTGCAAGGGGTCCCGGCGGGGGTGGTGTAAGCGGACCCATCAGGGCAGATTGCTGTCTCTTTTCGCGATTTGGGAAAGAATTTCCCGAGAGAGTTCGGGGCCCGCGAATCCCTCGAGTATACGATCCTGTGTCGAGCTCACGCCCCCGTCCAGATGGCCCCTAGCACGGATCGACGAGGTCCACCCAGGACCCGACGGACACGTCCGAGTTGTCACCGTGCGAACCGCCACCGGCACATACAAGCGACCGGTAACAAAAATCATCCATTTGCGCCGCGCCGCGGACGCGTAAACGCCGCGACCCCCGTGGCACCAGGGAGCCATAGCGCTCGCCCACGCAAACCGAGAAACGTTTCGTTCGACGATTGTCGAAGGCGGGCGGAATGTTGCAAACGGTTGCGATCCTTTTCGAACACCGATAATCCGAACGGCATTATTTCCAGCCACGGTCGACGGCTTATTGGGGCAATATACTTTTTGCCCAACGAATGTAAGAAATGTCTCGGTACGACCGTGTCCCGGCGTCGACAATAGCACAGCTGATCGTGCTCGGCGCCGGGACCGGGTGAACGCACTCAGACGTAAACTTTATGTTTACGTCTCGCGCCGAAATCGTCGCGTGGGCCACCTTTCCTATATTCCAAAACACCAAATCCGTTACCTATCGTCCTTGTTTCCCGTGCAGCAGCGGCCGTCAGGGCATTGCCCTCGTGCGCTGACTAACGTTCAGCACTGCCAAATCCTTTGTCATTTTCAAAAACCCCACTCCTTAGTCCTTCCGCAATCGGTGGCCCCGCTTAGTATAAATATCGCGCGATAGCCGTATCGCGCTCTCGTCTAACGACTCTCGTCTTACGACTACCTTCGATCGCTTGATCACGTCACCACTATTAGAATACGCCTCACAAAACGTGCGCTTCACGTTTTGTGCTACTTTTACGTCTTGTATCGCCGCATCATCATTCTGTCATCGCATATCACCTGTGTATATATATCCATTCTGTCAAATATAGTCATCTATTTATTAACCAAATTACAGTCCACTATTCTCTTTTACCTGTACCTTTACCAATCACACGTTCCTACGACTAGAATCTCAGACACCTTATCGCGGTCCTGCCGCCGCCTCACCTCAGCCACTTGCAAGGGGTCCCGGCGGGGGTGGTGTAAGCGGACCCATCAGGGCAGATTGCTGTCTCTTTTCGCGATTTGGGAAAGAATTTCCCGAGAGAGTTCGGGGCCCGCGAATCCCTCGAGTATACGATCCTGTGTCACGTCCGGTGGTTCGACCATCAATGATTAATCAATCTAATAAAGAACTATCACAAAATCCGATAATGCCACGAGAGAGGTAAGCTTAGAAATAAAACAATAAAATAACCAGCGTTAAATAAATAAATGTTAACCCTCGAATAAATACATACGTAATTATACACATATATAATGTAAAAAACTATGTTAACTCGAACTGCGCAATACCGTGACGCAGTAACGAGGCGCCAAATCAACAACTCAGCCTTCTGCGAAACGCACAAATGAAGATCGGTTTGCACCCTGGGAACAAACAGAAAAGACATCAGATAATACCACGAGAGAGAACTATGATAACTCAAACTGCGCAATAGAAGTGACATCAGATGATGCCAAACGACGAGGAAAGACGCCGACTCCATAGGAAAAGGATCCTGGCGACATGGAGTCGAGCAGCTAGGAGAAGATTAAAGGATGCAAGGTGGGAACTCCTGAGCCA
Source organism: Seladonia tumulorum (assembly GCA_913789895.3). Taxonomy (NCBI): domain Eukaryota; kingdom Metazoa; phylum Arthropoda; class Insecta; order Hymenoptera; family Halictidae; genus Seladonia; species Seladonia tumulorum. The sequence continues at coordinate 796,680 of CAJYYF030000127.1, read as the reverse complement.
GCATCTTCAAGAAACAAAGAATTGGCTATCCTATAAATAAGGGAATCAACGCCTCAAGAGCCAGTTTTCAGTTCAGTTCAGTACATAGTTCTAAACACTTCAAATAATAAAGACTTTAAGTACCATTGTATATCGCATCGCTAAAAGTGAATTCGTTTGAAACGCCGTGGTCGAACTATATCGTATCGCTAAAAAGTGAATTTGTTTGAAACCCCGTGGTTGAGCGAGAATACCTCTGGATACCTTAACTTGTGAAATCAAAGAATCCCCAAGGTTCCACGAGCATCCTCTGGATATTACATTGCGTATAATCAAAAGAAGATTGTATCTCGGTAATATTATATTATATTTTCTATTCTTGTAATCGCGCTATTTGCACTCATGTATATCTGCTTTATAAATAATATCTGTAAACTCTAACATCTGATTCAGCTTCCTATTTTGAATAAATAAGTCAGTTGTTATCTATAAAAGGGCACAATCTTTATTTAAACGATCCTCAATTTCCCGAACCGTAGCCGGTGAATGCAGGTTGGTTCGAAACTGTGTACTATCCCCTCAAAAATTATAATTCAGTCCGCTTGGGACGTAACACCTGTATTCCCGGAATCTCGCGAGAAGCGCGCCCCATTAGGGAAAAATCGGCACTAGGGCGAGGAGTGGGGATGCAGTAGTCCTCACGACCGCACGACGAATTCCGAAGGATCACTGTCGTGGTAACTTACGTTCCGTACGGTACGTTCGGTAGTTCCGCGTCGCACGTCCCGAGGTTTCACGTTCGGATCCCGCGAGTTACAAGTTCCGTTCTACCGAACCACGCGTTCCAACCTAGCGAGCCGCGGGAGTTGTCAAGAAGTACGAGTCCAGCGCAGTGGGTACCACCGAACGAGGGACGACGAACCGGACCGATTAGAATCCGCGGCGAACGATTCCGCCTAGACGTACCGATTACGAGAATTCTACAGGCCCCGAAAATTTCCGAAGTACCGAGACGGTAAGTCCACGCAGTGGTCCTTTTGTCCGACCCTTCTGAGGGCGTTTATATTCTCGCGAGTTGGTTCGAGGATTGCGCGGGAGAACGAGGCGGGCTTTCCCCGTCGCGTTCTCCAGGTTTTGCGAGCCGAGACGGGCGACCGTCTCGAGCTAAAATAACTCACGACGAACCGTCGGCGTTTTGAGGTAATCGGTAGAAGGCCCTTCGCAACGTCTTCCTCGGGGGAATCCGTCACAGTCGTAATTGGTTCGAGGACCGACCGTACCGCGTAATATTGTTTTCGCTGTTCCGAACACCGTAGAAGCGTTACGTACTTCCGTGGGAGAAAACCGCGACAGTCCCATTGTAATCACGCCGACCACCAGCGTGCCGCGAAATTCCGTCCCGACGGGCGGAATAGTGTACCGAAGTACCGTACTCGTGCGGAGAATATTGTTTTAATGAACGACCACGCGCGGCGAACCTTCCACCTTCTCGCAATTGTGTACTAAGAGCGCGGGCTCTCGGGTGCGGCCTCGTGGATGCGTGCTTGTAAACACCCGATTTTATAATAAAGACCTTATAACCTTACAACCTGCGCAATCCGCCCTGCCGTGAGGGCTGTCCCCGTTATCCCGTGTCCGAACCATTGGACCCTTTCGCGTTTTCCGTCGTCCCGCGTATCTCGAGGATCCCCTCCGCGGATTTCGCGTGGCACCCTTCCGGTGCCTGGCGCCCGAACAGAAGGCTCTCACATAACGTATTTTCATCTTGCGTAATTTTCCGAGGGATTTTCGAGATCGCTTTATACAAGCGGCGAAAAAGGGACGACGTTACAATATATGTAGAGAAGAGTCCCCTCTATCTCTTGACTCATACTTGAACTTTCTTGCGTGTGCAGTTTTTGCGTAACACGTCATTTTTTATCAAAATTATGCATTTTTACAAAAACCAAGTTTTTTCGAAAACATTGCGTGATAGAGAAATTCTGTTTGCGGATTCGGCTTTAGAATGACAAGGTGTATAAGAATCACCCAACAGATATTGTAAAAACCGACAAGTTTTATTTTGTTGGACAGTGTTATCAGCGAATCCTCTAGAGGCCCTCTTCCTCCAAAGATACGCAGACATTCCAATTGCTGACCGTCACGTATGGCACCCGTGCTCCATTTCTGGCTCTCCGCGTTCTGCAACAACTCATCGACGATGACGGGGACCAGTTCCCGCTCGCGGTACTAATCCTTCGCTCCCACATTTACGTCGGCGATGTCCTCTTCGGCGGTAATGACCTTTTAATTATTCGCCAGTCCCGGGATCAATTAATCCAGCTTCTCCAACGTGGTCACATGAAGTTACATAAATGGGCGAGCAATTCGGTCGATTTCCTTGCCGATATTCATCCGGAAGACCACGGATTGGCATGTTCCAAAACTCTCGCTCCCGACGATCGAGTCAAAATCCTCGGGATAAGTTGGAACCCCTCTCGCGACTCCTTTCAATTCAAGGTCAGTTTAGCCGAGCCGATACCGTCCACCAAACGAGCCATTCTTTCGACTATCGTGAAGCTATACGATCCTCTGGGATAGATCACTCCCGCTATAATCAGCGCAAAGATTTTTATACAAGGATTGTGGCGCCTCCGCATCGGTTGGGACGACCCAATCCCGCCGAAGTCTCTCGAGTAATGGTGTAACAGACCTGGATACGCCAAGCCTGTTACGAGCCGGTCTCGCGCCACCGCGATTACCCGCCCCGAGCATAGCCGACGAACCCCGAGCGGCACCGACCCCCGGACTTTGCGCCCCCGCGTCTAGAAACCGGCTTACGCGGGAAACGGAAACCGCCATTGCTTCGGGAACTTGCGAATCGGATACGACACGTCACCGGAACTTCCGCCGAGAACCACCCCGCGCCGAGTCCCTCGCCCTAGATCGGCTAGGGCATAAAGGGAACCCCCGAACAGGCACGGCTCTCTTTTGCTTCCGGACCACCCGCGAGTACACTTGTTCACACCCAGATTCACGACACACGACACGATACGTACCACCGTTCCGCCCGACGTATACCGTAGTAAGTATCCTGGTGTTTGTGCCGTCCCTTTCCGTTCTCCTGGTGACTGCGGTTGCCATTTACCCCGCCCGATAAAACCCTGGCCAGAACCACGCAACTGATGTTGCCACTGTTCGGCCAGTAACACCCGGAAACGTATCGAACCGGTAACTGCTGTTGCTCTCGATATCCGACCCGGAAACGTGCGGCGAGACAACTGCTGGTGTCTTCGCACCGCGAAATCGAGACCGAACTGGCGACACGAACCTCCACTGAGGGTCGTCCGTAACGCCGGAACACGATGGCCTCGGCAATAACGACCGTTGCGGCCGAGGCTAGAAGGAATCGGTCCCCGAACACCCACGCGTGCCGACCGCTGTCGACACCGCGTTCCCGCCGTCCCACGATCCGATAAACCGCGACCGCACCCCGATAACACGCGAGGCGATATCACGCGTGCCGCGATAATCCGCGTCCCGCGATAACGCGCATATCGGAAACACTCCTACCGCGACAATCCGCACTCCGGCGACGACACGCACCGCGACGAGATACGAACCGCACGCATCCGCGAGGAACGAGTCGCGAACCATAACCGTGAAAATGTAACCAACGACATTTATTTCACTCCCCGTCCTTCTCACTCGCGTATCCCACGAACCTTGGCGCGGCGAGCTTAATCCGGCCGCGAGTGCCGTCCGTTGCAACGAGCCCGCGGAAAATCGAGCTCGTTACAATGGAAATCTATTCATTCTCGCTTTCCAGTCCTGAACGGTCTCCAGATTGCCAGATAGATCGGATCCATTTCGGAGGCCTCGCGGATTGAACTTCACAGCTTCGCGGATGCGTATCTCCTCCAGCGGATCCATCACTGTTTCTCTACTTGCGGGTAAGTCAAAGGTCACCCCCTTGAATCCGTTAACCATTCCCCGCCTTGCGTTGCAAGCCGCAGTCCTTCTAGCACGTTTGATGAATTTCGTTTCATCCGCCCTTGACCTTCGCGACGCTCCTTGCTATTGTTGAACTGATTCTAGAGTGACACTTGCCTGGTTGCAGTCTCACCCATCAAAATGGAAGACTTTCATCGCTAATCGCGTCGCCGACGTACAAACTCGTCTCCCCCACGCTATATGGCGGCACGTTACGACAGCGTATAATCCCGCTGACTCCGCGTCGCGCGGACTTCTCTGCGACGAACTGCTCCACTACGGCCTCTGGTGGAAAGGGCCCGCCTGGCTTCTTTGCGATCCCTCGGAATGGCCAAGTCAACCGCGACACCTCACTCTGGAGGACTCGTCCGAGTCAAAGATCGTGGATCACAGCGTGGTCCCTGCTCCGACGTGGGATTTAGACTCCTGGTTCTCGAGCTGGCCCGAATTAATAAGAGTAACGGCCTACATCCAAAGGTTCGTCCGAAACTCTCGCGGGTGTCGCTATGACAATCCTAACCGACATCCAGGACACGCCCTCTCATCAAGCGAGTGCACCGCGGCCAAACTCTTCTGGTTACGACGCATTCAAGAGACCCAGTTCACTAACGCCATTTCCTTGCTTTCGAATGGTGGACTGCTACCGCCAAAAGACCCGATAGAGTCGCTACACCCGTTCCTTGACGAGAACGGACTTCTTCGCGTGGGAGGTCGTCTGCGAAATGCCCCCCCTCCACGTAAATCAAAGCACCCCATTTTATTGTCTCCACACCCGGTGGTGCGCCTTATTATTGAGCAAGCACACGCCCGCGCCTTGCACGCCGGCGTGCAACTCACCCTACACATTCTTCGGCAAGAATACTGGCTTCTCCAGGGTCGGAGTCAAGTAAAAGCCGTGATTCACCCGTGCGTTCGATGCGTCCGGGAACGAGCCCCGATACCGACTCAGATCATAGGAGATCTCCCGGCAGCGAAAGTGTCCCCTGCGAAAAAACCCTTTTTGCATTGCGGCTTGGACTACGTTGGCTCTATTCAAATCCGCGCCTCCGCTATCCGTAGTATCACATCCTGCAAAGCATACATCGCGCTCTTCGTTTGTATATCCACCAAGGCGGTCCATCTGGAGCTAGTCGCGGACTACTCCACCTCGGCGTTCTTAAACGCTTACACTCGTTTCTGTTCCTGTCGAGGTCTACCACAGAGCATGTATTCCGATAACGGAACAACCTTCGTCGGAGCAATTCGGGAGTGGGTTTCGGCCTACCACGCCGCGCTTCGCGACCCCGATTTTCAAAATCGAACCGCCAGTGATGCAGTAACGTAGCATGTCATTCCCCCATCGGCGCCGCATTTTGGGCGGATTATGGGAGGCCGGCGTAAAAAGCGTCAAGCACCACCTTCGTCGCATTCTCGGCGATCGAACGCTGACTTCCCAGGAATTTACAACGCTCCTCTGCGAGATCGATACTTGTCTGAATTCACGACCCATCGCCCCTCTTTCGGATACCCTCAACGACTACGAGCCGCTCACGCCAGATCATTTTCTAATAAGGTCTGCTATCACGACCCCTCCACAACCTTCTCTGCTCGACGTCGCGGAAAATCGTCTCTCGCGATGGCAACTCGTTCGCCACACTACCGAACGATTCTGGAACGTGTGGCAAAATGACTACCTCAACACGCTCCAGCAGCGCGGCGAGTGGCGTCGTCCGCGCCCCTCACTATTTATAGGACAGTTAGTCCTCCTACGCAATCCGACTCTCCCTTCGTGCAAGTGGGAGCTCGGCCGAATCGTGCAACTTCACCCTGGCGACGACAACCACACGCGCGTGGTTACGATAAAAACTGCTACAGCATGCTTAAAACGCAGAATCGTCAAGTTGGTTCCTCTGCCCGTCGCGTGCAAATCCGAGGAATAGACGAAACGTGTTCCGAGAGTCGTCCTGCGTCCGCGTCCCGTGTACCGTTGCTCTCGCGCGGTAAATTCAAACGTCGCGCCTTCACTCTGGCAAGGTGGGCGGTCTTCACGTTATTTTTGCGTTTTTATATTTTAAATTATTTTCCGCATCTCGAATTCTGTTTACGGTTTCTCACGGCGCGGCGGGCGGTCTGCCGTTTGCGCAGCTCGGGGACTAGCGTCGCGGGTATTGTAACACGCAGTCCCAATCTCGTTTAAATTTCGTCGGAGCCCTACCGCCCCGCTAAACTCTATATATGCGTGCGATTCCGTTAAATTTCGAAACTAGTGTTTCGAGGCGAGCGGTATGTTTGGGATTCGATTTCCGGAGCTGCCGGCCGTTGCGACGGCCGTCGAGCGTTCGCTCCAGTTCCATTTTTTTCTAATATGTTTAGAGTCGCGTAGCGATCGCTCGTTACCGTTGGGCGAGTTCGCATAATATTTGTCAGAGTTCATTGCCGGCAAACCTCCTCTATTCGAATCTCGACCATTTGTTTACCGGTATCATACGTTCCATCATAACCAATAACGTACAACCACGTCTGCCCGCGGAAAACCGCACTCGTTACATGGCGCCCAAACAGGGACCGGTTAATTCGCGTTAATCGGTCATTACGTTTGCCGGTAAAACTCTCCGCCACGTGGCGTCGAGAGAGGTTATCCCGCCGCGGGAGAACCACGTCGCGCACGCACCGCTACGTCGAAGCGCGTCGGTACACGCGCGCCGCCGCGCGTCGCGTTAACGAAGGAGTGCAGGTACACGGACGCCGCCTGTCGGCCGCCGGCCGTACTGCACGTCCGCGAGAGAGATTTATCTTTCGCGGAGAGAAAATTTTTCTCTGTAGCCCGTGAGAATTTCTCGCGGCCGCAAACCGGCGGAACGGGTAACAAAATTAGTTCCCAGGGATATGCACTAGCCACAGGACCGGAGACGCGCGTTCCCGAGGGAAGGGAACGCCCACCAGCACCGAAAGAGCGTTCGCTCGGTGAAGGAAAAATCGTTCTCCGGCGAAGAGAGAGCGCTCTTCCGCGTCAACCGCATGCCGATCCGTCATCCGTCAACGACAGCGAAGGAAATTAAAGCAGAGCCGGAAAAATTCGGAACCCCGGAGCGGAACCGACAACAGTGGGCGGATTGCATCCTCCAACTAACAGGGGAACTGTACGACACACTGGCACCAGGAGTCCTCACGAGAAAGATGACGGCCGCCGCCGAGGCCAGTAAGGCCAGCGAGGACAACGATCCGGATCGGCTCGTCGACCGAGCACGGAATTCAGGGATCACCAGCGACGGATCGGATCCCCACACGTTCCTGGAGCGGGTAGCCACGCTCCAGAAGAATCACCAGATCCCCGATGAGGACCTACTCCGGGCCCTGCCGGACATGCTCCAGGGAGAGGCCCAGGAGTGATACCGGAACGAGGAGGACGACATCACAACCTGGAAGGAGTTCGCCGAGGAATTCCTGGCCGCTTGGGCGGCTACCTTGTCGCCCGTCCAGTTGAAACGGGCAGCCCTGGGACGGCTTCAGCAGGGGGATGGCTCTTTTGCGCACAGACGATTGCGCACGACGGTATTGCACACGGTTCTTTTGGACACGGTATTATTGGACACACGGTTCTTTTTGTCAAAATAATTTTTGCCAAAATTACTGTGCGCAATTCTATTTGTTCTCGATTCACCATTCTGTGCGCAATCTATCATGAGTCCAATTTTACTTGTGCGTAACTCAGCGTGTGCGTCTTAACCATGTGGGCAATCCTTGCGTGAGCGAAAACCCACTATGTCCAATGTTACTGTGTCCAAAAGAACGGTGTGTCCAATAATACCGTGTCCAAAAGAACCGTGTGCAATGCCGTCGTGCGCACTCGTCTGTGCGCAAAAGATGGCCTCTCCTTCAGCAGCCGGGGGAGCCCTTCGTGAAATTCGTGACCGCAGTCACGACCCTGATGCGTCGGGCGCAAATGCCCAAAGAGAGCCGACTAGAAGTCATCTACGACAATATGCTGCCCAGATACCAGGAAGACTTCCCATTTGATACGATAGCCGACGACAAAACGCTGCAACGGCGGGTACAGCACATTGAACACCTGGACACACAGCGCAGGGAGGAACGGACCAGGCGCGTGCCCGCCCACGCGACCGACGTCGGCAGGCAATATCCCGACCGGACGACGAGACGGGCCACCAGGAGCCCGAGCCCTGTTCCTCGCAGAGATGTAAAACGCGTCGACGACCGACGCTCGGACGTCTACCACCCGGACACGCACTGCTGGCGGTGCAAGCAGCGAGGACACCATCGGTACGAGTGCCGCAACGCATACCGGAGATTCTGCTCCCGGTGCGACCGCGACGGAATTTTGACCCGAAATTGCCATCCGTCGGGAAACGGAGCGAGGGGCCCGCCAGCAAGAACGGCGCCGAGGGAAGAACGCCGAGCCCGATAGAACCGATCACGGCTAACATCCGGTACGGACCGCGACCGACCACGGAAATTTCAATATTCGGCCGTACCGTGATCCCAGCTATCCTGTATCAACGAGGAGATACGCGATTGGGCCCGCAAAAACGGAGCACGGGAAAGAAAATCCGGCGACTTAATCAACTTAGCCGACGGAACCGACGCCCGACCAGCTGGCACGCTCCAAATTCCATTCATGGCGAACGGGCAGCAATACAAGGAGAACTGTGTTGCCGAGGATGAATACGCCGGTGCTCTTGGGCATCCACACGATCGCGGCACTTCGCTTCTCGTTGACACCACCACCGGAGATCGCCGAATGGCCGATACCGCAGTCACCTATCGACGACGTAAAGAAGCAGCCGAACACACCATGCCTCGCATATGCCTACAGATGGGCCTAAGAAAATTGCCGGCGGGCGAGGAAGCCAAATTTGAGAAGTTCCTGGAGCGAGAACTGGCCCAGTTTGACACCGTGACCGGCCGGACACGACTCATATAGCACCGGATCAAATTGACCGATGAGACCCCGGTCAAACAACGATATCGGCCCCGGAATCCGGCGATGCAAGCAATCATCGACCAGGAAGTGCGAAAGATGCTTGACGACGGCGTCATCGAGCCGTCGAGCAGCCCCTGGAGCTCGCCTGTGGTCGTCGTGAAAAAGAAAGACGGACGGCCTAGATTCTGCGTCGATTTCCGGAAGTTGAACGAGCGGTCGGAAAAGGACGCGTATCCGTTGCCACACATCCAGACGACGTTGGATAAATTACGCGGGGCCAGGTTCCTCACAACGCTGGATCTGAAAAACGGGTACTGGCAAGTTCGGCTGGAAAAGACAAGCAGACCGCTCACCGCTTTCACCGTCTCCGGGCTCGGGCTGTATCAATTCACCGTCATGCCCTTCGGACTGCACTCTGCTCCAGCAACATTCCAACGGCTGTTGGATCGAGTAATCAGACCCGAACTGGAGCCCCACGCATTCGCCTACCTCGATGATATTATCATCGTCAGTGGACCGACGTCGAGGAAAGGGCCTTCCAAACCATGAAAGACCGGCTAGTCGACGCGCCAGTACTCGCTTGCCCGGACTTTGAAAAACCATTGACCCTCCAGACCGACGCCAGCGATCACGGGTTAGGAGTTGTACTCACCCAGGGACCGGACAACGACGACAGGGTGATAGCATACGCGAGTCACACGCTGAGCGAAACGGAGCGCAAATACAGCGCGACGGAGAAGGAATGCCTGGCCGTTGTTTGGGGCATAAGGAAAATGCGACCCTACCTGGAAGGATACCGATTCACGGTCATCACCGATCGCCAGGCCCTAAGATGGCTAAGACAACTGGACAGCCCAACTGGAAGACTGGCAAGATGGGCACTAGAGCTCCAACAATACGACATCGACATCCGATATCGACCCGGAAAACTAAACCACGTGGCAGATGCTCTGTCCCGAATCCCGCCGAAAATCGGAGTAAACGCACTCCGTCCGAAGCAGAGCACCGACACGTGGTACCGACGGAAGTTCGAAGCGGTGAAGAGCAACCCGGCCGCCGAACCGGATTATCGAATCGAGGACGGCCGGCTGTATAAGCACATCCTCCACCAATTGGACTACAACGAACCTGAGCCGAGCACAGCCTGGAAGCTGTGCGTGCCACCGGAAGAACGGAAGACGGTGCTACAGAAATACCACGACGACCCCACAGCTGGACACCTAGGGGTCGCAAAAACTACGGTGCGACTGGCACAACGGTTCTACTGGCCTGGGATGATTCGGGAGACGTCTCGATACGTCCGCCAGTGCACAACGTGCCAGCAATATAAAACACCACCACAACTTCCGCCGGGTCAATTGCATGCTAACCCGGGGGACGAACCGTGGCACACCGTCTCCGTAGACCTGATAGGCCCATTACCACGTTCGCGGCGCGGCCACATATGGCTGCTGGTTGCTCTCGACCGATTTTCCAAATGGATCGAGCTAGTTCCGCTCCGTAAAGCAACCAGCGAAGCCGTCGCCGCCGCGATTCGAAGAGAGGTAATATTGAGGCAGGGGCTCCAAGGATCATCATCTCCAATAATGGACGGCAGTTCATTGGAGAGCCAGTCATCACCCTGCTCCGAGACGCCGGCATCAGTCACCGAAGGACACCGCCGTACGCGCCCCACTGCAATCCGGTCGAGCGAGCCAACAAGATCGTAAAGACCATGCTCGCCCAGTATACCGGAAACCGACATAACCGATGGGATGAAAGGCTGGACGAGGCCCGGTTTGCGGTTAACACCGCCTGGCATGAGTCCACGGGCTACAGCCCGGCGTACCTCAACCAAGGAAGAGAACTACGGGCACCAGGACAGGAGACACCGGAGGGGACCGCAGTCACGCCAGCGCCACAGCGAAGGAAAAACCTGCGGGCCGCGCAGGAGTTGGCCCGCGTACAGCTTGCAAGAGCGTTCGACCGACAGGCCAAGTACTACAACTTGCGCCGCCGAAATTGGAAACCGTCAAGAGGGGAAACCGTCTGGAAAAGGGACCATACGCTGTCCAACAAGGCCGAGGGGGTCAATGCCAAGTTGGCACCAAAATACAGCGGGCCCTATACCGTGGGACACATTGTGTCCCCGGTTATCGTGGACCTACGGGACTAGAACGGGGCCTGGATCTGTCATATTCACATCCAAGATCTGAAGCCGGCACAGCCAACTACTACAATCAGCCCGAGGCCCACTGCAGGGGAACCCAGACGGCGTACGCGCCAGCGTTTCACTGCGGAGGACGCCCAGACACCACCTCCACGCCTTCCTCAACCCCGGCCAACCCATGGACGACGAGGACGGCCCCGTAAAGTAATTTCTCCTGTCCACTATTTCCACAGGCAACCAACCATGGCTGAATGGGATTGGGATTTGGCAGCCCTGTTCGACGAGCCTGACCTCACCCAGCGCCCGCTGACTCCGGATATTATCTGGCCAGTCAACACCGAGGCTGCCGCTGCGGAGGCCGGCCAACGAGGAGAGACCCTGCCAGACGGCGGGGACACCGACGGAGAGGATAGCACGCAGGCAACGGACCGGGAGGAGAGCCCCGACCCGGAGCGATACGTGCCCCCCGTCGCCATCCCTGGACCCGAGCCGGGAGCCGCCGCCCCCGTACCGGAGAGCCAAACCGCCGACGCGACCACCGAAACGGCCGAGATGGACGACACTCCGGAGGCGTCGACCGCAGCCCAGCCGACGAGCCCCCCCGCCGCGCCAGCACCTTCCGCCCTGCCTGTCTTCGCCGCTGGGCGCTCTACCGGCGAAGAACCCAACGAGGCCGCCGCCAACGAAGAAGCGGCGACAACCGCCACGACCGACGAGGACCGCCGCCGCAAAAGAGCGGACACGCCGGAAGAGAGCCGGCCAGCCCCCCGCCTGCGCCGGACCGAGTCCATTTCCAGCCTAGAGTCGGCAGATTCGGACCGCAGGATATATTGGTTGCCGCCCATTCCCCTCTACGGGCGGGCCGAATCGCCCGAACCCCCGAGGTGGTGGACCCCCACCACGTCCCCGGAACCCGCGAGGCCCCACACCACCCGGACCCAGGAACGCCGGGAAGCTAGGCGCTGCCAGCGCGCTCGGCAGCGGGCGCAGCCAACGCGCCGACCCCCCCCCCCCCCCCCCGCCGACGTCCACCACGGGGAACGCAGACAGCTCCAGCCGCCGCCGGGGAAGGGGAGAGCTCTCCCACTGGGACGAACCACTCCCAGCCATCGCCCACGCGCGTCGGGCATCGCCCCCGCATGCTGCGCGAACCGACATAAAGGCCGAGGAGCTACCCCGCCACGCGCCACCAGCACCGCCCGGAAAACCGAGAATGGTGACTGACGTCCGAAGCAGAGAGGAAAGCGGAGGACCGGCGCGGAGGACCACCAGCCCAAGGACGTCCACGGAACGCCGGGGGAAGGCAACATCAAGGGCCCAGGAACGCAGGCGGGAGGAGCCAGCGGACGAAGGGGAGCGGCCGGGCAACGAGGGGCGGCCAGTGAAGCTCGGGGACACTTACCCGCACATGTTGGCCCCGGTTCCATACACCGGCTGGTGGCCCAACGCCCCGAGCCGATGGTTCTGGCTGCCCAACGGTCGGTACTGCGAGGTGCCGGTCCGACATATTCTCAAGCGTAGTTCCTACGTGACCGTACCTGGGGGCGAGGAACGCTGGAGGCTAATCTTCGCCAGGAGCGAACGCCTGGTACGCTGCATTCGTCGGGCACCGTCGACCCCGGACGCCGCCAAACCCGGCCCGCCATGAGTGACCAAACTAGTCCGAAACGAACGCTGAGTTTATCGCGTCGTGACAAAGTGCCGAACGCTTGAGTGCATCGCGTCGGGAAAACAGTGACCGAACGCTCGAGTAAATCGCGTCGGGAGTGTACATAGTTTAGCGAGAAGACAGTGTAGTTTGTAAGTTAGATTGTAAGTAGTTTCTAAGTGAGAGTAAGACCGCCGGCGTTAGATGTAAGTTTCCATTTTTTTTTTGTTTTGTTCGTTGTTCGCTCTTTTCTTTTGCCAATTATTGTTCAGTTAGACTAGGAATAGCATGTAAGGTTAGATTGTATTTAGAAAGTAAGTCGATTGTCGCGTAGGCCACGTAGCCACGAGTTAAACGGCGAACAGCCGGTCCGCCGTCCACCGGAAAACCGACCCCCTAGCTAGCCGAAAACCAGTCCGCCGATGGCGGAGAATACCACTTTTTCTAGAAGTTTTTCTGTTGCCGCTGGAAACAGCGTTCCCATTGATCGATCACGTAGCATAGCAAGGCCACCGGCCAGGGTCGACTCGCACGAGCGGGGTAACCAAAACATAAACACCGGGTGCTTAGGGCCTCTCGCGAAGAACCGAGCTACGAGATAACGGGGGACTCGAAAGATTGTAAATACCGGGACGAAATGCTTAAGCCGGAACGCGACGAAGGGGTCGAGGGGGATGCGAAGTCGGTATACGGAGACGCGTCGGATGAATTGCCTTTGTCCGTCGGAAGGTTAACAACTGAAGAATATGCTTGGACGGAAAGATTACCGCCGAAAAGCATTATTCTACCGCAGCTTGATTTTCGCGATAATAAGCCCATGCCGTACCCCTCACACCGCGTATCCGACAAAATAATAAAGGAACCAACAACGAGTCGTTCACACGTTATGCCAGCGACAATACCAAGAGACTTGTGTTACCGAACGCTAATCGCAGAAACGATGCGGAAATGGCGAATAAAATTTTCCGGGGCACCCGGGGAGGACTCTGAAGCCTTCCTGGATCGCCTCGCACAACAACGTAAGTACTGTAACATCTCGGACGAACATTTACTGGGCTGCATGCCGGTATGTTCGGATGGGATCGCGGCTCGTTGGTACGAAACGCGGGAGGGCGAGTGGACGACCTGGGAAGATTTTGTCGCCGCGTATAGAAAATTTTTCGGAGATCCGGAATATCACGAAACGTTAGAGCAAAACATTAAAGATAGGTATCAGGGAGAGAATGAACCGGTACGCGATTATATAATATTGATGCGAGCAATGTTTAAAAAGTTGCACCCGCCGTGGCCGGAAGAGAAAAAGATTAGAAAAGTCTACTGGGGCGCGAAGCCAATAATACGAAACGCCATAGCACTAACGACCATAACGACGTTACAACAACTAGAAGACGAATTAATAGAAGCAGACAGACAGACGGATGTAACAACAAGACGGAACCCAAAACCAGCGGAAATAAATCATCCGAACTTCGCGTACGATCCGTATCGTTACCCCAGTCAAAAACAACAGGGAAAGGGAAAAATAGAACGTTTTGAATGCGCGTATGCTATGGCTGCGGTAAGCAGCGGGGAAAGCGAAGCCTCGAGCGAAAGATCCCCCACCCGTAAAAATTTGCCAAAAAACTGGCCGAAAAAGAAAACGGTAGAAAAAGAACCGTTGCACCGAACAGAATCGCCCGTACACGACAACAGGCAGCAACCGACGCGCGAAAAACAACGCGCGAGCGGGAAAAAGCCGTTAGAGTGTTGGAATAGCCGTAAAGCCGGGCATATGTCGCGAGATTGCCGCGAAAAGCCTCGGCAGCATTGTTATCAGTGCAGAACGGAGGGGATAACACTCAAACGGTGCCGGAGATGCAATAAGCCGACGGGAAACGGGGGGAGAAGTCGCTCAGAGGGGCCGGGAAGACTTCACCCGAATTAATATCGGCCCGCGTCGCGGTAAAAGAAAGAACAAAGACACCGCCGCTATTAACTGTAACAGCATTTATCGGAAAGATGCCGGTTTGCGCGCTAGTAGACTCAGGGTCCACGGTAACGTTTGTAAGTCGTGCCGTTGTCACGCAAATGTGAGCCGAATGTGAGAAAGCTCAATTTAATTTACGAATTAGAGATAGGGAAAGCCGTATTTCAGCGCGCATATGATAATTTGGTAACTCCGGTATTATTAGGAACGGATGTAATTTCGTTATTTGGGATTATCGTGGAATACCACCGGACAAATCGAAGGTGATTAGGTGCAGGAGGGGGGGGGGAGTTGGAAGAAGGTGACATCGAGGTGGAAGGGTAAGAGATTGGAGGAGGTGCGGCAATATAGGTATTTAGGATATGTAATAAAGAGGGATGGAGGGCAGGAAGAACAGGTGGCGGACAGGGTGAGAAAGTGGGCGGCGGTAATGGGACAAGTGTGGGGAATAGGGAAGTGAAGGTTTGGGAAAGATTGGGGTAGAAGGTTATAGTTATTCGACAGGTTGGTATGGTCAGTGGTGAGCTATGGAGTGGAAATATGGGGGTGGAAGGAAAGGGAGTGTATGGAAAGAATGCAGGAGAGGTTTCTAAGATGGGTGCTGGGCGTTGAGAGGTGTACTCCAGGCTATATGGTGAGGGAGGAGTTGTAGAGGGAGCTTTTGAGGGGAAGGGCGGGGTTGAGGGCGTGGGGATATGAAAAGAAGTTGAGGGAGGGTAAAGGAGGGGAGATTGCGAGGTGGTGCTTGAAAGAGATAAGCGGAAAGGATAGAAGAGGGGCAGTAGTGGAAGGGTGGGAGAAGGAGAGAAGGGACTTTTTTGAGGAGAGGGGTTGGAATATGGAGGAGGTAGGTGAAGTGGTGCAGGAGAGGAGGGAGGGGTTGAGTGAGGAATTAGTTAAAAGGGACAAGGAAAGACAGAGGGGGGAAAGAAGGGGGGGTGAGATTGGGGTGATTGGGGAGCGAGCGGAAGAGGGGGTCCGAGGGTCAGGGAAGGGGGGAGAAGGTGAGTGTGTGTCTGTGGGTGAGAGGAGGCATGGGAGTGAGGATGTGCATAATTATGTAGTTTATTTTATTATATAGTTTATATGTTGTATATTTTATTTAGAATAGCAGAAGGTATATTTTAGTTTTAAGACAGCGTCTCTCTCTCTCTGCGTAGGTGTAAGTAAGGTAGATTGTAAGATAGGTTAAGGTTGGCGGAAGAGGCATTTAGGATTGTAACCCTGAGGGGATCAATAAAGGATTGAATTGAATAACTTTATTGCGTTACGCGCCCAATAAACCTGGGCACTTACTAGCGTAGCAATTTATTATGTAGTCGTAAAAGAAAATATTTTCAAACTCGAAGATCTGTCAACAACCAAAAAAATGTTGTTCCCACGGCCTGCACTGTTTACGCTTGGTCATTACTTGCAGTATTTACTTCAGTCAAGTTCACTCAGATTACTTTCAGTCGATCATTAGAAACACTGCCATATACAACTCAGTCGTCTATCAGAAACATTGAAACACAACTCTCAGTACAACTATATTCGCTGTAACCTCGTCCTAACTATATCGGAAAATATATGTAAAGTTTTAGAAGTATATGTTTGTGCAAATCATTACGCAAAGTGCAGAAATATTTGAACCCATAAAATTACTTCGAAACAATGGGAAAAATTTCACGAAGCAGTAAATTATTGAAAGAAATAAATAATTTGGAACAAAATTGTTCCGATACAGAGTATGATGAAAGTGATCTAGTTAAAAGTAAAAATGAATACCTTCCATCAAACAACGAAAGTCCAAGTGAGTCATCCGATATTGACAGTGAAGATGAAATACTCCGACGTTTGCGTAGAAAAAGTAAAAATGTCCAAGTTTTTTCTAATTCTGAAAGTGAAAGTGATCAGGATGTTGAAATGTCTGTAATCGATCAAGATACTGAAATATCTGTTGACGGTACTATGTGGAAAAAACTGCAAGAGGGCTTAACACCAGGAAGATTACCAGTACACAACATTTTCAAAGAAATGTCAGGTCCAACGGCATACGCGAAACTACATATTATGAAAGGTAGTGTAAGAACAGCATTTTCTCTGATACTCTGCAATAGTGTTATGAGACATATAAAAACTTGCACTGAAGCAGAAGCTCGTCGAATTCTGAATAACCATGACTGGACTGTATCGTTAGCAGAGTTGAATGCGTTTATAGCAATTTTATATGCTCGTGGTGCATACGAAGCAAAAAACTTAAAACTTCCATATTTATGGTACAAAAAATGGGGTCCGAAATTTTTCTCTAAGACAATGAGCAGAAATAAATTCGCCAAAATTCTTCGGCTAATTCGGTTCGATAAAAAAAAATGAAAGAAGCCAAAGATTGCAAACAGATAAATTTGCATTAGTTTCAGAGGTATGGAATAAATTCATTGAAAACAGTCAAATGTGTTATAAACCAGGTGCTGCCATTACAGTTGATGAGCAATTATTCCCGACCAAAATCAGATGTAGATTTACGCAGTATATGCCAAACAAGCCGAATAAGTTTGGTATAAAATTCTGGTTGGCGTCGGATGTAAAAAGTAAATATGTTGTAAATGCATTTCCTTACTTAGGAAAAGACGAAATGAGGTTATCCGTACCTTTAGGTGAATTTGTCGTCCTAAAACTTATAGATCCATATATTGGTTGCGGGAGAACAGTTACAACAGATAATTTCTTTACAAGTTTGCCATTAGCAACAAAACTGATAACTAAAAGAACTTCCTTAGTTGGCACCATTAGACAAAATAAGAGAGAACTACCTAAACTTGCAAACTCAAAAAAGGATAACATGTCTCGTTTCTCGACAGTACTTTATCAAACAGAAAAATGTACTCTGACCATATACAAGAGTAAACCCAATAAAAAAGTTGTAACAGACCTGGATACGCCAGGCCTGTTACGAACCGGTTTCGCGCCGCCGCGACCACCCCCGAGCATAACCGACGGACCCCGAATGATACCGACCCCCAGACTCCGCACCCCCGCGCCTAGAAACCGGCTTTGGCGGGAAACGGAAGCCGCCATTGCCTCGGGAACTTGCGAATCGGATGCGATACGTCACCGGAACTCCCGCCGAAAACCACCCCGCGCCGAGCCCCTCGCCCTAGATCGGCTAGGGCATAAAGGGACCCCCGAACAGGCCCGAGCCTCTTTGACTTCCGGACCACCCGCGAGTACACTTTGACACCGCTTAACACACGCTTTCATACACCAGACATACCGTCGTCTTCACCCAACGTATCCCGTAGTAAGTATCCAGGTATCCGTGCCGTCCCTGTCCGTTTTCCCGGTAACTGCGGTTGCCATTTACCCCGCCCTGACAAACATATCCGGGTAACACCCGGAAACATATCGACCCGGTAACTGCTGTTGCCCTCGATATCCGACCCGGAAACGTGCAACGAGACAACTGCTGGTGTCTTCGCACCGCGAAATCAAAACCGATCTGGCGACACGAACCTCCACTGAGGGTTGTCCGTAACACCGGAACACCATGGCCTCGGCAATAACGACCGTTGCTGTCGAGGCTAGATGGAATCGGTCCCCGAACACCCACGCGTGCCGACCGCTGTTGCCACCGCGTTCCCGCCGTCCCACGATCCGATAAACCGCGACCCGCGACCGCACCCCGATAACACGCGTGTCGGAAACACGCGCGCCGTGATAACCCGCGTCCCGTGATAACACGCGTATCGGAAACACGCGTGCCGCGACAACCCGCATTCCGACGATAACACGTACCGCGACGATGCACGAGCCGCACGTACACGCAAGGAACGAGCCACGAACCGTAACCGGTGGAAACGTAACCTGCAACATTTATTTCACTCCCCGTCTCTCTCACTCGCGTATCTCACGAACCTTGGCTCGGCGAGCTTAATCCGGCCGCGAGTGCCGTCCGGTGCAACGAGTCCGCGGAAAATCGAGCTCGTTACAAAGTATTAGTGCTCAGTTCAAAACCTAAGTCAGTGAAAATTGAAAAAGATGGCAAACGTTTACCTGAAACGGTTACATGTTATAACAATACCAAATTTGGCGTAGATGTTACGGATGAAATGGCTCGGAAATATATTGTGAAAGCTGGATTCCGAAGATGGCCATTACAAGTGTTTTACAATATCCTAGATCTTGCCGGAATAAATGCCTGGATATTATATAAAGAAACAACAGGAGAAAAGATTTCAAGGAAAGACTTTTTATTCCAGTTATCCGAAGAACTTGCAATTGACTACAAAGAACTAACCGGTCGATCTACAGTTCAAGCAGAAGGAATATCATCATCTATATCGTCACAAAACCAGACACATATTTCGATGAAACGTAAACGGTGTCAAATAGCACTGTGTACTAATAATAAAACCAACAATATTTGTGGTACATGCCATAAACGAGTCTGTGGTAAATGTTCTGCTAAAATAAATGTAACTTGCAAAAAATGTCTGATTTTGTGACGTGGCAAAATTGCCTACGTCCCTCCGAGTTTTGGCGGAAGACCGGGCCACTTTCTAAACGGGCAGAAAGAGATCGGCACCCGCGAGCGCTCTCCCTGGGAAGGTCTCTAAAGACCAAGGGTGTAGAGCTAACATGTTTTTAAACGCCGCGCCACTTGGCGCGACGCGAATTTCAGGATCGTATCCGAGTCCCAGGGGAGCCCGGACCCTTTTTCCTACTCGGCCACCAGCGGGAAATCCCGCCGAGAAACGCTGCCAGGACGCTCCTGAGGAAATCCCGTCACCAGACAACGAGGAAGACACCGAGCCCGGGTTAAGGAGCCTGGTGGAGCTGCCAAGGACAAGGGCATCGGAGAATACCATCGTCTCCACCTCGCAGCTGCCTCACCCGCCAGAGAAGAAATATGCGCCGCGGGATTGGCCCAGGGTCTTCCTCCGCGGGAGAACTAACCAATCGGCGATCTCGACCGCTGGCGATTGCCGAACGTCCTGGTCCCCGAACCGCCGAGCATGGCCTTGCCGTGCCCTAAACTATGATAGGTCTGAGCGTCGGGCGGGGTAGAAAAAATTAGGAAAGTGGTGGACGCCTCGCTTCTGCGTTCTCGAGCCGTACCGAACTGGGTCACTGTGCCGAAAACTCTCGCGAGTATCAGTCCTTGAATTACTGCTTAAGATCTTGAAAAGTATTAGAATATCAGTGCCCGTTTGGAAGAGCCGCTGCCGATCAAATTAGGAGGAAACTGCCGATAATATCAGGGCGAAGCTGCCGATAGATCAGGGCGAGGCTGCCGACTGGTAAGCGCCCGACTGGTTTTTGCGAACGACCTCAATTCGCGTCGTAAACAACGAATTTCCACGCTGCCGCAAATCGCGTCGTTTCGTAAATCGCGTAGGACCCGGAATCGTCGGCCGGTTAGTGTACGGGTCGGATATTGTAACGCGAGATCGCGTATTTGCGGGAGACCCGATATGCTGCCGGTTTTTGCGGGGAGAAATCCCATATAATTTTGCGAGGATAGAGACTACCCACGGTGGGACGACGCGGCGTGACCGGATCTCCGTTTCCGACTAAAGTTGCCGGCTACAGTCAACTAAGAATTTCCGTACGCGTTCGAGATCGGGACACGGTCGAATCCCGCTCGACGACTTTTGTAAAGGCGACGCCGAACATCGCGTCCGCGATCGTGTTCGACGCGAAAGAATTAGAATCGGGCGATAGAAGCGCGAGCGGCCGAATATCCGCCGTAAGATAATTGTGATCGAGCGGGCTTTTCTCTAACCGCTGCCGGGCTATATCCCGGTAGCCGTGTATACCATCAACGCATAATAAACGTTTGTTAAAGCCCTAAATCGCCTTCGAATTCTTGTGAGAAACCTTCCCGCCGCGAGGAACGTCCCGCACTCCCCTCGTTACAATAATGGCCCCGGGTTAGCTGTCCAGGATATCGCGCAGCCGCACAGTGTGTCGTCCAATGGAAAAAAGTCCGAAAATCAAAGTGTAAGATCTGCAAATTTATGTATCCTAAAATGTTCGTAACAAAACGTAGTTTCTAAAACTGCCTTAAATTTTAACTGAATAAATCAATTTGTTATTAAAATTGAGGCTGAAACTTCACTGTCAAATTCCGCGCATTTTTGAAAACATGCGTCCCTCGCAAGCTATTTGGTTTTTTAATTTGATTTTTACAGGGTGTGTTTAGCATTATTAGACCTTCAATCTCCCAAAAAGTTTTTTTAAATTATCGCAGTTTGTCCTAATTTTTTATGTTTAACATTTATCAACTTTGATTAGAGTTTTAAAAAAAGTACATCAAAGTACACCCGTGAATTTTTTTACAGTAATTGGTGGCGCATTAAACTTTAATTTCGCATTGGTTTAAATCTGCTCACATTTGCTCAAGCGGAGAAAATAATAAAAAACCATATTAAGACGCTCGCGCACGGCGGCTTTCTGCGTAGTCTTTCGAAGAAATTTGCTGCAATTATTTTTAGACGCATGCCATTTGATAAGTACTTACATATGTGTTCAATTTTATTCTTATAAATTATATATTTAGTTTTAAAATTGTTTAAATATTTACAATCTTTCAATTCAGTATTAAAGAAAGTACCCCAAAAGGTTCCTTTGAGATTTCGTATTATATTAATTTAAAGCACATCAGACTTGATATGACGGTCGACCTTAAGTGCATAAATATACACAAATGTTAAAAATAATAGAAAATGTTGACGTTGAGACGCGTGCGTTCGCCGTCCACGCCTTTAACGTAGTCTATCGAGTTCCCACCTGCAGGGATTTCCGCCACAGGCCTCGTCATCCCCGCTA
This sequence comes from Seladonia tumulorum, assembly GCA_913789895.3. Lineage (NCBI taxonomy): Eukaryota > Metazoa > Arthropoda > Insecta > Hymenoptera > Halictidae > Seladonia > Seladonia tumulorum. The sequence goes on along the minus strand of CAJYYF030000127.1, from coordinate 775,235 downwards.
TGGGCCCAGCGCGCTTCGGGCTCATTAGATCAATTTGCCAATTCGGTAGAAAATTAGGAACCACCTTACGAGGTCCTACGCTTGCGAATGGTATGAAAAATGCGACACTTCATCTATGGATAAGATGTTTTGAAAACATGCTGCACATAGCGTATAGGTTGCCATTTAAGACGTGGCAAGTAAGAAATGAAAGCCACAAAATTATTTTTGCAGAAACAAAAAAAAATATTCAAAACAAATTTAGAACCTTAACGGGTTTAATAATTGATAGGCCAAAAGTAGGTTTCGGAACGACTAGTGATGGCAATACGGCTCGCAGATTTTTTAAAAATCCATTATTAACTTCGACAATAACTGGACTTAACTGTGAACTAATAAAGAAATTAGGTATTATTCTGAGAGTCATATCATGCGGAGAAAATATAAATATTATTAAATTCCAAGAAATAATTCAAGAAGCTAGAGAATTATATTTAAAACATTATAATTGGTATGTGATGCCGGTGTTACGTTCCGAACAACAATTGTTTATTTTCTTTAACCATTTTGGCTTTAACCGTCGGTAACACTGTGGTTGATAATTCTTAGGAATTGTGGGATCTCCCTAATTGATCACAGTGTTGCCTTTGACGACGTATAATATTTCAGTTATTTCGCGTTGAATGTATTTTATGTAACGAATACCCTTCTTGGAATCAACGCCGTCCGGGAACGTTTTTATCTTAGGTTTAGTATTTAGTTTAGGTTAAGGCAGAGCTAACGGCGTCCCGCTCGTCACCTTGTTTATTGTTTCGCGTCCTCGCCAGTCGGGCCATGGGCATTAAGCGGTTATCCCAACGGTCGAGGAGAGGTTAGTCGCGTGGTGTTGGACGTGCGGACAAAGGGCTGTGCTCGGTAATTCTTAGCAATTGTGGGGTCACCCTAACTGAGCACACCGAGCGTTCGACGCAGGTATAGTGGCCGTCCTAGGTCCTTTATGTTTACCGTAGCTTCGCCGATCGACGACCGTTGGAGAAGAGCGCGTGAGCGAGCGAGAAGGATGTTGTGAGAGTGAGAAGAATGCGTAACGCGCGTGATTGGGCTGTCGAACTAAGACCCAAATCTAATTGGCTAGGCGCGTAGAGAGGGGAGCCGCCCAGCGGGCCGAGCTAGCCGAAATCCTGCGAAGGATCGTTCTTCTTCGATGTACAAGCGCGAGGTGCGTATCGTGGAATCCGTGGGGCTCGATTAGGCAGAGTTCGTTTCAGGCTTTTGTTAACGCCCGGGCGAAAAGTCCTAAGTCTCACGTAAAATAATTATTAGTTCGTTTTAATTCAATTCGTTTTGCCGAGCCATCGTGCTCGTAGTTATTAAGTTTAGTGTAATTCTTTTATTTATTAAACTCATTAGTTCCGCGACGTAGATTCGCGGTAAAGTGAATAATATCGGTTTTCCGTTGCTTCTTAGTTTTAGGTTTCTCAGCGACATACATATTCTCTCTCTCTCCGTTAATCGTTGGCGTTGTTATCTTGTATTAGAGAGAGGCTGTGATTGGTAAGCAGTTTTGTTATCTAATTTATTATTGTTATTCCTTGGCCATATATTACTGTTGTTTTTTTTTATATACTGTTTTATATTCATTTGTTGAAGAATATACATTTGTTACTGCGTGGTCACTTAATCATTGTGTCAATCCATATCATTCATATCGAACCCGTGCTTTCGTTAAATCCGGACAGCTATTGAGATCCCGCGTTCTCGGGTTAGAAACGTGTTTTCTTCCGAGAGGCCGCGTAGCCGTCACAGATTTTGGTGTCAGAAGTGGGATACTGTTTAAAATTTTTCGTTGCAAAGGAATCGGAAAATTTTGAAGAATATCTCGCTAAAAATCCTGATTTTCTTTATGAGATATTCTCGAAAGAGGATCTCTTTTAAAATTTCATTTACAAAGTTTTATTCCAAAATTTAGCTTAACATTAAATTCGTAACAGAATTTAGTATCGGAAATTAGTTATTAAAATTCATTGTACAACCCCGTTTCTTGGAAATTTTTCTCTATACATTTTTATATAGAATTTCAAAATTTGCCTTTTGACTAGATATTATTCGTTACTGAATGAAATTTATAGTTGGAATCTTATGGATTGACTATTATATTTTGTCTTATTGCCCGCAGTATTTTTTTTATTTTTATGAAATATTTTCAATAATTTTCTTTTTTGAGATACTAGTCGAGTGAATATGTATATATATATGTAGTAGTATGATTTACTAATCTATCTAATTCTTATTTATTCATTTATTTATTGATTTATTTATTCTTGTATATATTTTCTTTTTACTGAGTATATATATATACATATTTCTGAACCAATATTATGTTAATTGTTAAAATTGTTTTGCAAAGGTTCCAATAATTTTGGGTTCAAAATTGTTTATTTTATTTAATTGACAATCAATATCGTACTATTTATTATATCATTTATTGTGTGATTTTATTCTATTATTTATTATATTGATTATGGTGCTATTCATTATTTATTGATGCTATTTATTCTATCATATATCGTATCATTTATTTTATATTTATTGTGCTATTTATTTATTGTTCTATTTATTATATTGATTATTGTGCCATTTATTTTATATTTATTGTGCTATTTATTGTTCATTATTGATTGTTTTATCTGAAACTTTTATTATTATTGACTATACATTATCTTGGTAAAAATGCCGAATCCAGTATCTAACCCGGCATTAAAATCTAAATATTTTAACGATGCTACATCTGAGGCGATGGCTGAGACTTTCGCGATGCAACAAGCAACCGCATTGATTTCGCATTTTGACGGGAGTAATATTTCAATTTCGGATTTTCTGATCGACATTCAAAATGCCGCGTTTTGCCTTCCGCAGACCTGCGAAAAAATGTTTATTCGCGCGGTAATTTCAAAATTGCGAGGGGAAGCTCGAGACTGTATTTACGACCTATCGTTTGACTCAATTGACAATTTAATTAAACATTTGAAAAGACGTTTTTCTCAAGATAAATCACACGAATATTATCAGCAAGAGATATCATAAATCCGTATGAAAAAGCACGAATCGGTGTATAGCTTTTACGACAGATTAAAAATCTTAATCGGTAAATTTCATAGTTCGATTAAAGACAAATACGTAGACGAGGCTGATAGCATAGTTGTTTATGCGAAAGCGACCGCGTTAAATTCATTTATCCGCGGTTTGCCGGATGAACTCGCAAGAGCAGTAGCTCAGAGAGATCCATCTACGTTGGAAAGCGCGTTAGAAATTGCTCTAAGGGTAGAAGATCAAATGAGTACGGGATTGATACCGTCTTACGATAATCGAAGGCGTATAAATCACTCGGAAAGTTATTCTCCGCGCGAATCACGTAGGGACAACTACAGGGAATTTCAAAATTACCCGCTTTACCGAGATCACCGGTCAAGATCGCCGAGTCCGCGAAGTTTTTCACCACCTAGATCGCAAAATTACCGATATAACGATTTCGGATATTCAAAATTTCGTGAACCAGTAAGTTCACACTGTCGTTGTACGTGTGGAATTCCGCCGTGTTGTTCGTCCTATCGTACAGATCATAAACAAAATTGGTATTCAGAACGACCGCAAAATGACCATCGGTATAGTCATAGCAATAGACTTCAAACTCAGCAAGATTTTCGATATCGGCCACAGTCACCTCAACCTTCAACTTCTAAACATTCAGATCAAACACATTACCAACCGACAATAGCTAGGTCTCGTTCACCTTCACCACATAACGTTCGTTTTCAAACACACAATAGTCAGAATTTAAACTCACAAGCGACTCGCCGTGTCGACGCGACGGAGAGTCCAGCTTTAGGAACACAGCGTCAACCGTTAGTCAAGACGTTAGAGAAGAACAGCCGGTGAACACAATAGAAATTAAACGCGATGCCCCGATAATAAGGATAATTTCATCAGATTTGCGTAAGGGTGCAGCACACTTTTTAGTCGACACCGGTGCAGAAATAAACATAATAAAATTAAATTCATTAAATGAGGAATTACGTGTATCGATAGACGAATCGGTTATAATGTCGGGAATAACTACCGAAAAAGTAGAAACGATAGGTACAGTCATGGTTAAATTGCACAATAGACCAGTGAAATTTCATGTAGTAGGAAAAACTTTTCCACTACAATGCGACGGTATACTAGGTAGAGAATACCTTCGTAATGAACAAGCCGAAATTTCATTTACAAATAATACCATAGTAACCATGAGCGATCCAATCAGACCAATTCCATTTGTGAATGGAAATTCATTAAAAAATCCGAAACGCAGGAATTTAAAACCGCGTATGTTAACAATAAAGGCTAGAAGTCGACAAGCGATCGCAATAGATGTTGTTTAAGACTCTTCGGATCGAGGCGTGAAATGACTCGATGGCCGTTAGTCTTTGAAAAAAGGAGAGTGGAATCGGTATGTCGAAGAAACGGTAAGAGTTCGTAACGAAGCAGCTTTTCGAATTTCGGTTAATCACCAACTGATCGATCGACGTTTGATCGGCGCGCACGCGGTGCCTCCGTCCCCGCGTCCCCCGCGGTCCCTAAGCTGCTCGATCCACCCGGGGATCACGCGGAGTCGGCGGGGCGCGGTGTAGCAGACGGCGCGCAGGCGCCGTCGATCAGTCTGTTGTCTTTATTTTCGTAGTCGGTACATTTAAACGGATCGCTCGAGCGATCGCTGTCGCGAATGAAACTACATTAATATATATATATATACAGAGCTCGACAATTTTGTCGAACATGCCGCCCGCCTTGACGTTACGGCGGGAACGTCAAAATTTGCACCGTCACGTCGCGGTCTCATGGGCTGGGAGTGGTACTAGTTTGGCAACGGCTCGGCGGAAAGTGCGGGTGCCAGCTCGAAGATCCACGACGCGGACCAGTCCGTCTTTTCCGTGGTGGAGGGCTTCGACTCGTGCCATCGGCCAGCGGGTTGGTAGAGTCAGGTCATCCTTGAGGAGGACAACCGCGCCGGGTCGCAGATTGTTGTGGCGGTCCGACCACTTCGTGCGTTGTTGAAGGTGATGCAGGTACTCGCAACTCCACCTACGCCAAAAATGGTGTAACATGTTACTTAGTTGTCGCCACCGCGTTGTAAGGGGCACGGCGACGTTGTCGGGCGGGGGTTCTGGTGCGCCTCGGAGAGGCTCGCCAATGAGGAAGTGCCCTGGAGTGAGCGGGGAAAGGTCGTTCGGGTCGTCGGATAGGGGCGTCAGCGGGCGAGAGTTCATGCACGCTTCTACTCGGCACAGCAGTGTGCTCATCTCTTCGAAGGTGAGCGTGCTCTCCCCGATGACCCGTCGTAGGTGAGCCTTCATCGACTTCACCGCTGCCTCCCAGAGTCCTCCCATATGTGGCGAGTACGGAGGTATGAAGGACCACTCCGTCCCATCGTTGGCGAGCGCTTCGGTCACCTCGGAGACGAACCGCGACGACGACGAGAACAGCTGGCGGAGTAGAGCGTCGGCCCCTCGGAAGGTTGTCCCGTTGTCGCTCAGCAGGTGGGAGCAGCGTCCTCGGCGTGCGACAAAGCGGTGAAACGCGGCGAGGAACGCCTCAGAGGTGAGGTCCGAGGCCACGTCTAGGTGAACGGCCTTGGTGGCCAGGCAGACGAACACCACCAGGTAGCCCTTCTGGCTCTTGTGTCCCCGTCCCTTGGTGGTGCGGAGCTGGACTGGACCGGCGTAGTCGACCCCCGATCGCTGGAAGGGCCTCGCCGGTTGTACCCTCGCTGGCGGCAACTGTCCCATCTGTTGTCGTCCGGTTGTCCCTCTCAGCCGCGTGCACGTCACACAGTCTCGAAGAGCCTGCTTCACCTGTGGGCGGCCCCGCGGTATCCAGAAGGACCGGTGGATCCACGACAGTGTGGCGTTGAGACCGCCGTGGAGGGTCTTCTGGTGCGCGTCTCGGATCACCAAGGTTGCCAGATGGGTCGTCCTGTCGATGATAACCGGACAGCGTCGAGGCTCCGGTAGCGTGGAGTGTTGGAGGCGCCCCCCGACTCGCAGCAACCCGTCGTCGCCTAAAACTGGGGAAAGCGACTTGAGCTTTGATGCCGCGGGGACATCCTTACCTCGACTGAGAGCGTCGATCTCTGCCGCGAATGTGTGGGCTTGACCGACACGTATGGCCGTGTGGAGGGCCTCACGTAGCTCTCCCGTCGTCAGTGGTCCGAATCTTCGTGACTCGGCTCTCCGGCAGTTGTGAGCGAACCGCCGCAGATAGGCCGACACTCGGATCAGGCGCGTCAGAGTGGAGAACCGCTCCAAAATCGGGCAGGACAGACTGTCGGTCTCCTGGACGATCCCCACCGATGCGTGCCGCTCCTCCTCGGTTGTGCCTTCCCCAGCGATCTCCGGCGCAGATTTCGGCCAGTCCGCTCCGGGTCCCGACAGCCAGGAAGGGCCCTCCCACCACAGTCCGGACGTCCGAAGGTCATCGCAGGAGATTCCTCTGGATGGTAGGTCTGCGGGGTTGTCCTGGGTGCGTACGTGCCTCCACCTTACGCCTGGCAGGAGGCTCTGGATCTCCGCCACGCGATGCGCTACGAAAGGTTTCCACCTGGAGGGATGTGCCTGGATCCAGGCTAGGGCCACCGTTGAGTCCGTCCAAGCGTGTTCCGTCACCTGGGGAATCGACAGCGCTTCCCGCATCGCTGACAACAGGCGCGCGAGGAGAACCGCGCCGCACAGCTCCAACCGTGGTATGGAAACGGCCTTCCGCGTGGGCGCGACGCGGGTTTTTGCTATCAGCAAGCTCACCTTCGTGTGGCCCGATCGCCGAACAAGGAGGTATACGACGGCGGCGTATGCCCGCTCGGAAGCGTCGCAGAAGCCATGGAGCTCGACCTCGCAGTGATCCGGAGAATAGTGGACCCACCTTGGCAGGCTGATTTCGCTTAGCCTGGGGAGCTCCTGCTGGAATTCGTTCCAACGTCGTCCTAGCACGGGGTCGATAGGCTCGTCCCACGTCACGCCGGCCAACCAGAGATCCTGCACGATGACCTTGGCCCTCACAATGACTGGCGCCAGCCAACCCAGCGGATCGAACAGCTTGGCAACCTCGGAGAGCACGGTCCGCTTCGTCCACCCTGTAAGCATGCTTACCTGTCCCGTTCGGGAATCGCGTACAGAGAGAGTATCTCCGCGGGTGTCCCATTGGAGCCCCAAAGCGCCGTGAATGTCTCCCTCCCGGAAGATTTTGGCGTCTTCCTCCGTGCGGATCCCCGTGGTCATGCTGGCCCACTTGTCCAGGGGAAAACCGGCGGTTCGAAGGATGCCCACCAGCTGCCGCCTCACCTCCTTTGCCTGCTCGATGTCGTCCGCTCCGGCTAATATGTCGTCGACGTAGGAGTTCGAGCGTAACGCCTTGGCCCCTAGCGGGAACCGATGAGCCTCGTCGACGGCGAGTTGTCTCAACACCCGATGAGCCAGGTACGGGGCCGGTGCGGTGCCGTACGTCACTGTGGTCAGCTTGAAATCACTGACCGACATTGACGGGTCGTCCCTCCACAGAATGCGCAGCCAGTCCTGGTCGTCGGGATGGATCAGGATCTGGCGGAACATCTTAACGATGTCAGCCGAGAACGCGATCTTGAAGAGACGCCATCGAGACACGATCGCCCACAGGTCACTTTGCAGCTTGGGTCCCGGGAGCAGCGCATCGTTGAGTGCGAGGCCCGAGCTGGTCGCTGCGGCTGCATTGAAGACCACGCGGATCTTCTTCTTGGTCCCATCCTGCTTCCAAACGGCGTGATGAGGGAGGTAGAAGCCGGGGTCTCGATCCTGCAGGATCTCCGTTGCGACGTCCATATGTCCAAGGCGCCGATACTCGCTCATGAACTCTCGGTACTCCCCGTGGAGCTCTGGATCCCTGGCTCGCTTCCTCTCGGCGTTCAGCAGGAGTTGAAGCGCCGCCCGCCGTGACCTTCCCGTTGTTGGGCGATCCTCCCCCGAGAACGGTAAGCGTACGACGTAACGCCCCGACGGCTCCCGGACGGTTGTTCTCTGGAACAGCTCCTCGCATCTGAGCTCGTCAGGGGTCATTGGGGAGGAGCTTGGAACTTCCTCGAGCTCCCAGAATCGCTGCAGGTCCAGCTGGGGTTCGTGTCGGCTCACATGGAGGACCCTGGCATTCCTTGCGGGGCCGGTCGTCCCTACCGATCCGATCAGGGTCCATCCGAACGGAGTGCGGATGGCTGATGGTGTTCCGGGAGGCCCTGCTCGTTGCCCTAAAATCAGGAGCCCACAGACGTCAGCTCCAAGCAGCACGTCCACCTTAGCGGGTTTTGAATAGTGAACGTCCGCCAGCGATAGTCCCTGGAGGTGTGGCCACTCCCCCGTTGATATCGGTTGAGACGGGGTAGGAGCGGTCAGCGTCTTGGTTACCAAGGCCTCGAACTCGTGCTGGAACTCGCCGTCTACGGGTGACCGGAGGGTTACCTGTACCTCGGATTGGGCCGTTCCGACGTTGACCCCTTGGTATCCGGTCAAGCTCACCCGCACCGTGCGCCTCCGGAGGTTTAGCGACTGGGCGGCCCACTCGCTGAGGAATGAGGCTTCGGAGCCCGGATCTAGGAGGGCCCGGACCGCAAGGGTTCGTCCACCAGGACCCTCGAGAATTACTGACGCCGTGGCTAGAAGCGTGACCTTGTGGGCACTCACCGTGTAGGACGCCATCGTTGCTGGTGAAGCCGCTACCTTTCCCTCCTTCTGGCACGCGTCATGGAGGGTGGTGTGGTGATGGCCGTCGCAGACCCAGCACCGGAACCTCGACGAGCATTGGTTCACCTGGTGACCACTCGCGAGGCATGAGAGGCAGAAGCCCTTCCTCAGGATCAGGTCGCGTCGTCCTTCTGCTGGTAACTCCTTGAAGCTCCTGCATGCCGGTAAGGCGTGGGTTCCGCTGCACAGGGGGCACCGCTTGCCACCCTTGTTGGAGGCTCCGCCTTTTGGCTCTACCACCTTGACAGCCAGCACGTTCTTGGTCGCGGTGGTGGAGGATTTCGTCTTGGACGTCTTTGGGCCCTGCGCTGCCTCTCGAGCTCGGGCAATCACCATCGCGTGGGCGCGGGCCTCCAGAAACTTCTCCAATTCCGCGAACGTTGGAGTCTCGGTCGGGTCGGTGAGCGTGGTTTCCCACGCCATGCTCGTCTCTTCGTCGAGTTTCTCGGTCAGGAGGAACAGGAACCACTCGTCCCACTCGCTGACCGGCTTTTCGAGGGCCTCGAAGGCTCTCTGGGATTGCCGGGACTCGTCGAGGATCCGCTTGATTTCCACCGGCGAAGCCCTGGTCATCGGCGCGCACTCGATGAGGCGCCGCATGTGGGTGGCTGACAGCACTCTACGGTTGCCGAACCGTCGGCACAAGGCTGTCCAAGCTCCCGCGTAGTTGGCGTCGGTGATTGGCGTGAGGTCCAGCATCGACGCGGCCTCGCCGGTCAGGCAGGTTTTCAGATACCGCAGTTTTTGCACGTCCGACAACCTCTGGCTGTCGTGGACCAGCGCGCGGAACTGATCGCGGAAACTCTCCTACTTCAGGATGTCACCTGAGAACGTTGGGAGCGTGATCTTGGGAAGGGCTGGTTCCCACGTTGTGGCGGCGGCTGCCGCAGGGCTGCCCTTCGCGAGGTCCTCCTCCCTGGCCTCCAACTTCTGGATCCGGTCACCCAGCTCCACGAGGTGGTCGAGGTAGCAACTCTCGATGTGGTCGAATACATCATTCGCCAGGTACTCGCATGGTTTTTCCGCCAGCCGAACGACGTCCCGATGTTGCTCGGAAAATTCGCGCCAATACGAGTCGAGGAGATCCCTCCGTTGCCGCAGCAAAGACAATGTCAATTTTTCCTGCCCCACCTTCAAGGTGTTTGTCATGAATCGCTCGATCCGTCCGCTCAGATCGAGCTGAGCGCGAAGGAGACCTTCCAAGGGCGTCGGTGCCATGGTGTGTTTTCGCAGAGGACGTTCACCCGACGATGGTACACAAGAAACTCCTGTTCAATATCACTGCGGGTCACCGCGGGCGGCCGTTGCCGATTCGAAAACACCGAGCGTCGGTGTGTTGTTGCTCGATCGCGAGCGAAAACCGTTACCCGATTTAAACACTTCCGCGCTCGGACTCGGGGGTGTAGAGTGAACGGACACTCTCGAGACGGCCAACGTCCTCTTAGATCGCGCGGGAGTCGATTCCCGATCTGACGGTAACACCCGTCGAGAGCTCGTGATCGCAGAGCGACAGAATGTCGACGCACCCCGGTCGAAAGTACCGAAAATCACGTCGGCACTTAGGAACACTTCGAACGTGTGACGAAAGCCCGGAAAACGATATCCGGCTCGAAGGACCAATGTTTAAGACTCTTCGGATCGAGGCGTGAAATGACTCGATGGCCGTTAGTCTTTGAAAAAAGGAGAGTGGAATCGGTATGTCGAAGAAACGGTAAGAGTTCGTAACGAAGCAGCTTTCCGAATTTCGGTTAATCACCAACTGATCGATCGACGTTTGATCGGCGCGCACGCGGTGCCTCCGTCCCCGCGTCCCCCGCGGTCCCTAAGCTGCTCGATCCACCCGGGGATCACGCGGAGTCGGCGGGGCGCGGTGTAGCAGACGGCGCGCAGGCGCCGTCGATCAGTCTGTTGTCTTTATTTTCGTAGTCGGTACATTTAAACGGATCGCTCGAGCGATCGCTGTCGCGAATGAAATTACATTAATATATATATATACAGAGCTCGACAATTTTGTCGAACAGATGTAATAAATGAAAATCTAGAAGAAGGATATTTACCAAGATTACAATGTAAAGACGGTTTATATATTGGCGAAGCAGCCGTATCGGTTAACGAAAAAGGCGCGTGCCATGTCCTAGCAATAAATTCTCTAGATGAAGACGTGCAAATAGAGATTCCACCTCAGGAATTGATTCCTTTTGAGTTGCATAATTTTCCTGAAGAACAGGAATACTTCGAGACAGACTCAGAAAAAGAAATGCCAGAAACCACTGACAGAGTCACAGAAATAGTAAATAGACTACACCTAGACCATTTAAGCGTAGAAGAAAAAGATCATGTAATAGATATCGTGAAGAATTTCCCTATATTTTCCACCTACCTACTGACAAATTGCCTGTAACTTCTTGTATTAAACACCACATTCATACAACAGATGATATTCCTATTAACACCAGACAATACAGATTCCCAATAGTTCATAAACAAGAAATAGATAAACAAATTGCGAAAAGATTAGAAGATGGAATTATTAAGCCATCTAAATCACCATATAACTCTCCATTGTGGATAGTTCCGAAAAAACCCGATTCTAAAGGCAATCCAAGATGGAGGATGGTGGTAGATTTTAGGAAATTAAATGAGAAAACGATAGGAGACGCTTATCCGTTACCTAACATTTCTGAGATTCTGGACCATTTGGGTCAAGCTCAGTATTTTTCAACTTTTGATTTAGCCAGTGGTTTCCAGCAAATAGAAATGAATGAAAAAGATAGGCCTAAAAGAGCCTTTACAACACCTAATGGGCATTACGAGTTTGTGCGAATGCCCGAAGGCTTAAAAAATGCACCAGCAACCTTTCAAAGGTTAATGGATCAGTTGCTGAGAGGTTTACAAGGAATTGAAGTATTTGTATACTTAGATGATATAGTCGTGTATGCGAAAAATTTAAAAGAACATGAGAAGAAAGTTAGGCGTTTATTTTCGCGATTGGCAGATGCAAACTTAACATTACAGCCAGATAAATGCGAATTTCTGAAAACAGAAGTAGGTTATCTTGGACACGTTATTAGCAGAAAAGGTTTAAGGCCCGATCCAAAAAAGATAGTAGCCGTGAAACATTTTCCGCGTCCCAAAAACCCGAAGAATATTAAACAATTTTTGGGATTAGCTGGCTATTATCGTAGATTTATTAAAGATTTTGCAGCAAAGGCTAAACCGTTGACAGAATTATTAAAGAAAAATGCGAAATTCGTTTGGGGTAAACCACAGAAAGAAAGTTTTAAGAAACTACGCAAAGTATTATGTCAGAATCCGATTTTGCAATATCCAGATTTTCAAAAACCTTTCACATTGACAACTGACGCTTCGGATACAGCCATAGGCGCAGTCCTTAGCCAGGAAGTCAATGGGAACGATCTGCCAGTAGCATATTTATCTCGTACATTAACAAAACCAGAACAAAACTATTTTACTACTGAAAAAGAGTGTTTAGCTGTGTTATATGCAATTATCCATTTTAGACCTTATTTATATGGACGGAAGTTCACATTAGTTAGCGATCACGAGCCATTACGGTGGATAGATTCTATAAAGGACCCAGGACAGAGATTGGTTCGTTGGAGACTGAAATTGAGGGACTACGAATACGATTTTGTTCATAAAGCAGGGAAGTTAAACACCAATGCTGATGCATTATACCGAAACCCAGTAGTAGTCAACGAATTAATCTCATCTGATGATTTTTCACTGTCGTCATCATCAGATATCGACGATGAAGGGCCATTAGCTAAACGGGTACTTCCTTTAACAGAATCAACACCGGAAATAGGAAAGCGAGGCCGTGGTAGACCGAAAGGCTCTAAAACAACTAGAGTTAGGTTTAGAACTCCCGATCCAGAATCCATAGCAACTAGAACTAGATCTAAACAACCAGAAAATGCACAACAACAGGTTGACTCTGACAGCACTGATACGGACATATACAGTGACACGACAGACGATAGATTGACAGATACACCGATACTTCGACGACGTAGAAGTGTTTTGCCGGGTCTGGAGCCTAATTCAAAGCAATTGTGGGGTAACCCTAAGGCTTCAAGTCCGAATGACACCTCGTCGAGCGATGAGTCGGAATCAGAAGTAGACAACAATATTTCAATAGATTTGCCAGAAATACTAGACAGTGACGACACAGACGATACCTTCTTAACACCAAATAGAACACAACAAACACTTACAGATTACTCATCAGAAGATACAACCATTCTTGAACAAACACACAATCGCACACACTCAGATAGTGATGATATAGAAAACCAGAGTTTATACAATAGATTAGGAAACCTAATACGTGGACCGAACTCTAAGGAGGGAGGTACACGTATGGCCACACATTCATCTAACATTCAAATAAAAGAAACAATAGTACCAGAACCAGCTTTACCACAGTTCAATAGTAAAAACATTAGCAACACCCGAGAAAATTTGACATACAGACCAGGAAATTATGTGCATTTTATTTCAACAGATTGTAAATTGGCTACACCATTAAATAGACTATTGGTAGATCTAGGAATATTAAACACGGAGTTCCTTAAAAGTAATAGATTAAAAATAGGTCAGATTCTGGTTAGCAAAAAAGGAAAGCACGTGATATTCAGCGTAGTAATTAAAAAGAATTATTTTGACGAACCAACAATAGAAAACTTGGAGATAGCATTAGAAAACTTAAAACATAAACTGTCACAGTTAAATTTAAATTCATTCCGGATATCGCAAACGGATGAAATGCTAGGGAAAATACCGAAAAACAAGTTAAAGCGCATATTAGCAGATATTTTAGACGAAAGCGAAATAACAGCAACCATTTGTCAGGGAAACATCCAAATACCACCTAAGGAATATAGGGAACAAATAATGACTGAAATGCATTCGAGCCTAATAGGAGGACACAAGGGTGTCACTAAAACCTACAATAGAATTAGGGAGAGATTTTATTGGCCGAACATGCGCGAAGAAATAAAACGATTCATTCGTTCGTGCGACAGTTGTCAAAATAAAAAATTGGTACGTTCCAAAACACGCGAGCCCATGTTAATAACGGATACTTCCACAGAGCCTTTTGAGAGGGTAGCGTTAGATACAGTAGGACCGTTACCAACAACTCCCAATGGAAATAGGCATATACTAACAATGCAAGATAATTTAACAAAATACTGTATAGCAATTCCCGTTCCTGACATTAGAGCTGAGACAATCGCGCACGCCTTAACGAACCATTTGATATTACAATATGGTACTCCTCGAGCAATATTGACAGACAGAGGAACAAGTTTTCTAAACAAGGTTATTCAAAAATTGACGAGGATTTTCAAAATCCGACATTTTATGACGTCTGGTTATAGACCACAAACGAATGGAGCATTAGAAAGAAGTCATATAGTATTAACGGAATATATTAGTCACTATGTAGATAAATATGACGATTGGGATAAGTTAGTACCGTTTGCGATGTTTTCATACAACACTTCGGTACATGAAACGACAAATTTTACACCTTATGAATTGGTGTTTGGAAAGGTTGCTCGTTGTCCGAGTTCGTTCCCAGTGGACGAAAGACTACCTACATATAATACTTATCTTTCTGATCTAATTGTTCGACTAAATGAAATGCATACATTAGCCGCAAAGAATCAGAATAAATCTAAAGAAAGATCTAAAGGCTATTATGATAAAAAGGCGCGACCGTTCCGCGGGAAAATAGGGGACATGGTACGCGTCGTAATTGAACCGCGAGCTGGAAAATTTAGTAATCGTTATCGAGGACCATATAAAATAATTGGAATTTTAGCAAAGAACAATGTTATTTTAGAAGACGATAACGGAAAGCAATTTACCAAACACGTAGATAAATTAAAGTTATAAACTGGTTAACGCTGAAAGAGAGAAACACGTCAATGTTTAAAGATCTATTATTGTTCACTTTGCAAATTTTAACGAATGAGACGCATTAACGCAGCCGGCGCTTGTGCAACGATGGGCCCGACTGGCGAATTGCGATAAATATTAATGAATTATTGTACATGAGTTCTAGATCACGTAAGCTAAAATACATCCTCGGATGGGTTCGAGCAATTGTAAGGTTAACCAAACCAGACGGTGGACGTAACTGACGTGCGACATAAACAACTGCTCATTGTGATGCGATATGGTTGCGAACCGCTGCCACGATTGGCGCGAATAACACTATTATTTATATGTTGTGTTGTCTCCGAAAGTATTTACACGTGCTTATACAAATATTGTAACCATAGGATTATAATTATAACCATGGAGCCTCAGCCAGGATCCAGCTCAGGAGGAGAAGGAAGGAGGTTGCTGATACTGAGATTGGCCAACCACACTAAGAAGGAGGATCTAATGAAAGTGTTCCGGCCACATGGGGCAGAGCATGCGGTAGTCCTGAGGAAGCCCACAGGCAATCAGGCATTTCTGACCTTCGGAAACCCGGAACAGGCCAAGAAGCTGGTGGGACAGAATTTTGTCATACATAAGCGGAAGCTGAGGATCCGTCCAGCAGACCCGTGGCATGAGGCCAAATTGATAGCTCCGCGACCAGCAGTAAATCCGTTTCCGGGCCTTGATCTTACGGACCGGGTACCCTTGCCGATTGAGGTCATTTCTAAAATTGCGACATATCTGCAGTTTCAAGACAGAGCTGCATTAGAATTAGTCTCAACAAGGTGGCGAGAGGGGACCCTTGCGTCATATAGCTCGATTAAGTGTTTAGACGTTTCTGATTGGCGTTGGCCGCATGGCTGGCACGGAAAAACTGTTAGCATGAGTGCGTTGCGGTGGTTGCTACGCCGAACAGCACAACATATAACATCAATAAATATTAATGACGAGAGTATTTCGAAATTTTTACAGCCGCAAATTCTGGCAATAATAGTAAAGGAATGTTCGAACCTCATACATTTAGATTTAACAGCAGCAACCATCCGGCCATCGGCGATCAGAAATCTTGTCGACATTGCGGAAAAATTAGAATCTATGCTGTTAGGGAAATCGCAACCGCCAATAGAGCCTGAATTAATACAGGTGCTCGAAAGAGCTAGAGATCTAAGTACATTTCAACTTACAGGGACTGTTTTGAGCGGGAAAGCTTTCCGCTATGTAAACCCAAATTTGAGGAATTTTAAAGTAGATAGATGCGTGGGAATTTCTGTAGAGCATTTATTTAAACTATTAAATACATTACAGTCTTTGCATTCATTAGATTTGACCTTGACACAGACACTGACTGACGACACGTTACTGACGACGTTAGCTAACAATAGAGCCCTGCAACAAACCCTTACGACTCTAAAGATTCATGCGCTGACCTTCGGCGTGGCTCAGGTGGACCATGTTGAGTTAGATGAGCCACTCCAAATGGAAGAGGGGGACTTCGTGGAGATGGATTTAGGACCAGTGGATCAGGCCCTACCACTATTTAAGAATTATCACCAAATTACGCACCTATCACTCACGTTTTGCGGGTGGGTGACATTTGAAACGGTGCGGGAGATCGGCGTAAACCTGAAACGGGTTACATACTTAAATTTGAGTGGCTGTACGAACATTAGAGGGGAGTCCTCCCTTGATCCCTTATCCAGTTTGGAGGAATTAAGGACCTTAGAAATAAATAACATGTACCCAGAAATGCCGGGGTATGCGTTAAGGTCATTGTGTGGGCTGAGAGAATTGCACTGTAGAGCAAATCGCGCAATACACAGCGAGGATATTTGCGGAGTTATTAGAAATTGCTCACACATAGAGGTTATAGATGTCGAGGGTTGTGCGGGGATGGACAGAACTATTCTGACATGTGCATACAACACAGTCAGATTATCGGACAGACCACAGTTACTGCAAATATTTATGGCGGATACTGCAGTTAGCAGGTATACTAAATATAAAAAGAATTCCCGCATTCGAGTCTTTTTCGACCGCCGGTTCGAGCCTCTATTTTCTTAAGTAGGCGCCGGTTAGCCGCATAAGAATATAGTATTGTGTTACATCATCGAGGACGACGATGATTTTAAGGAGGGAGGACTGTTACGTTCCGAACAACAATTGTTTATTTTCTTTAACCATTTTGGCTTTAACCGTCGGTAACACTGTGGTTGATAATTCTTAGGAATTGTGGGATCTCCCTAATTGATCACAGTGTTGCCTTTGACGACGTATAATATTTCAGTTATTTCGCGTTGAATGTATTTTATGTAACGAATACCCTTCTTGGAATCAACGCCGTCCGGGAACGTTTTTATCTTAGGTTTAGTATTTAGTTTAGGTTAAGGCAGAGCTAACGGCGTCCCGCTCGTCACCTTGTTTATTGTTTCGCGTCCTCGCCAGTCGGGCCATGGGCATTAAGCGGTTATCCCAACGGTCGAGGAGAGGTTAGTCGCGTGGTGTTGGACGTGCGGACAAAGGGCTGTGCTCGGTAATTCTTAGCAATTGTGGGGTCACCCTAACTGAGCACACCGAGCGTTCGACGCAGGTATAGTGGCCGTCCTAGGTCCTTTATGTTTACCGTAGCTTCGCCGATCGACGACCGTTGGAGAAGAGCGCGTGAGCGAGCGAGAAGGATGTTGTGAGAGTGAGAAGAATGCGTAACGCGCGTGATTGGGCTGTCGAACTAAGACCCAAATCTAATTGGCTAGGCGCGTAGAGAGGGGAGCCGCCCAGCGGGCCGAGCTAGCCGAAATCCTGCGAAGGATCGTTCTTCTTCGATGTACAAGCGCGAGGTGCGTATCGTGGAATCCGTGGGGCTCGATTAGGCAGAGTTCGTTTCAGGCTTTTGTTAACGCCCGGGCGAAAAGTCCTAAGTCTCACGTAAAATAATTATTAGTTCGTTTTAATTCAATTCGTTTTGCCGAGCCATCGTGCTCGTAGTTATTAAGTTTAGTGTAATTCTTTTATTTATTAAACTCATTAGTTCCGCGACGTAGATTCGCGGTAAAGTGAATAATATCGGTTTTCCGTTGCTTCTTAGTTTTAGGTTTCTCAGCGACATACATATTCTCTCTCTCTCCGTTAATCGTTGGCGTTGTTATCTTGTATTAGAGAGAGGCTGTGATTGGTAAGCAGTTTTGTTATCTAATTTATTATTGTTATTCCTTGGCCATATATTACTGTTGTTTTTTTTTATATACTGTTTTATATTCATTTGTTGAAGAATATACATTTGTTACTGCGTGGTCACTTAATCATTGTGTCAATCCATATCATTCATATCGAACCCGTGCTTTCGTTAAATCCGGACAGCTATTGAGATCCCGCGTTCTCGGGTTAGAAACGTGTTTTCTTCCGAGAGGCCGCGTAGACCTGGACGCGCCAGGCCTGTTACGAACGGTCTCGCGCCGCCGCGACCACTCCCGAACATAGCCGACGAACCCCGAACGCCACCGAGCCCCGGGCTTCGCGCCCCGTGTCTAGAAATCGGCTCTGGCGGGAAACGGAAACCGCCATTGCCCCCGAAATTGGCGTCTCGGATGTGAGACGTCACCGGAACTTCCGCCGCGAACCACCCCGCACCGAGCCCCTCGCCCTAGAACGACGAGGGCATAAAGGGGACCCCCGAGCAGGCACGGGCCTCTTTCGTTCGCTAGTTCGCGCGCTAGAAAGTCTCAGTAAAACACATACACTTACGTACACGTCGCCACGGTACCCTTACAAGTAAGTAGTCCGATATCACCCCGTTGTCCCTCCGTATCCCGGTACACCGCGATGACCACTTCCCGTTTTCACTAATTCCGCGATGGCACACATCCGTGGCCATTTCCCGCCCCGTTAACCGTCTCCCGGTACGCAGCCGTGACCATCCCCGTTCCGTACACCGTATCCTGGCACGCAGCCGCGGCCACTGTCCGTTCCGTCCACCGTATCCCGGTACACAGCCGTGACCATTTTCCGTCCCGTCCGCCGTATCCCGGTACACAGCCGTGACCATTTTCCGTCCCGTCCGCCGTATCCCGGTACACAGCCGTGACCATCCCTAGCCCCGATAACTCTCCGATGGCACGCCGCCGTGGCCATTCGCGACCCGGAACCGCGTTCCGCGTGGGCGAACCGCTGTTGCCCGATCGCCGACACGATGAATCGCGACCCCGAGACCTCACGCCGCGATAACACGACCCGAACACCGCACGCCGCGATAACGCGTCCCGCGATAACGCGCCCCCGATGCCGCGAGCCGCGATAACGGAATCCCGCGACACCGAACAGAGAACCGTAGCCGGAAAACATAACCCGTCTCGTGTCATTTCACCTCGGCCTTTATCACTCGCGTAACCTATGAATCCTGGCACGGCGAGCTCAATCCGGCCGCGAGTCCCGTCCGTTGCAACGAGCCGCGAGAACCGTGCTCGTTACACTATTGGCAAATTATCCGAAGAAGCTCTAGAGGCTCAACATAAAAATATAAAATATTTTCGGGAACATAATACCCGCAAGACATCAAGAGAAAATTCAAATAAAGACCTATTAAATCGTCTTCTACTGGAGTCGGATCCAATTATTGCCCATTATAAAAAAAAACATACGGAAAAAGAGAAAAAGGATTTTGCAGATATAAGAGACTATTTATTATTAAATGAAACATCCTACTTATCAGATTCCAACCCAAACACTTGTTCTGATGATAGTGAAGCTGAAGTAGTATAGTACGTACACATATTATTTAATAACATATTATCTATGTTAATTTATTAATTAATTAATTTATTCATTTTATTTATTTCTAGGTAAAATAAAGGAATTCTCTTAAGGATTCCTAAGTTTTAATTCCTCCTTGTGAAGATTTGAATAAGTAATGTATACAGTATTGTACATTTTTTTTAAATTTTCGTTAAAATTGTAAACTACGTTTTATGCAGTAAAAAAACATAAGAATTTATTAAAACATAAGAGTTATCGCAATTAAAAAAAAATTTTTTTTTAATAATTAAAAAAAAAATTTTTTTTATATACCAATCGATTCGCCTTTGCATTTTATTTCAAAAAGTATTAAGGTACTTTACTCGAAAATTTCATAATTTAAGAGTTATGACTTTTTTCCCGAATTCCCATATACTCGACACACTGTGAGCCGTCGTGGAATCGGAATTACGCTTATCTTTTCGGAGAGATCCGTAAACTCTTCGCGTGGCACCTCCCGGTGCCTGGCGCCCGTTCGAAGGACCCGTTCCTTAAATAAAGTTCGCGAAAACCGAGTTCACGGCGTGCCGTTTGTCCCGGGAGGGCCTCGTACCGCGCGGCCGATTCGTGGCCCGGCCTCAAGGCCATAAATACCCGGAGTTGCCCAGGTTTTCCCCCGTCCGACGGGCCGGAAAACCCAGACAACGTGACATTATATTCAGATTATATTTGTAACGAGCCCGGTTTTCCGCGGCTCCTTGCAACGGACGGCACTCGCGGCCCGGATTTGGCTCGCCGTGCCAGGGTTCGTAGGATACGCGAGTCGGGACGGTCAGGATAATAACTGAGTCGTTCTTCGTGTATTTTCCACGGGTTACGGTTCGAGCCTTGGCGGTCGCGGAACGGATCGGTACGCGGCGGTCGGCGGATCGGTCTTCCTGGATCACGGTGTCGCGCGACGGCCGTCGCCGTCGCGCTACGGCGGAGATCGCGATTCGCGGTGCTTTCGGCTGAGACGGGTTTCGTAAGATCAGAGCGAACTTGAGAGAAGAGCACGTAAGAGACAGCGAACGTAAGAGAGCTCGGTGGCGCGCGCGGGCTCCTTTTATGCCCTGGTTGACTCGGGGCAAGGGGCGCGGCGCGGGGTGGTTTTCGGCGGAACTTCCGGGGACGTTCCGTGTCCGGTTCGAAGGATCTCCTTCTCCGTGCCGAATCCTGGCACGGCGAGCTCAATCTGACCGCGAGTCCCGTCCGTTGCAACGAGCCGCGGAAAACCGTGCTCGTTACATGGCGCCCGAACAGGGACCGGTTAATTTGTATTAATCGGTCGTTACGATTACCGGTAGAACTCTCCGCCACGTGGCGTCGAGAGAGGTTAACTCGCCGCGGGAGAGAATCACGTCGCGCACGCGCCGCTCCGCCGTAGCGCGCTGGTACACGCGCGTCGCCGCGCGTCGCGTTCGCGAAGGAGTGCAGGTACACGGGCGCCGCCTGGCGTCCGCCGGCCGTACCGCACGTCAGCGAAGGAGTTTATCTTTCGTTGAGAGATGAAATTTTTCGGAGACTCGTAGGACCTTCCCACGGCCGCGAATCGCCGAAACGGGTAATCCGGTTTGTTACCAGAAGCATGGAGTAACTTTTGGGCCAGGAAACCGCGTTCCCGGAGAAAAGGGACGCCCGTGGGAAACGAAAGAGCGACCGCTCGGCGAGGGAAAAATCGCTCTCCCGCTAGGAAAACGTACTCCGTCGGGGACACCGTATGCCGATACGGCCCCCGCCAGCCGCCGCGAGGGGAATTAGGACAGAATCACGGAAATTCGGATCCCCGGAGCGGGACCGATGGCAGTGGGCTGAGTGTATCGGCCGACTAATCGACAACGCGTACGACAACCTGGCGAATCCAGGAGTCCTGACCAGGAAGATGACGGCCGCCGCCGAGGCCAGCAAAATGATCAGAGTCGACGATCCCGATCGACTAGTTGACAGAGCTCGGAACTCAGGGATCACTAGCGACGGATCGGATCCCCACGCATTTTTGGAACGACTGGCCATGCTCCAGAAGAACCATGCGATCCCCAATTCAGACTTGCTTCGGGCCATACCCGACTTACTCCTGGGCGAGGCCCAGGAGTGGTACCGGAACCACGCCGACGATATTGCCACGTGGGGAGAATTCGCCGAAGAATTCCTGGCAGCATGGGCGGCGACTTCATCGCCAGTCCAACAGAGGCGAGCGGCCTTGGCCCGGCTACAACACCCGGGAGAGCCATTCTTGAAATTCGTGACCGCAGTCACCACGCTGATGCGCCGGGCGCTTATGCCAAAAGACAGCTGGATGGAAGTCATTTACGACAACATGCTGCCCCGGTTCCAGGAGCTCTTCCTCGTGGATACGATACCGGATCTCAAAACGCTCCAGAAGCGGGTCCAACACATTGAACAACTGGACGAACGGCGGAGAGAGGAGAGGGCCAGACGCGTCCCCGCTCACGCGACCCACGCGCCCCGCGTCGAAGGACAGTACGCCGACCCGGCGTCACGACGGGCCTCTAGGAGCCCAAGCCCGACCAATCGCAGGGGCGAGGAGCGCACCGACGCCCGCCACCCCGGCGTGTACGACCCGGAAACGCACTGCTGGCGGTGCAAGCAGCGCGGGCACCACCGGTATGAGTGCCGAAACGCTTACCGGAGATTTTGCTCCCGTTGCGGGCGCGATGGAGTATTGACCCGGGATTGCCATCCGTCGGGAAACGGAGCAAGGGGCCCGCCGGCAAGACCGGCGCCGAGGGCAGAACGCCGGGCCCGCTAGAACTTGACACGACGAATGTCCGGTACGGACCGCGGCCGATAATAGATATTCAGATATTCGGCCGCAGCATAGAAGCCCTCTTGGACACAGGATCTCAGCTGTCCTGTATTAACGCGGAGATACGCGACTGGGCCCGGAAGAACGGGGCGCGGGAAGGAAAGACCAACGACCTGATCAACTTGGCCGACGGAACCGACACCCGACCAGCTGGCACGCTCCGCATTCCGTTCACCGTGAGCGATCGGCAATACGAAGAAGATTTTACCGTCTTGCCGAGAATGAATACGCCGGTGCTCCTGGGTATACACTCGATCGCAACCCTGCAAATAACACTGACACCTCCTCTGGAAATCGCCGAATGGCCAGTACGACCACCGGTCGAGCCATGCCTACATCTGGGCTTGAGGAAATTGCCAGCCGAAGAGGAGGCCCGCTTCGAGGAATTTTTGGAGCGGGAATTAGCTCGGTTCGAGACCGTGTCCGGCCGCACCACACTGATACAGCACCGGATCAAGCTGACCGACGAAGCTCCGATCAAACAACGATATCGGCCACGAAACCCGGCGATGCAGGCGATCATCGACCAAGAGGTCAGGAAAATGCTGGACGATGGGGTCATCGAGCCCTCCAGCAGCCCTTGGAGCTCGCCGGTAGTCGTCGTGAAAAAGAAGGACGGACGGCACCGATTTTGCGTTGATTTCCGCAAACTAAACGAAAGGTCGAAGAAGGACGCGTACCCGTTGCCACACATCCAGGCAACCTTGGACAAATTACGCGGGGCCAGGTTCCTCACAACGCTGGACCTGAAGAACGGGTACTGACAGGTGCCACTGGAGAAAACAAGCCGTCCGCTGACAGCTTTTACCGTACCGGGGCTCGGCCTTTACCAATTTACGGTAATGCCCTTCGGACTGCACTCCGCTCCAGCCACGTTCCAACGGCTGCTGGATCGAGTGATCGGACCCGAATTGGAGCCGCACGCATTTGCCTACCTTGACGATATTATTATCGTCAGCAGAACGGTAGACGACCATAAAAGGCATCTGCGTGAGGTATTCCGCCGATTGCGGGAAGCCGGTCTCAGGTTAAATCCGGAGAAATGCCGCTTCTGCGTCGACAGCCTCTGTTATCTGGGCCACATTGTCGACGAACAGGGGATACGAACCGACCCACAGAAAACCGCAGCGATCGCGCAGATCCCGACACCAAAAACGGTCCGAGACATACGGCGATTCCACGGCATGGCATCTTGGTACCGACGTTTTGTACCAAATTTTGCGGAAATCATCGAACCATTGACACGGCTCACCCGCAGAAACGTAAAATGGCAATGGACCGACGCCGAGGAAAGGGCCTTCCAGACAATGAAAACCCGATTGGTTGACGCGCCAGTACTGGCCTGCCCGGATTTCGAGAAACCATTCACGCTTCAAACCGACGCCAGTGATCATGGGCTGGGAGTCGTTCTCACCCAAGGTCCCGACAACGGGGAAAGGGTGATTGCGTACGCCAGCCACACGCTCAACGAAACCGAGCGGAAGTACAGCGCGACGGAAAAGGAATGCCTGGCCGTCGTCTGGGGCATCCGGAAGATGCGACCGTATCTGGAAGGATACAAATTCACGGTCATCACCGACCACCAAGCCTTAAGACATCCGATACCGACCCGGCAAATTAAACCACGTGGCCGATGCTCTGTCCCGAATTCCGCCGAAAATCGGAGTAAGCGCACTCCGTCCGACGCAGAGCACCGACACGTGGTACCGACGGAAGTTCGAAGCCGTAAAGAGCAATCCGGCCGCCGAACCGGACTACAGAATCGAGGAAGGACGACTATATAAACATATCCTCCACCAGCTGGATTATAACGAACCTGAGCCAAGCACGGCATGGAAGCTGTGCGTGCCTCCAGAAGAACGGAAGACGGTGTTAAAGCAATACCACGACGACCCCACTGCTGGACACCTCGGGGTCGCAAAAACTACGGTGCGTTTGGCACAACGGTTCTACTGGCCGGGAATGTTTCGGGAGACGTCTCGTTACGTTCGCCAGTGCGCCACGTGTCAACAATATAAGACACCACCACAAGCTCCACCGGGCTATTTGCATGCTAACCCGGGGGAGGAGTCGTGGCACACCGTCTCCGTGGATCTGATAGGCCCGTTACCACGATCGCGGCGCGGCCACATATGGCTGCTAGTTGCTCTCGACCGCTTTTCGAAATGGATCGAGCTAGTTCCGCTCCGTAAAGCAACTAGCGAAGCCGTCGCCGCCGCGATCCGAAAGGAAGTCATCCTCAGGCACGGGGCTCCCAGGATCATAATCTCCGATAATGGACGGCAGTTCATTGGAGAACCAGTCGTCACACTACTCCGAGACGCCGGAATCACACACCGGAGGACACCGCCGTACGCGCCTCACTGCAACCCAGTGGAGCGGGCCAACAAGGTCATAAAGACGATGCTCGCGCAGTATACGGGAAACCGACATAACCGCTGGGACGAGAGGCTGGATGAGTCCCGATTCGCGGTGAACACCGCTCGGCACGAATCCACGGGCTATAGCCCGGCGTATCTCAACCATGGAAGAGAACTGCGAACACCGGGACAGGAGGCGCCGCAGGGGACCACCGTCACCTCCGCGCCGCAGCGCTGGAGAAACTTGCGGGCCGCACAGGAGCTGGCCCGCATACAGCTAGCAAGAGCGTTTGACCGGCAGGCCAAATATTATAACCTGCGCCGCCGGAACTGGAAACCGGCCAAAGGGGAGAATGTCTGGAAACGGGATCACATTCTATCGAACAAGGCCGACGGGATCAACGCCAAATTGGCACCCAAATACAGCGGGCCCTACACCGTGGGACGCATTGTGTCCCCGGTTATCGTGGACCTACGGGACCCGAAGGGAAACTGGGTCCGCCATATTCATGTGCAGGACATCAAGCCGGCACAACCGAGTACTACAAACCACCCGGCACAGCCAAGTAGTACAAACGACCCGCGGCCCGACGCAGGGGAACCCAAACGGCGTACGCGCCCACGGCCCACTGCGGAGGACGCCCGGGCTCAACCCCCGCCCCGTCCCGACACGTCCCGGCCAGCCCCTAGACCTCGAGGACGGCCCCGCAAATTAATCCCTCCTGTGCACTGTTTTCGTAGGAACGACACCATGGCAGACTGGACGTGGGACCTGACCGGGTTATTTGAGGAGCCCGATATGAGCCAGCGCCCGCCGACGCCGGATATACGCTGGCCCACCCACACCGAGGCCGCAGCCACGGAGGCCAGCCCCCGCGCCGAGACCTCGGCCGCCGACGGGGAAACCGAAGAAGAAGAGGGCACGCAGGCTACGGACCGGGAAGAGAGCCCCGCCCCGGAGCGCTACGCGCCCACCGCCGCGATCACTGGGCCCGAGTCAGCAGCAGCCGCCCCCGCACCAGATAACTGCAGCAATACCATCGCCGAGGGGCCCGCCGAAAGGGACGACGTCCCGGAGACGTCCCCCGCAGGACCGCCGATGAGCTTCCCCGCCGCACCGACGCAGCCCGGCCTACCCGTCTGGGTCGCGGAGGCGACGACCGCCCCAAAAGACGAGTAACCACTGCCACCGGGGACCTGCCGCCGCGAGCGAGAGCCGCCGCCGTAAGCGGGAAGAATCGCCGGAGGATCGCCGGGTGGTCTCACTCCCACGCTGGGCCGACCTGATAAGAGAACTCGAGGCAACACGACACCCCGGACGCCGTGGAGGCCACCCGTCCCCCTCTACGATCGGGTCGGCTCACCAGAGCCGCCACAATGGTGGACACCCGCCACCTCCCCGGAACCAGAGGACTCCCGCCCCAAGAACACCCGGACCCAGGAGCGCCGGGAGGCAAGGCGCCGCCAACGCGCGCGACAACGGGCACCGTCAGCCCGCCCGTTGCCCTCGCCGACGACCACCCAGAGCACCGCCAGCCGTCCGAGCCGTACCAGCCGCCGCCAACCCCAGGGGGAACTCTCCCACTGGGATGAGCCGCTACCGGCCATCGCGCTGGCTCGACTGCCCTCGCCCCCGCAGGCCGCGAGGGCAAAACAAAGGGCCGAAGACCTGCCGAGGCACGCGCCACCGCCGCCTCGAAAGGTCATACCGGCTGCAGAACCAAGCCCGCTCCCCGAGCGAAGGACCAGCAGCTCCCGAAGGAGCGCGGGACGCCGCGGTAAATCAACCCGGACCGAGGAGCGAGACCGGGAGGAACCACGAGATGACTCGGAGCGGCCGCGGAACGAGGGGCGGCCGATGAAGCGGGAAGATATGTTCCCGCACCTGCTGTCCCCGGTGCCCTACACCGGCTGGTGTCCCGAGGCGCCGAGCCGGTGGTTCCGGCTGCCGAACGGCCGATGCTGCGAGGTGCCGGTGCGGCACATATTGAAGAGGAGCTCGTACGTGTCGGTGCCGGGCAGCGAGGAGGAGCGATGGAGGCTGATATTCAATCGAAGCGGGCGCCTGGTGCGATGCATCAGGCGAGAGCCGACGGCCCCGGACTCCGTCCCGCAGTAAGAGTGCTGTGCGGGAGTGCAAACCGAACGCTTGAGTGAATCGCGTCGGTAGTGCGAGCCGAACGCTTGAGTGAATCGCGTCGGTAGTGCGGGACGAACGCTGAGCAGATCGCGTCGTCATAGCGAGCGTTAGTTTATAAGTGCCGTTTCGCGTTAGTGTATAAGTGCCGTTTCGCGTTAGTTCATAAGTGCCAGTGTGCGTTAATTTATAAGCCCGTTTCGCGTTAGTGTATAAGTTCCGTTGTGCGTTTCTATTTTTCTCTAGTACGTAAGTGTAGACTGTAATTAGCCCGTAAGTCCATTGTCGCGTAGGCTGCGGAGCCGTTAACCGCACGGCGGAAAGCCGTCCGCCGTACCCGAAAACCGGCCGATCCGCCGTTAAATATATGTCGGTCCGCTGAAAAGACCGTCCCGCCGTTCGCAGGGAAACCCTGCACCGCCGTGTAGCCCGCGACAATTAGTAATTATCAAGTATTGTTTTGTCACTCTTACGAGACGTTCAGACCGCCGGCAAAAACGCAGCTGGTAGTATACGTTGCCCGCCGCCGACTGATAGATACTAGTATCGAACTTTGTTTATTGACCAAAGAGTTTAAGATTTTTTTTTTCTTTTGTTCTGCTCACCTGCGCATTGGTTTATATCGTCCCGATAGGGGGAATGTTGTTAATTAATGGATATAACAGAAATATATTTTGAGTTTGAAATTTAATAAACCAGGGTTACGGTTCTCTCGTTCCGCGACGAAAGGGGGGGTGTAACAGACCTGGATACACCAGGCCTGTTACGAACGGGATTCGCGCCGCCGCGACTACCCCCGAACGCAACCGACGATCCCCGAGCGACACCGACCCCGGACTTCGCGCCCCCGCGCCTAGAAACCGAGTTACGCGGGAAACGGAAACCGCCATACTGCAAGAACGCGCGAACCGGACGCGATACGAACACCGGAATTTCCGCCGAAAACCACCCCGCGCCGCGCCCCTCGCCCTAGAACGCCGAGGGCATAAAGGGAACCCGCGAACAGGCACGGGCCTCTTTTGCTTCCGGACCTTCCGCGAACACACACTCACAGAACACAGCCAATAGTATACTTCGAGTCACGACAGTCCAGACTGACACTTTTGCACGACACACACAACGAACCCCTCGTAAGTATTCCGGTGTTCGTGCCGTCCTTTCCGTCTTCCCGGTGACCGCAGTTGCCCCTGACCCCCCTGGACGAGACCCTGGCCGAGCTATGTAACCGTTGTTGCTATCGTTCGGCCGGTGAACTTCTGACCACGTACGCCTAGACACCCGCTGGCGTCTCCGTACCACCGAAATCACGCTCCTCCGCAGAGGATCGCCCGTAAGCCAGGAAACCATGACCACGGCTCCAACGAGAGTTGCCGCCGAGGCTAAGGGAGATCGGCTCTCGGCCACCCACGCGTGTCGCCCGCTGTCGACGCCGTGTCCCCGCCGTGTCGCGACCCGATAAAGCGCGAACCGATAAGCCGCGACTCGATAACGTCCGCACGGCGATAACCCGCGTCCCGTGATAACACGCGCGCCGCGACGATCCGAAGCCGCGACGTGCGAAGCCGCGACATCCGAAACCGCGACGATGAACGAGCCGCGAACCGTAACCGATGAAAAGTAACCTGTAATGTAATTATTTCACCCCCGCCATTCTCACTCGCGTATCCTACGAATCCTGGCACGGCGAGCTCAATCCAGCCGTGAGTCCCGTCCGTTGCAACGAGCCGCGGAAAACCGAGCTCGTTACATGGCGCCCGAACAGGGACCGGTTAATTTGTATTAATCGGTCGTTACGATTACCGGTAGAACTCTCCGCCACGTGGCGTCGAGAGAGGTTAACTCGCCGCGGGAGAGAATCACGTCGCGCACGCGCCGCTCCGCCGTAGCGCGCTGGTACACGCGCGTCGCCGCGCGTCGCGTTCGCGAAGGAGTGCAGGTACACGGGCGCCGCCTGGCGTCCGCCGGCCGTACCGCACGTCAGCGAAGGAGTTTATCTTTCGTTGAGAGATGAAATTTTTCGGAGACTCGTAGGACCTTCCCACGGCCGCGAATCGCCGAAACGGGTAATCCGGTTTGTTACCAGAAGCATGGAGTAACTTTTGGGCCAGGAAACCGCGTTCCCGGAGAAAAGGGACGCCCGTGGGAAACGAAAGAGCGACCGCTCGGCGAGGAAAAATCGTTCTCCCGCTAGGAAAACGTACTCCGTCGGGAGCACCGCATGCCGATACGGCCCCCGCCAATCACCGCGCGGGAAATCAAGCCAGAGTTACGGAAATTCGGATCCCCGGAGCGGGACCGATGGCAGTGGGCTGAGTGTATCGGCCAGTTAATCGACAACGCATACGACAACCTGGCGAATCCAGGAGTCCTGACCAGGAAGATGACGGCCGCCGCCGAGGCCAGCAAAATGATCAGAGTCGACGATCCCGATCGACTAGTTGACAGAGCTCGGAACTCAGGGATCACTAGCGACGGATCGGATCCCCACGCATTTTTGGAACGACTGGCCATGCTCCAGAAGAACCATGCGATCCCCAATTCAGACTTGCTTCGGGCCATACCCGACTTACTCCTGGGCGAGGCCCAGGAGTGGTACCGGAACCACGCCGACGATATTGCCACGTGGGGGGAATTCGCCGAAGAATTCCTGGCAGCATGGGCGGGGACTTCATCGCCAGTCCGGGCTCCTTTTATGCCCGGGTTGACTCGGGGCAAGGGGCGCGGCGCGGGGTGGTTTTCGGCGGAAGTTCCGGTGACGTTCCGTGTCCGGTTCGAAGGATCTCGAAGCTATGGCGGCTACCGGTTGCCGCCAGAATCGGTTACGTGACGCGAGGGCGCGGAGCGCGGATCCTGCGATTCTCGGAATTCGTCGGGATCGGTCGGCGGGGGTCGGGATTCCGCGAGACCGGTACGTAACAGGCCTGGCGCGTCCAGGTCTGTTACACCCCCCCTTTCGTCGCGGAACGAGTGAACCGTAACCCTTATTTATTCGTAACAAATGCATCAAAATTAACAGTTCGATTCTTTGGCCGGTTCTGGTGGGGAGACCGGCTCCTCCCCGTACAGTACCACGGTTCTTATAACTACGGAGCTTATGCTGCTTATAATTACGGATCGGACCGCTGTCCGAACGCGGCTTATACCTGCGGATACGGAGCTAGAACTAGCTGTACAATCGCGGCTTATCACTTACGGAGATTTTGCGGTGGATAACTACGGCTACGGACCTAAAACTACGTGTACTATTTGTACCAACGCGGCTTATACCTACGGATACGGAACTAGGACTTTTGTACAAACATGCCTTATATCTGCGGATACTAAACTAGAACTACTTGTACAACCACGGCTTATAGCTACGGATACGGACCTAAAACTACGTGTACTATTTGTTCAAACGCGGCTTATAACTACGGGTACGGAACTAGAACTTTTGTACAAACATGCCCTCGACCCTGCGTGCCGGGTGAAATCGCGGAGGCCCTCGGGTGGGCCCTCGGCCCTGGTCCTGGGCCCTGTCCACGGTGCGCGGGTTACCGCCGGACGTCGGTCATTA
The DNA here is from genome assembly GCA_913789895.3 of Seladonia tumulorum. Classification (NCBI taxonomy): domain Eukaryota; kingdom Metazoa; phylum Arthropoda; class Insecta; order Hymenoptera; family Halictidae; genus Seladonia; species Seladonia tumulorum. The sequence continues at coordinate 744,856 of CAJYYF030000127.1, read as the reverse complement.
CGGTGACGCGGTGTCGGTTCTCGACGATGACGTGATTCGGGGTACGAAACGCACGCGAGCTGGGTGCCCGCGGCCGTTGACACACGCGGGTTTCCTGGAGGTCTGATCGTCCCGGTCTCAGCGGCCACCGTTGTGGTCGCTGGGGTCCGGATCGTCGGGTGTCCGTTCGATCATTTGAAACGGCGGACGAGAGTCATCGGCGGCCGTCGCCGTCGCTTCGTGCTCGTATATTCGGAACGGCGGATGAGACTCGGCGGCAGCGGTATCTGCTGTGTCGATCTCATATATTCGGAACGGCGGATGAGACTCGACGGCAGCGGTGTCTGCGGGTCGATCTCATATATTCGGAACGGCGGATGAGACTCGATGGCAGCGGTGTCTGCCGTGTCGATCTCATATATTCGGAACGGCGGGTGAGACTCGGCGGCTTCGGCCGCATCGAGCTCGTACATTCGGAACGGCGGGTGAGACTCGGCGGCAGCGGTATCTGCCGCGTCGGTCTCATATATTCGGAACGGAGTTTTCGTTCGACCGGTGAGACTGAGTGTCGGCTCGCGATTTCTCGCGACGGGCGGTACCTCGCGGTACGCGGGTGTTCTCGGCACGCGCGTTATCGGCATGCGTGTTGTCGGTTCGCGGATCGGTCGGTCTCCGGTGTTCGGAACGGCGGGAACTCGGTTTCGGCAGTCGTCGGCACGCGAGTTATCGCGGAACGCGGGTGATCGGGTCGCGATACGGCGGGGACACGGCGTCGACAGCGGGCGACACGCGTGGTTGGCCGAGAGCCGATCTCCCTTAGCCTCGGCGGCAACTCTCGTTGGTGCCGAGGCCATGGTGTCACGGCTTACGGGCGACCCTCCGCGGAGGATCGTGATGTCGATGGTACGAAGACGCCAGCGGGTGTCTTGACGCACGTTTCCGGATCGGGTATCGAGGGCAACAGCGGTCACTGGCTCGATACGTTTCCAGGGGTTCACCGGCCGAACGATAGCAACATCGGTTACGTAGCTCGGCCAGGGTTTGTCAGGGCGGGGTAAATGGCAACCGCAGTTACCAGGAAAACGGACAGGGTGTCGGGGTGTCAGGACACTTTCGGCGGGGGTCCCGGAGCTCGGTTCCGCGAAAACTGTTTCGGTGGTGCGCGCGGTCGCGGTTGGGTTCGCAGTTCGAATTCTACGCGTGCTTAACGACGGCAAAGAATACGACAGGGCGTGTCGGACAAACGGGAGCCCTTTACGGCGCGAACGCTGTTCGGTGAAAGATGTCCGGTAGTCTGCCACGGGTCTGGTCTGGACTTCGACGGAGGCGGCTACGGCGGGTCTGGTCTGGAATCCGGCGGAGGCGGCTACGGCGGGTCTGGTCTGGAATCCGGCGGAGGCGGCTACGGCGGGTCTGGTCTGGAATCCGACGGGGGCGGCTGCGCCTACGATCCGGTACGGCACAACGGCACACGGCATCCGGCACGGAACGGGAATTGCGTTTTTGCCCAGGACGCATTTGATTCCCTTGAACGGCACGGAACAGACCTGCGTTCTCATGCGCGCGTTCGTTTCGCTCCTTCGCTGGTCGGCGTGCTCGATCGTTTTCCTCCGGGGCTCGCTCTTTCGGTTAACCCCGTCGCTCTTTTCCGGCTCAGAGACGCTCCTACTTTCGTCGGAATCGATCTTTTCCACCAGGGATCGTTCCTTCGCTGGTTCGGCTGGCGGTCGGCAGGCGGTGCACGTGTACCGGCACTGCTATGGCGGAACGGCGGAGTCCGGCGTCTTTGCTGGTCGGTGCGGCCGCTCCTTGGATCGGCGAAATCGCTCTTTTGATCGCCAGGATGGATCCTGCTCGGCCGGGAATCGTTCCTAGGTTCGTCGGGATCGATCTTGTCCACCAGGGATCGATCCTTTGCTGGTTCGGCGTGCGGTCGTCAGGCGGTGCGCGTGTACCGGCGCTCCTTCGGCGGTACGGCGCGTGGCTCGGCACGATTCGGCGAGACGGCCCGGTGCGGCGCATGCGTATCACTTTTCACTCGCGGCGAGATAACGCCACGCCACGTGGTCGAAACTTTTACCGGTCACCGCGAACTTTTACCGGCCACTTGAACTCTTACCGGTCACTGGATCTTTTACCGGTCAATTGAACGGACCGATTAATGAGAATTAACCGGTCCCTGTTCGGGCGCCATGTAACGAGCCCGGTTTTCCGCGGCTCGTTGCAACGGACGGCACTCGCGGCCCGGATTTGGCTCGCCGTGCCAGGGTTCGTAGGATACGCGAGTCGGGACGGTCAGGATAATAACTGAGTCGTTCTTCGTGTATTTTCCACGGGTTACGGTTCGGGCCTTGGCGGTCGCGGAACGGATCGGTACGCGGCGGTCGGCGGATCGGTCTTCCTGGATCACGGTGTCGCGCGACGGCCGTCGCCGTCGCGCTACGGCGGAGATCGCGATTCGCGGTGCTTTCGGCTGAGACGGGTTTCGTAGGATCAGAGCGAACTTGAGAGAAGAGCACGTAAGAGACAGCGAACGTAAGAGAGCGAACAAGAGAGCGAACGTAAGAGAGCTAGGTGGCGCGCGCGGGCTCCTTTTATGCCCTGGTTGACTCGGGGCAAGGGGCGCGGCGCGGGGTGGTTTTCGGCGGAACTTCCGGTGACGTTCCGTGTTCGGTTCGAAGGATCTCGAAGCTATGGCGGCTTCCGGTTGCCGCCAGAATCGGTTACGTGACGCGAGGGCGCGGAGCGCGGATCCTGCGACGCTCGGAATTCGTCGGGATCGGTCGGCGGGGGTCGGGATTCCGCGAGACCGGTACGTAACAGGCCTGGCGCGTCCAGGTCTGTTACATATTCAATTTTTGTTCATAAAATTAAAAAATATATAAAAACGTAAAAATTTCTGTCTTTTCTTAAATGTCTTAATAATTTAAGAAATAAGTAATTTTGACCCCTCCGGTAGAAGTAGGTATATGTCAATCGTCGGTAGTTCGAGTGTTAATAGGGCCAGAAATGGAACCTCACGCGTTCGCGTATCTAGACGATATAATTATCGTAATAAAAACGTTCGACTGGGTTAATAATAAATCCCAATAAATGCGAATTTTGCCGACAGCAGGTCCGATATTTAGGATTCGTTGTTAGCCACGAAGGGTTAAAAGTCGACATGGAGAAACTCCAGCCGATCTTATCGTACCCCCTCCCGAAAAACGTGAAACAGGTACGGCGATTCTTGGGAATGGCATCTCGGTATAGGAGGTTCATCCCAGGGTTCGCATCACTTTCCGAACCGCTAAACAATCTTTTGCGGAAAAATCGGGAATGGGAATGGAAAGACGGACAACAATCCGCCTTCAAAACCTTAAGGAACGCGACCGCGACAGCACCAAACCTTTCGTGCCCCGACTTCGAAATCCCATTCACCTTGCAGACGGATTCGAGCACGGTAGGATTAGGCACCGTTCTAACACAGATAGAGATAGAGGGAATCGAAAAGGTCATCGCTTTCGCCAGTAGATCACTAACGATGCCGGAGAGAAAATCCGCGGCAGAGTTAGAATGTCTAGCAATAGTCTGGGCAGTGCAGAAATTCAGACCATATACAGGGTGAGTCACCAAACATTACCACCTCAAATATCTTTGTTGTTTCTAAAGATACGTAAAATATGGTAAGGACAAAGTTGAATGGTACAATGGGGCTGACACGATGCAAAAAAAAAATTTAGTTTTTATGTCATTTTTTTGGAGATATCAAGGTCACCAAGACTTTTTTAAATGGAACCACCCTTTTTTAAACACCTACAATGATAGTCCCTTTCATTAGGAATTCAGTGACTATAATTAGTCCAAGGTCATTCAAGGTCAAGGACAGAAAAAACGTATAAAACTAAAATATGGAAGCAAAATACGTTTATCACGGTTGAGACGTTTATCGTAGTTGAAGTAAACATACTAAGGTCCTTCAATGTTATTCAGCATTCTTATTTACTATCAGTATGTTTCCAAACGCGATTCCGCTATGTTATATTCGATGACTGAAAAGTGTGATATGATCACGATTTTCTGTGAATGTAGAAAAAATGCAGTGCAGGCCCGACTACTTTATGAAGAAAGGTACCCCGAGCGAAACACTCCTTCTAGACGTACTTTCACTAATACGTACAGGTTGTTTCGAAGTACTGGAAGTGTACATGCAAGACAGTACAAACGGAAGAATCCCACGACTAATGAAGACAATGAAATTAATATTTTAGCAGCTATAGCTGTCAATCCTCACGTGAGTACGAGAAAAATTGCCCGGGAAGCAGGCATACGTCAAAGTAGCGTAATACGAATTCTGGCCCGACATAAATTTCATCCGTTCCACATATCGCTCCATCAAGAATTGCACGGGAATGATTTTCAAAATAGAATTAATTTTTGTCAATGGGGATTGCTTCAAAATCATTCATTTTTTTCTAATGTCTTGTTTACGGACGAAGCAACATTTACTAATCATGGCTCAATTAATCTACGGAACGCCCATTATTGGTCTGTGGATAATCCGCACTGGCTGCGAGAAATTGATCATCAAAGACAATGGAGCGTAAACGTGTGGTGTGGTATTTTGAACGACAAAGTAATTGGACCATATTTCGTTAACGGAATGATGACGGGACAGAAATACGCTCAATTTTTGCAAGAAGATCTGCCAATTTTGTTAGAAGATGTCCCTTTACAAAATCGCTACGATATGTGGTACCAACATGACGGTTGTCCTGCTCATTATGCACGAGTAGCAAGAGAAACGTTGGATTCTCGATATCCAAACCGATGGATTGGACGAGGCGAAACAGTTTCATGGCCAGCACGTTCGCCTGATTTAAATCCACTGGATTTCTTTTTATGGGGTCTGCTAAAAGAGACCGTGTACACGGATGCTCCAACAACAGTTGAAGATATGCGTCAGCGTATCATCACAGCATGTACGAATATCACGTCGGATACACTTATCAGAGTTCAACATTCCTTCAGAGCTCGTTTACAACAATGTATCGACGCAGACGGCCATCATTTCGAACATTTATAAAATACAGGTATTCTGCTTCCATATTTTAGTTTTACACGTTTTTTCTGTCCTGGACCTTGAATGACCTTGGACTAATTATAGTCACTGAATTCCTAATGAAAGGGACTATCATTGTAGGTGTTTAAAAAAGGGTGGTTCCATTTAAAAAAGTCAAGGTGACCTTGATATCTCCAAAAAAATGACATAAAAACAAAATTTTTTTTTTTGCATCGTGTCAGCCCCATTGTACCATTCAACTTTGTCCTTACCATATTTTACGTATCTTTAGAAACAACAAAGATATTTGAGGTGGTAACGTTTGGTGACTCACCCTGTATATTTAGAAGGCTACGGCTTCACCGTAATAACGGATCATAATAGTTTACGGTGGTTGAGAGAGAAAACTGCAGAATCCATCAGGGCGGCTAACGCGGTGGGCCTTGCAACTACTGGAATATGATTTCCAAGTAGTATATCGGCAAGGTGCCCTAAATAGAGTGCCGGATGCACTCTCGTGCGTTTTTTAGGGGGAAGGTGTCATTGGGGGGGGGGGTCCAGCCATGCTTACCTCCTCGTGATACAAGACCTATTCACGAAATGGATAGAATGCGTCCCGCTTCGACGTGCGACGTGTCCGAAAATCGCCGAGGCTCTCTAAAACTTAGTTTTTTCGCGATGAGGAACCCCCGACGTGCTATTAACCGATAATGGCACGGAATTTTCGAATAAATGCTTACGTGACCTTGCCGGAGAATACGGAATCCGGCTAAGCACGACACCCCCGTACCACCCGCAGGCGAGTCCGGTTGAGCGCGTAAATAAGATTTTAAAAACCATGATCATCGCGTACATAGGCAGGGACCATCGGTGTTGGGACGTGAACCTACCCCAATTCAGATTCGCTTACAATACAGCACGGCATTCCGTTTTACAGGCTTCCCCAGCCTTTTTAAATTTCGGGCAAAAGCCGCGACCGGCCAACTCCGCGAGAGCGAGCACCTAGCCGCCTATAGATTACGAGCTAGGTTCCCACGAGCGGTGAAAAGAAAGAGTCGACCAGCTACCAACGTTGAGGAGCTGGGTGCTCGAAAATTTGGTAAACACGTACCATCGACAGACGCGTTATTATAGTTTCCGACATAGCAATCGGGAGTTCGAGGTAGGGGTTAGAGTTTTAAAACGGCAACGCGTCCTCTCGTCAACGGCACAATACTTCGCGGCTAAATTAGTTCCGAAATACGTCGGACCGGTAATCGTACGAAAGAAAATCTCGCCCCTTGTTTACGGCCTGGTTACGGAAGACGGCAAAGATCTCGACAAGGCGCATGACCTAAAGGACTACCTTCCATCACGAGAGGAAAAAAATACGGCCTAAAATTAACAGTTTTTCTACGGCCGTTATTTACTGAAGATGGAAACTGGACGGGCTAATGGAGGTCCTTAACCGTTTGAGTCCCAAGCGGCGCGATCGCGCTGTTGAGATTTTATGTCGAGAAAACCCAGCACATTTCGAGCATTGTGGACAACTGACGGTGCATTACCGATTGTCGAAGTCGCGCGCTCAGATTTACTGACGCAAGTACATCACACAGCTCCTTTTAATGTAAATAGTACATTTTACAATAGGTAGAATAATACTATAATAATGCAATAATACATTACAAAATAAAAATTCTCATTTAGAGAAAGCGCGGTCGCGCTGTTTGAGATTCTTCGACAGTGTTTTTTCAATACCCCCTGGGACTCAAACGGTTAAAGCTGCCGAGGCCACCGAATATCGTTTGGAAATCGGCCGAGTATTGCAGGACCACCTGACCGCGATGTATAGGAAGGAGCGAAGGACAAATAATCCCCGTCCCCCGCCGATCGAAACACTGCCCCCCGGAGGCGGAGGTAACAGTGGAGGAGGAGCCGGAGAGCTCCGACACCCTCTACGTCCGATCAGCTGCCGGGCCACGACGATACCTTGAACAGAGACCTGGAGGAATTGCCATTGGACCCCCTGCCGGACCAGACGGTCGAGAATAACCCAGCGGTAGAGCCCGCAGCCAGGGTCGACGAGGAGCCGGAGGCCGTACCCGGTCCGCCCACGACGGACGACACCGGGGAAACGGAACTCGTCGGGTCCGCAAATCAGGGCGAGCCCGAGCCCGAGCCAGCAGGGTCGGAAGATTGGGGGGATTAACTCGATGCGGTGTCGAAGAACAACACCGATAGAAAGCTGCCGGAGCCAGCGACGCTGGCCGCGGGTCTCCAAGAGGACAAGGATGAGGAAACCCCTACGCCGCCCACGCCAACAACGCAGCGCAGTCAAAGCCCACAAGCGACCTCCGCTGACCCGCCGATGACAATGACGGACTTGTTCGAACTAGAACATCGAGAGGGCCTGGTACGCATCCAGCAGAGGCAGGCAGAGGAAGCCGCCAATGCACCCAGGGCTGTGCGACCTACCCCGATAGGAGAGCTGCCGAGATTCCCCTCCAGGACGGCCCCAAGGACGCCGAACCGCCGGATGGCCCCTCCCCCAAGTGCCGGAACCAGCCTGTTCGCAGAGGAGCCTTGTGACAGACAGAATGTGTGCTGGAGGTGCGGCCTTCGCGGCCATAAGCACCGATATTGCACGGCCCCAGAAACCACGTATTGTTTCCGATGTGGCCGGATCGGCTACACGATCAAGTCGTACCCGAAATGCGGCCAAACGTGGAAGGCCGGCGGGCCACATTACCCCTGGGGACATCAGGGCTAGGCCGCCCCAAGTGCCGTTTTTTTTTAACTTGCCGGTCCGCGCCCCCACCCTGTTCCCGAGTTGAAATTGTGCCGCCGCGGACGAACAGTCAAAGAAAATTAGCTTCAGTTTCTCTTGTATTTTTCTGATCCTGTTCCCATACTTATAAGGTACGACGAGATTAGGTTTTAAGATAAGCAGTTTTTTGTTATAGGATAGGTTACCTTTTTGTTTTGTGTGGGAATGAGTGAGTTATCTATATATACTAGAGTGGCTGCCGCGGATAAAGGGGGGGGGCGAAGTGTGTTCTGAGTATTTAGAATTGAGATTAAAGACTGGCGACGAGGCAACAGGAGGACAAATCTATATAATAAAAATCAAATGCTGTTCGTTGGTCACGACATCACGTGAGAACGGCTGGACCGATTTGGCTAATTTTTTTTTTTAATGTTCGTTGTAGTCCGAATCAGGTTTTTACGCAAAGAAAGTTTGGAAAAGTTGGCCGGAAATTGGAAAATTCGGGAAAAAATGAGACTACCCACACCGCGACCGCCGCCAGAGGGCCACGACGGCGGTATCTACCGCGGCCACCGCCAGATGGCCAACGCGACGTTGCGAGTTTCTCGCAATTAAAGTATTGCGCGGGCGGTATTAACACTTTGGCGTCCGCACGTTTCGTAAAGATTTGTTCGCTTCGCGCCGGCACCACTACCTCTGTTATTTCGCTTGTCGCCGGCTGGTTTTGAGGTTATTGGGAGATGATTTTTAAGTTTTTCTAATCTCATTGGTAGTGGTCACGAGTTTTCAATCCGTCTCACCTATTTTTATGAAAATGTACATATGTAAATAAATGTAAAATTTTTTTTTTAATTTAATTTTTTTTTTTTAATTTTTTTTTTGTAAATTTTTTTTCCGCAATGTCGATTGGAACGTCGGACAAGTCGTCCGCGCATTCTTCGTAAATAACAGTATCTTCTCCTTCGTCTGCCATGATAAATGTGTACAAATACTCATAAAAAAAAAACACTCGCTGACGTATGTAACTTATTCCACAGCTGTACAGCTTTATGCTAAAAATACTGTACCTAGAAATTTTTATAGTAAATTGAATTTTTAAATTTATGAGGGTGAATTTAAAAAGAAATTTTTATAGTAAATTTAATTTTAATGAATTATTTCGTAAAAATTATTTAAAAAGAAATTTTTATAATAAATTGAATTTTTAAATTTATGAGGGTGAGTTTAAAAAGAAATTTTTATAGTAAATTGAATTTTAATGAATTATTTAGTAAAAATTATTTAAAAAGAAATTTTTATAATAAATTGAATTTTTAAATTTATGAGGGTGAGTTTAAAAAGAAATTTTTATAGTAAATTGAATTTTAATGAATTATTTAGTAAAAATTATTTAAAAAGAAATTTTTATAATAAATTGAATTTTTAAATTTATGAGGGTGAGGGTGAGGGTTTCTGTAATTTTCATTACAGTGCCACCTGCCGGCAGGCGAAGGTCACCACTGTGGTGTTACCGGCCGCCGAGCGATGTTTGCGAAAGTCACCACTGTGGTGTCGCCGGACGCCATAGTGTTTATATGCGTAGCGGACGCGGATATTCACCTTATGTTAGCAATTGCTAAACATATCTATGCTATTGCCCGCTGTTGTACTGTTGTACTCTGTTGGTTTTCGACAAAATTTCAATATTAATTTTATTTATATTTTTACCCTGTTGTCCCCTGTTTTACTCGGTTTTACTCGGTTGTACTCGGTTTTTTGTACTCTGTTGGTTTCCGACTAAATATTAATTTTATTTTTATTATTATATAGAGATTGACCGTACATATTGTGTCGCAATCGACCAAATTTGTTTTGAATTAACCAAATTTTATAATCGCATTGCAATGCCGCCAATAAGACGGAGCAGTTTAGGTTGCAGAACTCGCAATGCTACAAAGCCAAGCGAATATTAGATCTAATCAAACTGTAGATCAACACGAAGAGCGACGTGAAATTGAACGGAATAGATTATCCCAAACACGCGTTCAGCACGTACACCAGAAGAACGAGAAAATGGAAACGAAGATGATATGCATCGAATGAGACATCATCGATCAGTAGAAACCAAAATCGCGCGACAATGCGAAGACAAACAAATGTTGCGTTGAATACTCATCGAGCTGCATTCCGTTATAACAAGACGATTGATTACAGTGCAGAAAAATCCGTTGCTATTGGAACCATGAGCGTTGTGTGCCCACATTGTAAGGCATTGAGATACAAAAATGAAACACCTGGATTGTGTTGCGCAAGTGGCAAAGTCAAATTGGCGCCATTGGTCCCGCCACCAGAGCCATTGCGCTCATTAGTTTCTGGAACAGGAACAGATTCCACACATTTCCTGACACAAATCCAGAAATACAATCGTTGCTTCCAAATGACTTCATTTGGCGCAACAAATGTGGTTCGGGACAATTTCATGCCCACTTTCAAGATTCAAGGTCAAATATATCATCGAGCAGGTTCGCTACTGCCATCGCTGGATGCAGACTATAAATTTCTGCAGATTTATTTCATGGGAAATTCACCACAAGAAGTAGATCAGCGTTGTGCACACAACAGTTCGGTGAAAAGACCAATTGTGGAACAACTGCAAACTTTTTTTCATCAACACAATGAATTGATTGCATTGTTTAAAACCGCACTGGACCGCATGTCATCTGATGATCACAAAATTGTAATCAGAGCCGATAAGACGCCTGCGGGAGAACACGCAAGACGTTTCAATGCGCCAACAATTGATGATGTTGCCATTGTCGTTGTTGGTGAAAATTTCGAATCCCGTGATATCGTTCTACATCGGCGGAACGATCAGCTGCAGCGTGTGTACGAAACGCACCGATCATATGATGCGTTGCAATATCCCATCATATTTTGGGAAGGTGAAGACGGTTATCATTTCTCGATCAAGATGATAAATCCGCTTACAGGCGTTGAAACGAACAAAAATGTCAGTTCAATGAACTATTATTTATATCGACTGATAGTTCGTGAAAATGAAGACAATCACATCTTGAAATGTCGGCGTCTATTTCACCAATATGCTGTCGATATGTATGTCAAAGTTGAAACTGAGCGATTGACATTCACTCGCTGTAATTGCCCGGATTGCCGCAGCATAATCTCCAATTGAAAGTCGGATCGGTAATCATAATGTTGCGAAATATCAATCAACCACGTCTTTGTAATGGCACTCGACTTGCGCTGAAGAAATTGATGAACAACGTCATCGAAGCAACAATTCTTACAGGAAAGTACAAAGGAGAAGATGTTTTGATACCACGCATCCCAATTATTCCGATCGACATGCCATTCGACTTTAAACGCTTGCAATTTCCGACGCGGCTTGCATTCGCAATGACAATAAACTAATCACAAGGGCAGTCATTGAGTGTTTGCGGCATTAATCTTGAAAATCCATGCTTCTCGCATGGTCAATTGTATGTGGCCTGTTCCCGTGTCGGAAAACCATCAGCTTTGTTTGTCTAAGCGCCAGAAAACGAAACAAAAAATGTAGTGTATCATAACCAATTGAGCACAGAAAACCAATTGAATTGCATTGTCCGCTTACAGGCTTTGAAACGAACAGAAAAGTCAGTTCAATGACTGTATGTCAGTTCATATCGACTGATGGTTCGTGAAAATGAGGACAATCACATCTTGAAATGTCGAATCTTGCCATTCCGTGAAATCCATCAAATACTCAAAACTGCAAGTATGTGACCAAAGGAAGCCCACTTTCAAGATTCAAGGTCAACACTTTAATTGCCAGAAACTCGCTACGTCGCATTGGCCATCTGGCAGTGACCGCGATAGGTGACGCCGTCGTGGCCCTCTCGCGGCGGTCGCGGTGTGGGTAGTCTCATTTTTTCCCTAATTTCAATGTTTCCGGGCAACTTTTCCAATTTTTTTCGTCAAATGCTCATCAAATATGAACATTGTTTTCGATGATATCGCAACATGCTTCCCATCAAAACCGATTGATTTGTGGACCAAATACAAAGATAACAATCCAGATTTGCAACTAAGCGAGGAAGATCACAACGAGGCATTGATATTAATTGCTAAAGTCCAGTCGTTCAAAAGTTGTGATGTCATTGGTGCGCGCATTGTGCGCAGCCCGGAAGGGCAACCCGACCGGAGGGCCTGGCTGCGAGTGCGTGCCGAAGGCACGTCACGAGTAGCTAGTATTAAATAAATAGTAGTTGTCGGAACATATAGGTCTCTAAATTTTTTTGCGTTGCGATAACCGCATCCCCTCAAACTCCCTCCGAGTTAAATAAGAATTTCGTGAACCAGAGTAAGTTGGTGCCAGCCGGAGGCGGGTGTCTCGCCCGAACCTTTGTGATTGTACTGTAAGTATTTATCTTGAAGTATCTTGGTGACGGGTATTTGTCGGTAAAATTTTATTTGTGTAATCCATAGGGCTCTCTGAGGTTGAGCGTTCGCTGCCGAGCCCGCGAAAGCCTGATCGCTGGCAGCCACCGGTACGGCCAGGTCTCTTTCGGGGGGGGGGGAGTTGTGACGTGGCAAAATTACATACGTCCCTCCGAACCGTTAATGGGAGACCGGACCGCCCTCTGGCCATGCCAATGCGATACCGGCACTTGCAAACGCTCTCCCTGGGAAAGTCAAGAGACTCCAAGGGTAGCGTAATAATGCGTTTTGAACGCCGTGCGATCTGGATCGCGTACCGCGCGGCCGATGCGCGGCCCGACCTCATAGCCCATAAATACTCGGAGTTTCCCAGGTTTTCTCCCGTCCGACAGGAAGAAAATCGAGGCAACGTGACAACATGTATATATACATATGTATATATTGTGACGTGGCAAAATTGCCACGTCCCTCCGAGCCTGTGGCGTAAAACCGGGCCCCTCTCTGATCTTACAAATACGATATCGGCACTCGCGAGCGCTCTCACTGGGACGGTCTCGATAGACTAAGGGCAGAGTGATAATACGTTTTAAACGCCGCGCCGCTTGGCGCGACGCGAATTGCAGGATCGTATCCGGGTCCCAGGGGGACCCGAACCCTTTTTTCCTACCCTGCAGCAAGCGGGAAACCTCGAGGAGAGGCGCTCCCAGGACGTTCCGGAGGAAATCCCGCAAAAAGACAACGAGGGATGTTCGATTCGTCGCGGGCAATCCTCGTATATCCGGCGTGTGGCAATCGAGGATGCCACAACTGCGTGAAGCATGTTCCTTTGTCCCAAAACACATTGCGCAAAGAGCCCTTTTCCGATTTTTGTCCGTCCTTCGAGCAATCACGAAGAGTGCTAATCCTTACTCAAGTCATTTCAGCGACTACTATCACCAAAAATTAATCCTGGGTAATCGCGTACCTATCGACGAAGATGAAATTATTGAATATCTTCTCGAAGGAATTCCAGATGCGACATTGCGAAATCAAGCCCGCATAGAAAGATTCAGGACGGAAGCTGATCTTTTCGCCGCGTTCGAGAAGGTTGTACCACCAGCGGCGGTCGACGTTAGCCGATTTCCGAGGAAAGCGACAGGAGCCAGTGGATACATGGAGAAACCAGGACCACGAGCCGCGGACAGTCAGCAGCAGATCGTCGAGAGATGCCACAACTGCGGAGGGAGAAGACATCGAGCAGTCAAGTGCCCGGTGAAGGACAAAGGCTCAAAATGTTTCCACTGTTGAGAATTTGGGCACGTCGCCTCCAAATGTTCAAAGAAGACGTCAGCCGTGGTGGACGGCAGTTTCGTCGAGGCAATAGCGAAAGGGAAGTACCTTAAACCAGTAGCAATAAATAACTCAGAGATAACCGCTCTTATATACACCAGAAGGAATGTAACTTTAATGCGAGCAGTCGTTTACAATGAAATAGGCGCGCTGCGTTTGCAACACAATCAAGTTTTCTTTGACGGTATAGGATCCGCATCAAATAAAACTCTAGGGGATTTCACAACCACCATCGAGATCGAAGGGTTCACATACCCCATTGTGGCGCACGACGTGCCTGAGTCTTTTATGCGCTATAGCCTGCTATTAGGGATAGATTTTCTAAATACCGTCCAACTGGGCGAAGCCCAGCCGTCGGAAAGCGATCCGAGGTGCTACAGATAGACGTGTGCGTAAAAGCGAGCCAAATAGATACATCTCACATAAGAGGTCCGCAGGTCAGAAAACGCGTGGCGTCCGTGGTAAAAAATTACGAACCGAAAAAGGTGCACGACGTAGGAATTGAAACGACAATTATTTTAACCCTTTGCACTCCAGCGGCGCCGAAATTGCGCCTGCCAGATTTGAAGTGTCAACTCGAGCGACGCCGATGCGGCGCCCGACTGATTTGAAGTATCGATTCGAGCGACGCTGCTGCGGCGTTACAGTCTTTTGTAACTCGATCTGCTTATTTACGATATGTGATAAGATATTCCTCCCGGAAATACTTTCGTGGACCAGGCTCGGCTTACACTTTTAGCCAAGTCTTAGATCTGTTTAGTTAGTCTCAGCATAGCATTCGCTTGAAACAGTCTTGGCAGTGAATATAGCAACTGAAAAGTTTTTGAGCCCCAAAAATATGGATCAAGGTCAGATCAGCTCAAGTTCGGACGAATTAAATTTTGCCACTTTGGATGAAGAAATTACATTGATCTCCGACGGATTACGCCACGAAACAAACGATTCCAGTGGAGAAGATAGTGAGGAAGTAAGAGGTGTGAGACAACGCAAAATTAGAATTATAGAGAGCGAAAGTGAAGTTGAAAGTGAAGTCGAAAGTGGAACTGCGAAAGATGCAAGCAGTTCAAACTGGGTACTTTGCAAAGAGTACGAAGAAATACCGCCAAACGTACAATTTATACCTGACCAAAACCTCACAGCATCACAAATAATTTCTAATATCGAACAATCAATGCATTTTTTTAAACTGTTTTTCACCAATGACCTCGTGGAAAAAATTGTTTGTGAAACCAATACATATGCAAAACAAAAATTGGAAGGGAAGACGCTATCTGCAAACTCGATATGGCGAAGATGGCATGATGTGAACAACGCAGAATTCTGAGCATTTATTGCAGTTATAATCAATATGGGCACAATGCCGTTGGCCAATTTGCAAGAATATTGGTCGAGGAATATCGCTAGTTATATTCTTTTCGGACACATTTACAAGAGACAGATTTAGCCAAATATTCTGGATGCTTCACCTGAAAACTATTTCACCACACAACACGAATCCAAGAACGCGTCTACAACGAGTAAGTTGCTTTTTGGACTACATCAACTCAAAGTTCTTGGATTATTTTATACCGGGAGAGCATATATGTGTCGACGAGTCAACGATAAAGTTCAAGGGTCGGATTTCGTCCATAACATACAATCCTAAGAAACCGACAAAATGGGGTATCAGACTTTATACTCTAGCTGACTCGAAGACTGGCTACGTTTGCTGCATTTTGCCATATTATGGATCACTCACAACAGAGCGCTTGGCCAGACACGATTTACCTGTTTCATCTAGAATTCCGATTCACTTATACAACATGTTGTTGGAGAAAATTTCAGGTGCTCAGGGGCACCATATGTACACGGATCGGTATTATACTAGTTATGATTTAGCTCAAGAACTAGCCAAATTGAAATGCAATATCACTGGAACGATCTTAACAAACAGGAAAGGATTGCCCAAAGAAATAAAAGAGCCAAATTTATCGAAAGACTCCACGGTCGCGTATCGACGGGGCAACACCTTACTTTTAGGGTGGAAAGACAAGAGGATTGTCACTTGTTTAACTACAAGGGGTAACACAGGAATGTTGACGGTCAAAAGAATTATACGAGGTGGTGTGGAAGTACTCGTCAAGAAACCCAAGATTGTGTTGGATTTTATAAAATATATGCGTGGTGTTGATCGGGCCGATCAATATGCATCAACGTATTGTTTTCTGCGAAATAGTGGCGTAAGCGATTTTTTGAGGCATGGAAATTTGCCTCATCAATTCTTACCTTCTCTATAAACAAGAGAAGACTAAAAAAGGGGAAAAGCCACTGAGTCATTTGCAAATTTTAAAAACACTTGTTGAGCAATTGAGAGGAACATATCGCCAGCATCGTGAGCAAGCGTCTACGTCGCATTCCGATGACATCAGACTCAATGGAAAGCTGCACATCGTACTTAAAGGGCCGAAAAGGAACTGTAAGGTTTGCTCTGACCGTAATACGCCTGGAGGTAGGCGGGAAGTAACATATTATTGTGATACGTGTCCTGATAAACCTAGGATGCATCTTGGGCATTGTTTTACGAAATATCATACAAAAACTAATTACAGAGTGTAATATTTCTCAAATTTTGTTTTTTTTATATAAAAATAAATAAATTGATGAAATTTTATTATTTGTATACGTTTGTTTATAAATGATTTTAAAGTACTTGTAAAATGTTTCCCTAATTTGGCCGAAACCGTCTCGAGTTGCTGGTTTGCACAAGCGAAAAGGGCCTCGAGTGCAAAGGGTTACAAGACGAGGAGCCCGTCTACCAACGAGCTAGACGTTTGTCAGTGCTAGAACGGGGCGAATCAAATACACATATACGGGAGTGGCTGCGCAACGAAGTTATTCAATCCTCGTTATCCGATTTCGCAAGTCCGGTTGTTCTAGTGCGGTATCTATCCTTAAAAGAGCTTCTAGAACACGAGCGGGTCACCTCGTTCAATGAAAGTAGATGCGAGTTGAAGGAATGCGCGAAAGAAGAGATCGCGGAAATCCAGCGAGAAAATAAAAGTAGTTTCGACAAACGCAGGAAAAATACTAAATCCTATGCAATCGGTGACTTAGTAGCGATTAAGAGGACTCAATAAGGACCAGGTACGGAAAGGTACGAAATTTTCGGTACAGTATTTCGACCCTTATCGGGTGGCGAAAAGCCTTGTGTAGCGATCGGTACGTAGTGGAGAAGGTAGGGTATCATGATGGACCGACAGTAACAAGCACGGCAACCGAGTATATGAAAAGTTGGATCCATGACTCAGACTCTGACCAGAGTGATGAAGGGAGCGTAGAAAACGTCTGGGGCCAGACGTTGGTGTAGGACAGCCGAGTGTAGGAGACGAAAAATCGCGAATAAAACCAGCCGGCATCGACGGTTAGAAGGAGGGCTAAAAACGCGTATGAATGCCACCAGCTAGGACACGCGGAGAAGCCGCTCACCGGTGTCAACGGCCCGCGAAATAAACATTGCCGAAAGGTGAGCGGCCGAGGAGCGAGTGCGCGAGAGAGAGAGAGAGAGAATGCGCGTGTAAGAAGGAAAACAACGTAAAAAGCGATGACCGCCAAAATCAGTGTGGCTATGTGCGTATGTGAGAATGATATATAAGCGAGCGTGTAGTCCGAGATAGCGAGTAATTATGAGTCAGAGAGAAGATTATAATAAAATCACGCGCGTTAAAACTACGAGGGATATTTCTCTTAACCGACACTTCGAACCATATCCCTACATACAGTGACTCCCAAAAATATTCGGACACTACATATAACTAACTTTATGATTTGATAATTCGTTTGTTGATAAAGCAATGACACTGGAAATTGTTTCTAGCAATAAAACATTTATTAATGTTGATAAACTGTGACGTGGCATAAATGCCTACGTCCCTCCGAACCGGTGGCGGAAGACCGGGCCACTCTCCGATCATGCGTTTACGTACGGCACTCGCGAGCGCTCTCCCTGAGACGGTCTCGAAAAGACCAAGGGCTGAGTGCTAATGCGTTTTAAACGCGAATTCCATGATCGTATCCGGGCCCCAGGGGGACCCGGACCCCTTTTTCCTATCTGGCCGCTAGCGGGAAACCTCGAGGAGAGGCGCTCCCCGCGACGTTCCGTAGGAGTTTCCGCACGACGGCAACGAGGGAGAAGCCGAGCCCGGGTTTACCAGCCTGGAGGAGCCAGCCAAGGAATTCGCACAGGAGGCAAACATCTTCTCCACCTCGTGGCTGCCTCGCCCGCCGAAGGAATGTGTGCGACGCGGGATTGGCTCGGACTCTTCCTCCGCGGGAGAATGGACCAATCGGTGGCGGTCATCGATACCGGTTGCCGAACGTCGTGGGCCCAGGACCGCCGGGCGCGGCCCTGCCGCGCCGAATTATGCGATAGGTCCGAGCGCGGGGATAGGAAAAATTAGGAAAGTGGGGGACGCCTCGCTTCCGCGTTCACGAGCGAATACGAAATAGGTCACTGTGCCAAACGCTATCACGCGTAGTAGACGGGTTGACTTTTGCCTAGATCGTTAAGAAAGTAGTGTAGAACACCGCATTATTGGAGAGCTGCTGCCGGTGAAGCCCAGAGAAAGCTGTGCCGAGTGGTAAGTGCCGATCAGGCTTTCGTATTTCGACTAATATCGTTGAACATTTCGCGTTGGCTTGGGAACGTTTTTCGCGAACGACCTGTGTTTCGCGTTGCGTACGACGAATTCCCGTGGTGTCGTGAATCACGTCGGAAAGTAAATCGCGTAAGGCCCGGGATCGTCGGTCGGGAGAGCGTACGGGTCGGGTTTGTAACGCGAATCCAGTCGGACAGCGGGGGGCCGCGGGACCGTCTCATTACGGTTGTCCGTCGCCGGGTTTGTAACGCGGAGTCGCGGATTCGCGGGGGATCCGATACGCCACCGATATTTCGCGGGGAGAAATCCCAAACAAATAGTGACCTTCGAGACTGCCCACGGTGGGACGCCGCGACGTGCCGTAGCGTTTTCCGACTCGTGCCGACGGCTACAGTCCAAGCGTAATTTTCCAGTCGCGTATACCATCGGAACTCGGTCGAAGTAAGCTCGATAAACTCAATAGAATCGACGCCGTCCATCGCGTCCTCGAGCGGGTTCGACGCGAATAAGTTAGAATCGAGCGAAATAGCGCGATCGGCCTAGAATCTGCCGTGTTATCATCGTTATCGCGCGGGCTTTTTCTCTCGACGCTGCCGGTCTATCTCCCGGCAGCCGTGTATAACATCGACGTGAAATAAACGTTTGTTAAAAGCCCTAACTCGTCTCTAATTATTACGAGAAACCTTCCCGTCGCGGGGAACGTCCCGTATTCCCTTCGTAAGAATCCTGGCCCCGGGTACGCTATCCAGGAGATCGCGCGACACTCGTAGACTCGAAATTGCGCTTCGCTTTCCGAAATTTCGCGAACTTCTCGCGTGGCACCACGAGGTGCCTGGCGCCCGTTCGGAGAACCTAAATTTCGTTCCAATTCCATCGAAGTAAAGTCTACGAGTCGTCGTTTGTCCCGGGTGGACCATGTACCGCGCGGCCGATGCGTGGCCCGGCCTCACGGCCCATAAAAACCCAGTGTTGACCAGATTTTCTTCCGTCCGACGGACAGCAAAATCTGGCCAACGTGACAAAACATATATAATTTATTTGAAAAATATGCATACGTTTTATAATAAAAATTATTAAACGAAATCATGGACCATTTGTGGCTCACAAAAATATTCGGAGACGTATTATATTTCTCTGGCAATCTCCTTCTGGGAACGCGATATTCCAAGAACGCGAAAACGTTTGTTTACAAACAGACTCTCGTGGACCATTAGATGTCCATGCCACCACACTACTGTCAGTATTAAACGTGAATTCGTTCAAAATGGGTCGCAAAGAAAAAAATACGATTTTCGATGTGCGACAGCTTGTAATTTTTCATCAAGAAAAAGGAAAAACCTATCGCAAAATTAGTGCAATGCTTCGTATAAGTAAGAGTACTGTTGCAGATATCTGTCGACGATTTTATATTGAGAATCGCATTGATTCTATTCCGCAAAGTGGAAGACCAAGTCTCTATGTACGAGGGAGAAAAGCAAAATTATTCGGAAGGTGAAAAAAAATCCGCGCTTAAGTGCTCCAAAACTAGTTAGTGAGCTATTAGAAGATAGCTCCAAAAATGTGTCAGCCGAAACAGTTCTGAGAACGCTGAGGCAAGCTGGTTACAATGGAAGAGTAGTTAGAAAGAAACCATTTATCAACGAAAAGAATAGGAATAAACGAAAAACCTTTGCAAGAGAGCTAATTTCTAAGGAGGAGACATGGTGGAAGGATGTAATATTTGCTGATGAAAGCAAATTCAATCTGTACAATTCCGATGGGAGAGCGATGGTGTGGCAGAAAGCGAATACAAAGTTTAATTTTGAAAATACAAGAGGTACAGTGAAACACGGCGGAGGTAGCGTAATGGTCTGGGGTTGCATTTCGTCATATGCAGTCGGTAACCTAGTGTTTATTGACGGCATTATGGACAAAAATCATTATTTAAATATACTCAAAAATAATTTAGTTCAGAGTGCTGAAAAATGGGGCTTAATAATAATTTTAAGTTTTACCAAGACAACGACCACAAGCACAAGTCACGTATTGTGCAAGAATTTTTATTATACCGCTGCCCCAAAATTCTTAATCCTATTAATCCTATCGAGAATTTATGGGATGAATTAGATAGAAAAATTCGAAAAACCCCAATTACATCGATAGCCGAATTAAAACAATGACTTACAACTGAGTGGTCGAATATGTGTTGAATATTTAAAAAAAATTATAAATAATATGCCAAACAGGTTAAGACATGTCCTTAAACAAAATGGTTATGCCACGAAGTATTAAACAAATTTTGTAATGCTAAATTACATTATCTAAATAGAAAAATGAATATTGTCCGAATATTTTTGTGAGCCACAAATGGTACATTGTTTCTTTTAATAATTTTTATTATAAAATGTATGTATATTTTTCAAATAGATTATTTATGTTTATCAACATTAATAGATGTTTTATTGCTAGAAACAATTCTCAGGACGATTGCTTTATCAACAAACGAATTATCAAGTCGTAAAGTTAGTTATAGCTAGTGTCCGAATATTTTTTGGAGTCACTGTATTCAGTCAGTCTCATAAGTATTCGTATCCTCGTAGCATATAAGAGAAAGGCTATAGCCGGTTTTGGGGGTCAAATCTGCCCTGGAAGGTATTTTATTCTAATTTGCGCCATTCGATAGACAAAAAAAAAAGATACTTTCCAGCCAAGTTTTTTAGCCCGATAGCTCATCTGTAAGGGTAGTTATTGAGGGAAAACGAAAATTCAGTTTTTGGCCCATTTTTCCCATTTAATGACAATTTAAAATTCTAAAAAAAATCTGACACATTTCGGATACCAAACCACATACTTTGAGCCGTTTTCAGATTTTTCCGTTGCAAACTCCGGTTGTAAAAATCGAAAAACACGAAAAAAATCGAAAAAAAAAGATTTCATATGGAAAGCTAAGAGACACTAGAACAGAATTAATTTAGCAATTAGGTATTGTCCTAAGTATTATGCTCAATTTTTGTCAACCCCCTGCGTGTGGTGCGTCATAGTAGGAAAAAAGAAAAACCGCTTTTTTCGGCGTTTTTTCCGTGAAAAAGTAAGTTATAATTTTCATAAAAATATGTAGGATGGCAAAAACTGCCGAACGCGATCGGCGGTTAGGACGCCCCGACCGCGAGCGTGTTTTGGCGGAACGGCGTCAATGTCGCCAAAACACCGGGCGACAGGTGAATGCCCGAGCGAGCGAGCGCATGCGAGTGAGTGCGAGAGAGAGAGAGAGAGTATGTGTGCGAGAGAGAGAGTATGAAAGGTGCTAATGACCTGCGTATGAATGTGATCGAGGACGAATGTGTGCATGCCGGCGATCGGCCTATATATGCGAGGTAGGTCGCGGTCGCGGAGAGAGTGTTTGACAAGGAGTAGGAGAGTACAGAGTTGAGCGAGAGTGTACGAGTATATAGAACGAGAGCGCGTGAGAGAGAACGAGAGAGACTACGAGTGTCTACCGGCTTGGAGGAGCCGATCGAGTCGAATCCGCGTTATCGATTGTTGCTGTGTTCGCTTGTCTTAATAAATCTGTTTATTACAAAAGAGCCATTAATTCCGACCAGCCTGACGCCAAATCCCTACAAATATATTATGTAATATTAAACATTCCTAAGTTCAGACAAAACATCGTCCAGACTTTAAAAATTGCGTAGTACAAAAACAACAATTATACTATGCAGGGTATATTCGAATATTTCGAAACTATTTTTAACAGCGGCGGTTGGTTCAGTGGCTATGGTCTCCGACTGCGGAACCGCTGAAGACTTTTTTTAGCAGGTTCGAATACCGCTGCGGGCCAATTTTTTTTCTTCGTTAATCAGATGTTTTTTCGATTTCTAACCTTATGATTGTTGTTACGCTATTGTAAAAACATTTTTTGACTATGTTTAAACTATTTTTTAATAATTTTTCGAAAAAATATTTTTGGACTACTTTCGGTCTTTAGTTGTTTACGGGCTGTATATCTTATCTACTAAACATTTTTTTACGTGGAATAAATGCATCGATTTGAGCGCGACCAAGTTTCTGATTTTTCTCATACACTCATGAATTGCTTTTTAAAGGATATTCTTCCTTTCCATTCTGGTGTTAGGATGTTTTCCCGTCAGCATATCATTGAACATGAAACTTCGAATGTCGCTAAAAAATTGTATAATATTGACAATCAATATATAATCGAAAAAAGTATCTTTATGTAATCCTTGTACCGTTTACACGATAAATGGATATATCATTGACATCTTCGAACCTTTTTATGCCAACCAGAATGATGCTGAAATCATACAGATCGCTCTTCGAGATCCCAATGGCTATTATGAAACGGGGAGACGTTTGTATTGTAAATAGATCGCGGTTTTCGTGAAGTTAAATCACACTTAGAAGAGTGTGGTTTTTATGTTTTCATACCTAAACTAAAAGTCAATCGTTCTTAACGAACTACTGAGAGTTCAATTCATCTCGTAAAGTTACTAAAAGTTGGTGGGGTTTGTCTAGGCTATACATGGCATATTAGGGAAAAATACCTGCTTTTACAAAAACAGCTCGACAATACACTTCTTCCTACAGTCAAATCATATTTTATGTTTCCCAAATAATAAGTTCGGCAAAAGACTAAATTCTGATGTCACACTTTTCGATGACATAACTGACACGATATTGGGGGAAGATAAAGTAATAAATAGTTTAGCACAAGTGGAAGCGCAACACTGGAACCGCGAAAAACGCCATTTAAAAACATATCTTCCACAGATATTTTCGATTTTCCGGAAATGACAGAAGACGATTTAAAGATAATTTTCAATGGTAATCGCTTTTCACTAAATAATCATTGAGACATAGTTCGGCCAGCAGAGATACTCACTAGAATTTTCAACAACGACCAAACAACACCGACAATTGACGAAGATAGCGACGAAGACTGAAAACGCCATACATGATTCCACCACACACCAATCCACCTACAATCATTACAGATAAGTATTCCTAATAATAATTCATGTATATATGTTCTGTCACAAAAATAATGAGTCACTTATTCCACGTAAAAAAATGTTAAGTAGATAAGAAATACAGCCCGTAAACGACTAAAGACCGAAAGTACTCCAAAAATATTTTTCCGAAAAATTATTAAAAAATAGTTTAAACATAGTTAAAAAATGTTTTTACAATAGCGTAACAACAATCATAAGGTTAGATATCGAAAAAACATCTGATTAACGAAGAAAAAAAATTGGCCCGCGGCGGTATTCGAACCTGCTCAAAAATGTCTTCAGCAGTTCCGCAGTCGGAGACCATAGCCACTTTTTTTTTTTTTTTAAACAAAGCGTTTATTGTGCCATATAACGAAACAGAAAAAAGATAACAAGAGTACATATTTACAGAGCGGTACAATAAACTTAAACGCTAAACAAAAATTATAACAATTTGTGTATTAATTTCGACTAAACTAAAGGACCGGCAATCCGGTTACGCACTGTTTGAGGCGCTGTCATTTTTATTGCATTTATTGCACGTGTGGTGTTTAGAGCAAGGAGTGGGTTTTGCTTATAGGCTAGCGGGGCTTGTTATGTACAGCGGGGCACGGTTTGAGGAACGCTGTACATGAATACTTAACTTATAGGTGTTGCGGTGTATAGGTAAATGAATGACACTTTTATGTGTAATTTTAATTTGCTTAATTCTAATACGGGTGAAACCTGAGCCAGTTGAGGGTTATAATCTAGATTATGGTTACGGCTAATGCTAAAGGTACGCAGGTACTTATTCTATGTCTTTGGCGGCGCTGATACATTATTGCTTTGGTGGCGCTATTGTGTGAATTGAGGTGGTTCGCCAAGCCACCAGTATATTTTTGTGTTTTTTCTGTGATCGTCTTCTGTGTCGTATTTTGTAAGTTTGTGTCGGAATCGCATGGCTGTGTCGTGAATGTTGCAGTTATTGTTGTATTTTATGGTTTTATTGTTGTTTTTCCTATTATGGTGATATATTATTGGGTGTCCGAGTGTGTTTTGAATGAGTCCTGTGTTGTCTAGGTGTATGAAGGCTTCTGGGGGTATGTAACCTGTGTGTTTCGTGCTTTCGTGGTATAGAGGGTTAGGGTATGTGAAGCTGAAGATTAGGCTATTGTTGTGTACTTTGCGTGTATGCGCCCAGTGGTTTCTGGCTAGTTTTAACATGTGTATGTCTATTCTGGTGATTTTGGCTTTGGTCAGGAGGTTGTAGTTGCTTATGTATTTGGTGTAGTTTGACTCTGGTGTTTTGTAAGTGTTTAGGCAGGCACGTAAGCATTTTCTCTCTAGTAGCCGGATTCTGTCCATGGTGCTGGCGCTTATATTGAACCATATTGGGAACCCGTAGAAAATGATGGGTTTTATTAATAATTTGTAACAGAGGAGTTTTACCTCTGCGTCGAGGTCTTTCGAGTAAAAGAGTCTTTTGTTAGCGGCAAAGGCTTTTTGTGCTTTGCCTATTTGTATATTGACGTGATCGTTGAAATTTAGTTTAAAGTCTAAGTGTACGCCTAGGTAACGCACAACCTTTTTGTGGGGAATTTTGATGTTGTTGTCTTTGTTGTCCCGTATGTGAAAGTGTTTGGCGTTCGTGCGTACGTCGTGGTTTGCGTCTGAGATATTGGACATGTATGGTCTGAATAGGATTGTCTCGCATTTGCTTGTGTTTATTTTTAGTCTCCATGTGTCGAAGTAGTCTTGTATTTTGTTGAATAGGTCTTGTAGCTTAATCTGTAATTTGGAGGGTTTGTTGTCACTAATGTAGATCAGTAGACCATAGCCACTGAACCAACCGGCGCTGTTGAGAATAGTTTCGAAATATTCGAATATACCCTGCATAGTATAATTGTTGTGTTTGTACTACGCAATTTTTAAAGTCTGGACGATGTTTTGTCTGAACTTAGGAATGTTTAATATTACATAATATATTTTTACGAAAATTATAACTTACTTTTTCACGGAAAAACGCCGAAATAAGCGGTTTTTCTTTTTTCCTACTATGACGCACCACACGCAGGGGTTTGAAAAAAATTGAGCATAATACTTAGGACAATACCTAATTGCTAAATTAATTCTGTTCTAGTGTCTCTTAGCTTTCCATATGAAATCTTTTTTTTTCGATTTTTTTCGTGTTTTTCGATTTTTACAACCAGAGTTTGCAACGGAAAAATCTGAAAACGGCTCAAAGTATGTGGTTTGGTATCCGAAATGTGTCAGATTTTTTTTAGAATTTTAAATTGTCATTAAATGGGAAAAATGGGCCAAAAACTGAATTTTCGTTTTTCCTCAATAACTACCCTTACAGATGAGCTATCGGGCTAAAAAACTTGGCTGGAAAGTATCTTTTTTTTTGTCTATCGAATGGCGCAAATTAGAATAAAATACCTTCCAGGGCAGATTTGACCCTCAAAACCGGCTATAGCCTTTGCTGATATCAAGTGGTACATGTAAGATTCTGCAGTAAGTTTTTTGTTACGAATAAACAGAGGCATAAACTATATGTATACAAAATTTTAACAAAATTGAATTATTGATAACAAAATTATATTAATTTTAATCTACATAATACATAATAACATACCACAAAATTATTCGTACCACGCTTGACAGAGTTGAGTTTATTTTGCTTATAAACATTGTTTCACTTTCTTATAAACATTGATTGCCAGAGGTCATAGTCGAATAATTGAGTTTCAGTTACTTAGTCTTAGTCAAAACTTTGTGAAAATAACATTGATAATCGAAAATGAGTTGAAATAAGGCCGAGACTACTGTAGAAGAGCGTAAAATAATTTTTAAATTGCACCAAGAGGGCAAAAGGTACGTTGAGATAGCAAAACTTATTGGCAGAAGTAAATCTACTATCCAATACATAATTAAACGTGTAAAAACTAATAATATTTTGTTAAACAAAAAACGTGTTGGAAGACCAAAGATTTTAACTGCTCGGGAAGGAAAGACTAATACGTCAAGAGCAAAACATCCAAGAATTAGCACCCCTAAGATAGTCACAATGTGCAACAACATGTTTAATAAAACAGTTTCTGCTGAAACTTGTCGGAGAATATTAAGATCTGAAAATTTTCATGGTCGAGCAGCTAGGAAAAAGCCCTTCATTAATAAGATTAACAGAGCAAAGAGATTAGCATTTGCGAAAGAATACGTAAATAAGAGTACTACCTTTTAGCAAAAAGTTATTTTCTCTGATGAATCCAAGTTTAATATTTTTGGATGTGACGGAACAGGAAAAGTTTGGAGAACGCCTAACAAAGAACTAGAATTACAAAATCTACGACAGACTGTGAAGCACGGCGGAGACTCTGTAATGGTTCGGGGCTGCATGGCAGTATCCGGTGTGGGTAATCTTGTATTCATTGATGGACTTATGGATAAATATAAATATAAAAGTATTCTTGAACAAAATCTGCAAGAAAGTGCAGTTAAATTGGGTATGCCAGACGATTATTACTTTCAACATGACAACGACCTGAAGCATACTGTTCAAATAGTTCGTGAGTGGATACTTTATCACATTCCTCATTTTTTATCCACACCACCTCAGAGTCCGGATGTGAATCCTATAGGAAATTTGTGGGCAGAAATAGAGAAAAGACTACGCAAACATGAAATTTCAAATAAACAAATACTAAAAGAAAAAATTCTAGAAGTTTGGAATCGTATTGAACAAAGCACCACTGAAAAATTAATAAAAAGTATGCAAACTAGATTAATTGAAATAATTAAGCACAACGGTGGACCGACGAAATACTAAAAAAATCATAAGTTATTATAATATGCGATTTTTCTTATACGACGTATACCGGTACGAATACTTTCGTGGACTGTTATTATGTACTATGTAGATTAAAATTATCTTGGTTTATCAATAACCCAAATTTGTTAAAAGTTTGTACAAATAAAATTTATATATATGTTCATTCGTATCAAAAGAGTTATTGCAAAATCTTACCTGCATCATTTGATTTCAACAAATTTGTTTTTCAAGCAACAGGGGTATAAATACTTATGGTACTGACTGTATATACGCGTGCACGATGGAGCGAGACGGAGAAGGATTTATAAAACGACTTAAAATTAGAGAAACGGTGATAATTAATATTAAGGAATTAAGGATAGTAATAACGATAAATATAGGAAAGAACTAGCGTGTAATTGGCGAGATAATATAAGAAATAACTAATACTAATGGTAATATAAACCGCAAGAAATTAGTATGAGGATACTATGATAATAGTAATAATAATAATAACGAGAGAACGACGAGAATAATGGAAATAATACGCAAGGAAATAGTAAAATGAAATAGAATTGGAAATTGAATTAGAAATAGGAAATAGGAAACAGCGAACGAAACTGGCACTGTTCACACACGCACTGTACTACACGACGCGGCCGGTATGAGAGCTGAAACGAGACTGACTGAAGAGCTGGATGAGAGACAAAGAGCGCCGTTGTGGTCAGGAATGTCTTTGTTCGTCGCGCGCTAAGGAATGTCATTGGCGTAATTATCAAATATTCGCACGGTTTAGCATTTCGAATTTCTAATCATGCTCGAAGCTATTTTACTAGGAAATTAATTATAGCTTATAAATTATAATTAATTTCCGAATTTAATAATAATTTTCCTACCGGAAGTGCAGTTTCCGCTCTGATTATTTAAGGAATAGAGAAGATACGGAATTCGCACGCTTATGCGATAACGTGTTTGCGTTACGATGGTTGTGTACTTATAATTAATTATTTATAATTTACTATGTCTCAGACGCAGAATTTACGGTTTCCCGTTACTGATTCCTATAGTATCGCATATAATAATTAGTTATTTAATGAGATCTGCGGCGTAATTGTTGGAATCATTTTGAGAATCATTGAAATCATCTTGGAATCATTGGCGTAACCGTAACTTATTTTTATGAGATAGTTCATTGTAATTGTTAGTGGTAATTAGTATTTATTTAAGTTATAAATTGTAAGCAGCCTTTACGCATTGTAAGCAGCCTTTAGATATATGTTACAATCGTGCCGCTTGAGGCGCTGACGACGTTCGTTCGTTCGATGTACGTGATATAAGTCGTTCCGTTACGCGTTAGTTAGTTTTTAGCAACTCTTACACTTCAGACTGAGTTATTACATATATATATTCACGCAATAAATCTCTTACACTTTAGACTGAGTTATTATATATATATTTACGCAATAAATCCCTTATAAAATATTATTTATTTTAGTCGTTGCTATTATTTTGTGATTATATCTATTCAAATTGTAAATATTATTTATATTAACCGTTACTTTTATTTTGTAATTAGTACTTAGTTAAATTGTATACATTAATTATGATTATTTGTAATTAGGATTTTATTCAAATTGTATACATTAATTATTCTAATTGTTATGATTATTTG
The DNA here is from genome assembly GCA_913789895.3 of Seladonia tumulorum. Lineage (NCBI taxonomy): Eukaryota > Metazoa > Arthropoda > Insecta > Hymenoptera > Halictidae > Seladonia > Seladonia tumulorum. The sequence continues at coordinate 716,258 of CAJYYF030000127.1, read as the reverse complement.
TAATTAATATTTATTTCAATTGTATATATTAATTATTTTAATTGTCATGATTATTAATATACTTATTTGGGTTGTAAATATTATTTATTTTAATTATTGCATTTTTAGTAATTAATATTTATTTAAATTGTATATATTAATTATTTTAATGAGATTGTATATATCAATCAGTCAATATTTATTGCATTTGTTCGGATTTCAATTGTAACTAGGATTATTATTTATTTTAACTGCAAATCTTACTTATTTATTCATGACGATTGTAGTTGTTATTCCTTGAATTATTTATTGAATTGTAACTGTTATTTATTTATTTATTATTAAATTGTAGTAATTATCTATTTGGTCTATTATTCTTATTTATTTAATTGTTTGTAATTATGATTTGTTTCCCTTGTATATGTTCTAGTGATTGTATAGAGGTAAGTGTGATTTATTCTACTGGTTTTATAATGGTAAGTATTATTGTTTATAATTATTCTTTATGGAGGTAAGTATTATTTATTTTGTCTAATTTCGTAGCTGTAAGTGTTAATTACTTTGTTAAATTAATGCGGATATTATTTGTTTCAGCCATCCATGGGCGTAAGTATTGTTCTGATCATCTCATGGGCGTAAGTATCAATTATTCTATTTACTTTCATAACGACTATTAAGTATTCGAGTGAATTTTCATAACTATTATTTGTTTCAGCGTTCCATAGGCGTAAGTATCATTTGTTGCAGTGATTTCATAGGCTTTTAGTATCGATTATTCTACTTTACATTAATAAGCGTGAGTATAAATATTCTATTGAATTTATATGACTATTATTTGTTTCAGCGGTTTCATAGGCGTAACCCAGTAAGCAAAATACTTTGAATCTGCCGGGCAAATTCGATCAGCTCTAGAACCCCCCGAGCGTGAGACAGAAAAATACATTGGGTGATTGGTCTACTTCTATAACTCGTCTGTGCTTTAAGGGGCAGGGTGAGTCACGTGACTTTTCAAGATTCGGAGGTCGGTATCTGCCGTACAGTTTTCTTTACAGAAATGGTATTACCTACAAACGTGTAGCTGATTGATGAACACGAGATGGAGCTACCGTCGCATTCTATTTCGAATCAGAAAGAGAACTCGATTGACGTTGCAACACAAGATGTGTGTGACGAGGAAGCTAGATTTTACTGCGTTGTCAGCTTTCAAAAGGGCAATGTTGCCGCATCGTATTCATACAAACACCGTCGATGCTTGCATCGAAAGCGTTCGAGCTGGTTCGAGCGGTTTCTTCTCTTCCTTTCGGATCTGTCGAAATTAGGAGGCTTATTCTTTCTTAATTTAAAATATGGAATTTTCAATTGTAAATAATTGTATTAATCGATCATTTGAATAGTTGTTGACTTGTTTAAAAATCTTCCTAATTTTTTAAACTTTCTATACGAATATAACATTGTTAAATATTTTTAAATTTTTAATTCGTGGATTTTTAATACATCACACGAACCTGATTATATGTGTACGTCCTATGTAAATGTACAGAAGAAAAGTATAGGTTTACAAATTATGTTTTGTATATATTGTTAACAAATGTTAACATATGAATATAATTGATTTGAATTTTAATACGAAGAATATTATTTTCCGACGTGGAAATGAAAGTTATAAATAATCACGGCATGATAATTGTTTCAATGTAGACAGCAAACATAAAAAATTTAATTAATTTATTGAATATATGAATAAACTAATTGAATAAACTAATTTATTGAATAAAAGATTGGTAATAAATAAAATAAAATATAAATATAGAGTATAAATTATTAATAATTCTTTTCGCAGTCAGATTATATGTTTTATTAATAATATTTTTTATTTTTGTCTTTAGCATATGTCACGGTCATTATTAAAATTATTAATTATTATTTTATTTAGATAAAAAATTATTTAAATAACGATTCGAATAAAAGATACTTTATCTTTATTCGTTATTGTTAGGTTCGAATAAAGAAAAGTATCTTTATTCGACGACTATCGAATAAATAATTTTATTCGACGAGAATTTATCCGACGAATAAATATAATTTTTTATTCGAAGCCGATTGATTCGAAACTCGAGAGCCGTCGCGGCCACAACATTGTCGGCTATATCGGTGTGAGACTAGGAGACCACACTAATTCAATTACAAAACTTCTTTATTTCTCATTATTCTTTTATAAAACTTTTACCAACATATTCGTGGCAATGTTCTGATTAAAATGATACCAAATATGATATAATTCCGATGATATTTAATTGTGTAACAAGCGATAAAAATTACGAACACAGAGAAGGACAGCGTATATGAAAGAAAGAGTCGCAGAGAGAAAGATCGCAGGCCTGAAAAATTTAACTTCTCTAATATTAATTATTTTCTTATGAGACTTTCACCAATATATTTGTGGCATTATTTTGATTAAAATGATACCAAATGCGATATAATTCGGATCACATTTACACTACTTTTCTGTTAATGTAATTGTTATGGGGAGCAACGTTCATCGTTCATTACAGAAGTAAATATCATCGGAATTGTATCATATTTGGTATCATTTTAATCAGAACAATGCCACGAATATGTTGGTAAAAGTTTCATAAAAAAATAATGAGAAATAAAGAAGTTTTGTAATTGGATTAGTAGTGGTCTTCTAGTCTCACACCGATATAGCCGACAATGTTGTGGCCGTGACGGCTCACGAGTTTCGGCCACTAACAGCGGTGGTGTGAGTGTTTCCACTGCCATCAGCATGGGCATCCGAAACGTGCCCAAATTGCCTCATCTGGACAAGCTCTGAAGGTTCGACAAGGAAAGCGAAGAGGCATAGCGAAAGTGAACAAGATAGACATACTACGACGACGAGCGACCGCGATGGAGCTCCAACCCTTGGAAAAGATGCCGCGCGTATTACAATGCAGTCGTGCAGTTAGATATTGATAATAATATAATTCTGATATGTCTCATATTTTTTACTATTTCTATACTTACTATACTGTTCCCTTACTGTTTTCTTTTCTTCGTTTTCTTTTTAAATTAATCTTTCACTTATACAAAATCTATAATATCTTTAATATCTTATAAATATAATATCTTATCACGGCATGATAATTGTTTCAATGTAGACAGCAAACATAAAAAAAAATCTGACTGCAAATATTTAAAAAACAAGAATTATTATAAAAAAAGAAACAAAAAACTCGACTGCGAAAAGAAGTAAAAAGATAAGAAACAAAAAACTAATTTATTAAATAAAATATTGGTAATGAATAAAATAAAAAATAAAATATAAATATGTATAGAATATATAGATTTATGGGTGGGACAACACTAATACAGTAATATTTTTCTTTGTTTTTTATTATTTTTTCATCAAAGGGCCTAGCCGATTAAGATGGTCAAAAGTGCCCTTAGACGTTTTTCAATGATTGATGAACCATTCGAAAGCTGACCAAGAAAAACCCCTCTGAGCAAAATTTCAACCCCCTATCTTACTCGTGAGGGTAGTTACAGGGTAAATTAGATTTTGAGCTTTTCCGCGCATTTTCCGCACTCTGATGCAGCCTAAAATTCTGAAAAAAATGTGGTATATTTTGGACCCTAAGGCAGATTTTTGAGAATTTTTTCAGATTTTTTGGATGCAAACTGTGGTCGTAAAAAATGAAAAACCTCAAAAAAATCGGAAAAATACAGGTTTCTCAAAAATATGAAAACATGCTATTTAGCTGTTTAGTGCCCCAATATAGTACTATAACAGGCAGTGTTGTCAATTTTTTTTAGATTTTTGGTTGGGGTAGATCATTGTCAAAAACAAGAAAAACCGAATTTTTTCGACGTTTCTGCTATTAGGAGGAAAGTTACACTTGTTGATTTTATTACAAGTATATATTAAGTCATTTTTAATGTTATTACATTGAAACAAGTAATTGTTTGACCCATGAAATGTGATTTAAGAGAAAGAGTAATTGTATTTCGTGTGATATATACCAAAATGTTTGCAACGTTTACAACATCGCCGGTTGGCAGGGCGGTCAAGGCGTTTGACTACAGAGCGGAAACGCTGGGGTTCGAATCCCGTTGGTGGAAAAGTTTTTTTTTCCATACATCATCTTTATTTTTTCAATTTCTTATTACCCATGGTTTATTCATGTGATTTTTTAAATATTTTTTTAACGGTTTAAAAATATTTAAATAACATTCTTAACTATATTTTATTTATACGACTGCGATTTTACTTCGAATTTAATAATATTATTTCCTTCGATTAGGCAATGAATATTTATATTATTGTGTTCGTCCACGATTTCCGTCAGATATGAAATTGCTTGTGAAAATTGGTAAGACTCCGTGAAAAGAATTTTTAAATCTACTTCTATCATTTCCGGAAAATCAAGAATATCTGCCGAGGATACTGTATGAAATTGAGTCTAGAAGTGTCTACAATATAACCATTCGTTGTGCAGATTGTGGAGGGTTTACACAACGGTACATTCTTTGGATTGAATATGGCTTTCGTTGGTACTCGTTGTTTGTACTTTTCTGGTGATGAATATACGTCCCATCGAAAATAATGAACTTTCTGATCCGTATCATAAATGTCCACAGTACAAGTCTTTCAGTCAAGTAACTATAAACGGGAATTACTTTCTTATGTACCTTACAAGAAAAAGGAATGGCTTAAGTTATTTGTACTTGACACCTCACTTTCAAAACAGTGGTAGTATGTAGCCCTTTTTTTCAATTTGACAAAAACCAATACTTTGCTGCGTGTTATTTATTCAGAGTCCTTCTCATTTCTTCCCTAATTTCTGAAGACGCAAGGCTTAGAAACTAGATTAAGGAATTTTAATATTAAGAATGTTATACAGGACCGTAATGATGAACATATACAATTAGAAAGTCGTGGAAGTAATAGGTACTCCAAAATTATATTTGCATGTATTTTACTCAAAAATGTTATTTAAATATTTTTAAACCGTTAAAAAAATATTTAAAAAATCACATGAATAAACCATGGGTAATGAGAAATTGAAAAAATAAAGATGATGTATGGAAAAAAAAACTTTTCCACCAACGGGATTCGAACCCCAGCGTTTCCGCTCTGTAGTCAAACGCCTTGACCGCCCTGCCAACCGGCGATGTTGTAAACGTTGCAAACATTTTGGTATATATCACACGAAATACAATTACTCTTTCTCTTAAATCACATTTCATGGGTCAAACAATTACTTGTTTCAATGTAATAACATTAAAAATGACTTAATATATACTTGTAATAAAATCAACAAGTGTAACTTTCCTCCTAATAGCAGAAACGTCGAAAAAATTCGGTTTTTCTTGTTTTTGACAATGATCTACCCCAACCAAAAATCTAAAAAAAATTGACAACACTGCCTGTTATAGTACTATATTGGGGCACTAAACAGCTAAATAGCATGTTTTCATATTTTTGAGAAACCTGTATTTTTCCGATTTTTTTGAGGTTTTTCATTTTTTACGACCACAGTTTGCATCCAAAAAATCTGAAAAAATTCTCAAAAATCTGCCTTAGGGTCCAAAATATACCACATTTTTTTCAGAATTTTAGGCTGCATCAGAGTGCGGAAAATGCGCGGAAAAGCTCAAAATCTAATTTACCCTGTAACTACCCTCACGAGTAAGATAGGGGGTTGAAATTTTGCTCAGAGGGGTTTTTCTTGGTCAGCTTTCGAATGGTTCATCAATCATTGAAAAACGTCTAAGGGCACTTTTGACCATCTTAATCGGCTAGGCCCTTTGTGCCAATACAATCGTAGCATTCTTCTAATAAAGATGACACCGAACATGATATAATTTGCATCACATTTTATTGACGATACAAAGTACAAGCTTGCTGCGCACAAGCTCTCGTACATTCGACCGAAGCGAGGATAATTTTACATCTTACAAGGAGAGGTGTTCGAGATTTCAACTCTTTATTTTCACCCTTTATTGTACATACCATTTTTCAATGTATGACGCTGTACATATGTATCAGAAATAAATATTGACTTCGATCTGTCGATCAGTTCGGCGCGCCGTCATCCCCGCACCGTCCCACCGTTCCCCGCGAGCTCCATGGATGGATCGAGCAGCTCGGGCCTCGCGGGCGCGGCAGGGGGATCGGACGCGGTGGATAGACGCGACCAGCTGATCGTTCAGTCCGTCTATTGACACTCGCAAACGACATTCGATTTCGCATTTCTCAGACTCTCCTTGTTAGAAAATGTCTGAGCTTTGCACCAAGGCCGCATGACAGTCCTTTCGTCGTCGCCGGGGCAGTAGCGAGGGAGGACTAATTTATGGCACATTGAAATGTCACTTTTCCTTCCCACGGGGACCTACAACAACGAAAAGTCGAGTAAAAAAATATTGAAAATTATCAACACCATATGTTATTTTATTTTGTTTTATTTTTTTTTTTTTTTTTTTTTTTTTTAATGTTTTGAGTGCAGGGAGGTAAAATGTTTTATACACTATGTCCGGGGGCCATTCCAACCCCCGGGAGTGTGGGATTCTCCAATAGATGGTACTATTGGCCTACCCACTAAACCTCCTCCCTACACTTGACTCCTCCTTAGTGCTAATCCTTTGGCTGAAATGCTCCACTGCTCTGCCTCAGATTCTTCCTGAACATATGCAAAAATATTATTATATTAAAATTATAAAACAAAAGTAAGATAAATACAAAATGAAAAATTATAGAATTACTATACGTACGGATATTTATGTTCGTAAATCTATAAAAACGCCGGTGCAATTGCGATCTTTGTTTGCAATTACTCTTTGAACAGCTTTTCATGTGCGCTGTGTTGCACTCGCCGGTGCAGTCGCAATAGGCCATAAAACAGCTATTCATCTGCGCTGTATTGGACTCGCCGCACAGTGTACCGAAATGCCTGTTTTTTGGACAAAATTCAATAACTTTTGTTCTGTTTATGATAGAGATATGAAACAAAGTGGGTTTTTTTATTTATATTGAAAGCAATCTCAATATGATATTATTATAAATATAGTCATTTATTTAAACATTGAAAAACGATAGTTTATAAACAAAATTTGTTTTTATTGCTGGTTTTCAGTAGATGAATTCTTAGTTCAGTTCTTCCGAAACTGAAACTTTGTTTTAAACTATTATAACATTCGTCTCCTCGACACAAATAAGAGTTCCTTTGCAATTGTTCTTCGAACAGCTCTTCATATGCGCTGTGTTGCTCTTATCTTTCCGTAGATGTACCTGGTTCTGTTACGCATGTACTTTCTTTCTGTGCGTATAATGGTTCTCTAAACGGCTGGCCTCTGTTATATCTGCTGTCTATTATTTCTGGTAGCATGTAATCCTCGTAGAATCTTTCTAATTTTTGTTCCATCTCTGCTGTCCAGAATGCATCGTCTCTTTTAACTTGTGTTATCTTCATTCCTTTTGGCGTCCATAAAAAAAATAGAGCATTTTGGCTATTTGTTATGTGCAATTGTCCTTGCACTTGATAATAATAATGATGACTTTTATTCATTTTATCACCCTGAAAAATACGTCGTATCGCAGGAAACTTTTCGATTGCTTCGTCGGGAGTTAAATCCCTCGCCGAATATGGACATTTTATTTCCACAATTGTATCGTCCTGTACAAGTCCATCCGGTGTCGCACCTAAGTAAGGCATGACAGAATCGATGAACAGCCCACACGGTAGAATAGAGATTCCTAATTCTACTTCCACTTGTCTCAGGGCGTTCATCTCATTTTCCCTTCCGTATTGTACGGCTTGTAGACCTTCTATTTGCGGGTACATCACAGCTTTCAAACAATTTGCTCGTGGTGTAGTCTTTCGTAATCGGCATACTCGGCCGAAATTGGATGCCGTTAATAATTTTTTTCTGTAGGCCATCCATCTTTCGCTGTTCCCTTGATCACGAGTTTCAGCCTCGATCGCGTGTCGCATCGAGTGCCACTCGAGGAGCGTTGTTATGTGTCTCTCACATTCAGAAACATATACTGTCTCCTCCATGTCTGGTTTTGACGCACTGGGACCATAATCCTTGTCACATTGTTGTTTTTCCTGTCGGAAGGAGGATGCTTTTGCTTCTGCTTTATATTTAATATTAAATTCCAATTCACGCTTGCGTCGATTTTCCAGCTTTTTTATGATCGTTGTCGGTTCTTTATTCATCGCAGTACTCAATCTACTAAACGCTTCGTACGTGTTGAATTGGACGACAGCAGCAGAGACTCTACCTTGATAAGAACCTCTTTGTCCATAGTTAATCCGTTTCCCTCCGATGAATTTTGCAATTATACTATTAAAGCATTCTACGGCGTTATTGTTTAATGCGTACAATAAACTTTCCGCGTGAACGAAGAGTGGCTGCATTACTTCTTCGATGCTTTGATAAATGCCCGTTGTAGCCATGGTAAAGGATTTAATCAGGATATGCTGGATAAAAAGATTTATTTTTGGATTAGGAACAAGGATACAGGAAAGTGAGGTATATGTATAAATTCATTCAATCGCTCGAATTATAAATCGCAATCATGCAAACTTTCTCTCATCACACGTATACTCTAGCTAGGTTCCGTTGTATTTTCGCAACCGACCAGAAGATGCTCTGTCCTCTCTCGCTCGACAAGGCGTCCAGGTATTATCGCCGTACTCTCCTTGTCGAGACGAGCGGCCAGGAACAATCTCCCGTTCCCTCTCGGCAGGCGTCCAAGTATTGTCGCCGTACTCTCCTGCCGAGCCCTGGGCGGCCAGGAGTTGACCCGTTCTCTCTCGTTCGACAGGCGTCCAGGTATTATCGCCGTACTCTCCATGTCGAACGAGCGACCAGGAATAGACTCCCGTCCTCTCCCGTTCTCCCGACAGGCGTCCAGGTATTATCGCCGTACTCTCCTGCCGGGGTGCTAGTGCTAACCAAGAGCGGCCGTGGTCCTTACCTCGTCCTCTCTCTCGGAATAGCAAAATAGGCCGAGTCCCTCCGTGAACCCTCTATTTATATAAATTCGTTGCTATCCGCGAACGTGAAATCAACCCCCGGTCGTTAAGCGTGATTCGTCTTTTCGAGCGCTCCCCTCGCATCGCTTCCCCGCGTGATTGCCTACAAACTACCTTCGAGAAGCTTGCCGTTCCGCGTTTTGTTTTATTTTTCCTTCTCGATTTTTCTATACATGCTACAATCTCCCCCTCTGGACACGAAATCGCCCCGATGAGTATTCCAGGATCTTAACAGGTGACGTCGTCGGAACTGGGACCGGCTTCCTTCTCCCTTCTTCGCTTTCGTGGTCGTCCGCGTCTGCGGATGGGTACTACGGGTGCAGGTAACTGGTTTCGTTCTCCAGTGTAAGGGTGGAGCGCTGAGGTGTGATAAACTCCAATTATCACCGGTGTGACGTCTCTGGTCTGCATCTCGTAACTGCTCGCTCCGATACGCCGCTTCACAGCATACGGTTCGTCTCGTCTCGGCGCCAACTTAGACGAGTAATGATGGTGTCGCTTGCTCAGCGTGTGGGTGGTTACCCAGACAAGGTCACCGGGCTGGTAGTCTGGACCTTCGCGTCGCCGTTGATCCGCATACTGTTTTCGACGATCCTGTCGATCCTCCTGCGTCAGCTGCGCTACTCGTAAGGTGTCCGCCAAGGCGAGCAGTTTCGGAGTGACTTCTGGCAATAAAGAAACAATGACTAATTTTAAAAATTATTTGATGCAAAAATTTAGTATGACAGATTTGAATGAGATTAGACATTTCTTAGGAATTAAAGTTGAAAGAATTGACTGCAAAATAACCTTAGATCAGAGTACATACATAAAAGCAGTTTTAGAAAAATTCAAAATGAATGAATGTAAAGCTGTTAGTTCGCCTCTTCCGAATAAACTGGATTATAAAGCATTAAATTCAGATGAAGAGTGCGAAGCACCGTGTAGAAATTTAATCGGTTACTTAATGTATATTATGATATGTACAAGACCTGATATAAGCGTAGCAGTGAATATTTTGAGCAGGTATACAAATAAAAATAATAAGGAACTCTGGCTAAATTTGAAGCGAGTACTGAGATACCTGAAAGGTTCAATTAATGTCAAACGAAATTATATTAGAGGTAACTATAATAATATAATAAGTGGGTATGTTGATGCTGATTGGGGAGGACACGATGAAACCGATAGAAAAAGTACGACCGGGTACTTGTTTCAATTATTTGATAAATGTACAATTTGCTGGTCGACGAAAAGACAGACATCTGTAGCTGCCTCCTCAACGGAAGCAGAATATATGGCACTTTTGGAAGCAGTAAGAGAAGCTGTCTGGTTGAAATCGTTAGCCCTCAGCATTAATATAAACATTTCGAAGCCGATTATAATTTATGAAGATAATAACGGCTGCATAAGTATAGCGAATAATCCAGGCAATCATAAAAGATCAAAGCGTATCGATATCAAGTATCATTTTTCTAGGGAACAAATAGAGAAAAATGTCATTAAACTTGAATTTGTCTGTACAGAACGCCAAGTAGCCGATGCATTTACAAAACCATTGGCGGGAGTCAAATTCATGGAATTCAGAACACAAATGGGACTACATTGATTTTATTGTATATTTCATTTTATTGTCATAGAAAGTTAACCATTTGAAATGGTCTGATTAGGTTTTACTGGGTTTCCCTAATCCTCGCAACGAATGTTGGACCATATGTATTCCCCAGAGAAAGCAAAGAAGGACGATTTATCATTTCTTATGTGTTTGATTTTAATAGTAGATATCACTACTATATGTTCTATTAATAGTAAGATAGATTTTTGGATAGAATATTTTACAGTCAACTGATTCATTTTTGAGGGGGCATGTTGGATTATTAGCAATAATAATGCAACTGCCAAAAGAGCAAAAATGAATTTCGTTGCCCATGAGAAACACTGTAACTTTCTCTATCTTAGAATAACAGACCAGATGTCATCGGACCCATAGGCCTGGTATTTGTCGTACCCGAGGGCCAGGGCAATAAACGATGCAGGCCTGGGTTTTTCCCTTATTTCAAGTGGACGAAAGATTTCTCTTTCGTCCCTGCTTTATTCTTTTCCTCACTTCGAGTCCGTTAGCCGAACTGGTTACATCGTCCTTCCGCGCTGTTTAATAAAACAGATATAGAAAATTCTCCAGTGTATTCATTTATTGAAATACCAAATCCTAACAATGCATAACACGTATGTCAAATAATACAAAATAACAAAGGGCGCAATGTATAGCATGGAAATTATTTTTAAAAAATTGAAAAAATTATTTATACTTATAATATTTATAATACTTACAATATTTTTGCTTTCTCGGTAATTTTTGTATGCATTGATTACACAAAGATAAATACCAAATACATATTCAGAAAATAAAAAATGGTTTAGAAGATTATAATTCAAAAATTTTATTTGTATCAAAAATATCAATGAAAGTTAATTAAAAATTATTGTTTAACTTTTGAAAACAAAATTCTATCCGGCCCACTTTGCGCCGTACAGGGCGGACAAATGGCCTGTTTTTGGGCGCTTCTCGCAATTTGGTTATTATGCAGGGTGTTCACGCTATTACTAGCTAGCGTTTTGTCTATGACAAGACAATTTCAGTATTACTTCCAAAACCGATTAGTAATTAGTATCGTATGGTAATTTATTGTTATTTGGTGGACGAGAAGACGGATATGGTACGCATTTATTAGCAGTGCAATGGAGAATAAAAGACGAAGTAAATCGAAATACCTAGAAGAATATCTGGACAGACTTCAACCAAATGAAAGTCAGTTTGCTTTGAGTGTCGAGTGTTTGAAGGAAACACGGTCTTTGCAAAATAAGGTTCATAATCGGAAATGTCTTCTTTTTAAGGATAAAAAGATAAAAGTCCTCCTACATTTTGAAGAAAATCTGACAACTTCGGTACGAAAAGTAGCTTTACATTGGTATAAAATATTAAAAATGTTTCTTCTATTTCTGACCTCGCATTCAAAATCAGCTCTTTTCAGAGCTACCATAAACGACGAGGCTATAAAAGTCGGTACCCTTACTCCGCCGCGGTAATTAGCCCCGCGTCACGCTGCTACCTGCGCCACCTTCTTTAGCTACTAATAAAACAATAAACGACACATAACACACTGGTATTGTTTAAAATACTATACACGTTTATACTAAATGCTTATATTTCGATAAAACAAGCCACAATTCCTTCCTACGCACGGCAGATGTAAGACTATCTTCCATTATTCATAATTATTGTTAAATGGCAAAAAAAAAAAAATCCTGAAACATGTATCCCCTATTTTTGATCAAAGATCACACACCCAAGTTTACATTAAAATGAACTAACAATAAATAAGAGAAAAGAGAAAAAATCAAATTTTTAATGTATTGTTTAAACAAAAAACCTTTGTTAAAATTTTCTTGAGCGACTACATAGATTAGTAGTTTATAATATTTATCAGTGTTACTTTAATTATATGTCATCGTTCTTTAATCTTTTAATTTAGATTAAACGTGATCGAAAATCACACATAAATACTGCTATGCATAAAAGAAATGTTCAGGCAAAATCAGAAAATTGGTGTAACAATACACAATCCAGCAGCAGTTCTTCGAAGAAAAATATTTTTTACGCTGATTTGTGTAAAGCAATGGTGGCTGCTAATATTCCATGGCGGTGCTTAGATAATCCTGTGTGGATTAACTTTTTAACGAAATATACAAATCGAAATATTCCGAATGAATCGACGCTCAGAAAAAATTATCTACTAGATTGTTATAAGATGACGATTCAAAATATACGAAATGAAATAGGAGAATGAAATATTTGCATATCTGTTGACGAAAGGACAGATACAATGGGTCGTTATATAGCAAACGTAGCTGTTGGTAAACGACGACAGTCAGAATAAGAATGTCCTGCTGTCCCAAAAATCCTCAGCCGTGAGAACGTCTTCGACAGTATGCCTTTTTGTTTATGACACCCCCAAGCTAAAGGACTTTCCCTTAGGGAGGGACAACGCGCTGACAAAAACCACATGGCCTGCCTCGACCATTTGCTTACTTCGATTTTTCTAACACACGGCTTTTGTAAATTCGACTGTAAGAATTTTGATGCCGCACGATGGCGACAAAAAAGTATTTTTTTATTTCCAGATTGTTAAATCCTTCAAAGAACAAAATGTAGCATGTATTAAAACAGCCCAAGAAATTGTAAAAAATGAAGATCTTATTGATGATTTAGCATTTATTACAGCTAATTTTTCCTCTTTGCCAGTTACAATAATGAAATTAGAATCAAGTACGTTAGCATTAAAATTCAGATTTAAAGTTACAGATTTCGTTCAAAATCTAGATAATGTACCTACTGGCTGTGGAGAAAAAGTGAGAACAAAATATAAAGACGTTTTTCAGGAAAATCTAGGATTTGAAATATTGTGTAAACTAAATGATTCAAATATCGACGGTCCGAAGGAAATAAAACCACGATACTGGGGAAAGTTTGAATAAGCCTCCATCACATCTTATGATGTTGAAAGGACATTTTCAGCATATAAATTAATTTTATCTGATAAAAGGCACCAAATGACTGTTGATAATATAATATAATATAATTTTATATATATAATATAATTTTATATATATAATATAATTTTATATATATAATATAATTTTATATATATAATATAATTTTATATATATAAGATAATATAATTTTATTGAATGTTTTTTAAATATTGAATTTATATTTTTCAAATATTGAATTCAGTTTTTTAATATTTACTTTATATTTTTTAAATATCTAGTTGATATCCTCTGAATATTTGGTTTATATTTTTTAAACATGCAATTTATATTTCTTGTACATGTATATGTGACGGCTACGCGACTTCTCGGAGGAAAACGCGTTTCCAAGCCGAGAACGCGGGATCTCGAAGCTGTCCGGATTTAACGAAAGCACGGGTTCGATATGAATGATATGGATTCACACAATGATTAAGTGACCACGCAGTAACAAATGTATATTCTTCAACAAATGAATATAAAACAGTATGTAAAGAAAACAACAGTAATATATGGCCAAGGAATAACAATAATAAATTAGATAACAAAACTGCTTACCAATCACAGCCTCTCTCTAATACAAGATAATAACGCCAACGAATAACAGAGAGAGAGAAAATATGTACGTCGCTGAGAAACCTAAAACTAAGAAACAACGGAAAACCGATATTATTCACTTTACCGCGAATCTACGTCGCGGAACTAATGAGTTTAATAAATAAAAGAATTACACTAAACTTAATAACTACGAGCACGAGGGCTCGGCAAGACGAATTGAATTAAAACGAACTAATAATTATTTTACGTGAGACTTAGGACTTTTCGCCCGGGCGTTAACAAAAGCCTGAAACGAACTCTGCCTAATCGAGCCCCACGGATTCAACGATACGCACCTCGCGCTTGTACATCGAAGAAGAACGATCCTTCGCAGGATTTCGGCTAGCTCGGCCCGCTGGCCGGCTCCCCACAATACGCGCCTAGCCAATTAGATTTGGGTCTTAATTAGACAGCCCAATCACGCGCGTTACGCATTCCTCTCTTTCTCACAACACTCTTCTTGCTCGCACTCATACTCCTCGCCAACGGTCGTCGAACGGCGTAGCTCGGGTAAACACGAAGATCCTTGAAACACTCATCATACCTGAGTCGAACGTTTGGTGTATTCAGTTAGGGTGATCCCACAATTGCAAAGAATTACCGAACACACCTTTACGTACCTATATTAAATACCACGCAAGCCAGCCTCTCCTCGACCGTTGGGATAACCGCTTAACGTCTACGGCCGACTGACGAGATCGCTTAACAATAAACAAGGTGACGAGCGGGACGCGTTACCTCGTTCTTTGTCCTAAACTAAACTAAATACTAACACTAAGAAAGATATAAACTATTCCGGACGGCGTCGACTCCAAGAAGGGTATTTGTTACTAAATACATTCAACGCGGAATAAACTAAAATATTATACATCGTCAAAGGCCGCACTGTGGTCAATTAGGGAAATCCCACAATTACAAGAATTATCAACCACAGTGTTATCGACGGATAAAGCCAAAATGGTTTTAGAAAATAAACAATAATTGTTCGGAACGTAACAGTCCTCCCTCCTTAAAATCATCGTCGTCCTCGATGATGTAGTGCGGCAGCTATACATTTTGCGCTTAACCCGGAGCTACTTAAGAAAACAACGGCTCGAAACGGCGGTCGAAAAGCACTTGTACACGCCAATTCTTTTTGTATTTAGTGTATCTACAGACTGTGGTATCTGCTATATGTATGTGTAATATTTGTGTTCTATCCGTTATACTAACTGTATTGTATGCGCACATTAATATTGTCTTGTCTATTCTCGCACAACCTCCCACATCTATAATTTCTATGTGTGGACAATTCCTAATTACACTGCAAATGTGTTCGCTATGAATCGACGGATTCAATCTACAATGTATTTCCTTTAATTCACGCAATGACCCCAACGCATACCCTGGCATTTCTGGATACATGTTATTCAGCTCCAGGACCGTTAATTCATCCAGATTGGATAATGTATCGAGGGACGACTCCCCTATGATGTTAGTGCAACCACTTAGATCCAGATGTCTGATCTGCGTGAGATTTGCACTTATTTCCCGTACTGTATCACCTGTCACCCATCCACAAAACGTTAGTGTAAGGTGCGTGATTTGACGGTAGTCTCGAAATATTGGTAGGGCCTGATCTATTGGTCCTAGGTCCATTTTTACAAAATCTCCTTCCTCCATTTGGAGCTGGTCATCCTCCTCGTTGCGGTCCACCTGGGCCACGCCGAAGGTCAGCGCATGGATTTTTAAGGTTTTTAGCGTTTACGAACACCTGGGCTAGTTCGCATTCTATTGGTGGTTGTGCCTTCCCTTGAGCTGGCCCCTGGTTGCGGCTCCATGGTTATTATTTATAATCCTATGGTTACAATGTTTGTATAAGTTCATGTAAATACTGTAGGAGACAACACAACATATAAATAACAATGCTTTCTTCGCGCCAAATGGCAGCGGTTTACATCCATATTGCATCGGTTGTGTTACAATGACTAGCTGTTTATGTCGCACGTCAGTTATGTCCACCGTCTGGTTTGGTTAACCTTACAATTGCTCGAACCCATCCGAGGATGTATCTTAGCTTAAGTGATCTAGAACTCATGTACAATAATTCATTAATATTTATCGCAATTCGCCAGTCGGGCCCATCGTTGCACAAGCGCCGGCTGCGTTAATGCGTCTCATTTGTTAAAATTTGCAAAGTGAATAATAATAAATCTTTAAACATTGACGTGTTTCTCTCTTTCAGCGTTAACCAGTTTATAACTTCAATTTATCTACGTGTTTGGTAAACTGTTTTCCGTTTGTCGTCTTCTAAAATAACATTGTTCTTTGCTAAAATTCCAATTATTTTATATGGTCCTCGATAACGATCGCTGAATTTTCCAGCTCGCGGTTCGATTACGACGCGTACCATGTCCCCTATTTTCCCGCGGAACGGTCGCGCCTTTTTATCATAATAGCCTTTAGATCTTTCTTTGGCTTTATTCTGATTCTTTGCGGCTAATGTATGCATTTCATTTAGTCGAACAATTAGATCAGAAAGATAAGTATTATATGTACAGTGGCCGAAATAATGATAGGTTCACTAGTCTCGTCGACTGGTTTACTGCTGCTACTTTTGTTTACGTTATCGAAAGTGTACTGTGGTGTTTGTTATTATTCCGCAAGAATGTGCCCTACACACTGTAGGAACGGTCAGTTGAATATTAAAACCGGTAGTGTGAAGACGTACTTCTTTCAAAAACACTGAAAATTCTCGGGTACAAAATACGAAATAATCTTAGGTTCACGGTGAAATATATAAAAAATACTATTGATAATGCAATTTTTTGAACGTTTTGTATGGTAAGTATACGGATTTATGAAGTTTAAAAATTATAAAAAATATTTTATGTTCGTTTAATATTTTTAAAGCACAATGGGACGGGGAAAATCGTTAGATGATAACGAAAAGGGTCGAATTATTGTTTTTCACAATATGGGTCTCTCTAACAGAGAAATTGCAAGAAGAATTAAAAGATCATCAAATGTTATAAACAATTTTTTAAAATTAAAAGAAAAATACGGCAGTAAAAAATGTACAGGGCGTCCAAAAAAGTTAACACAGATGGATAAAGGGAAAATTTTTCAAGAAGCACGACAAAATAAACTTAGTGCCTCTAAAACAAAAACAAAATTAGACTTGCCAGTTGGTGTTCGACGTGTGCAGCAAGTTCTGAGATTGAGCGGAACATTTAAATACACGAAAAAAGCGAAAAAACCACCGCTAACTAAATTTCACAAGGAGGAAAGGTTTAAGTTTGCAGAAAATCATATGCCATGGACTGAATAATGGAAAACGGTGATTTTTTCTGATGAAAAAAAATTTAATTTGGATGGCCCAGACGGGTTTCAATATTACTGGCACGATCTGCGTGATCAAAAAGACGTGAAAATGACAAGAGTCCATGGAGGAGAATGTGTAATGGTTTGGGCTGCATTCGGCTACAACGGTAAGACTCCGATAATGTGGTTTCCGCCAAAATCCAATGCTGAAAAATATCAGGAACTAGTAGAATACGTTCTGGATGAATATGGCGACGAAATTGGTGGGCCTAATTTAATATTTCAACACGATAATGCAGCAATACATCGTGCAAAAACAATTAAAAACTGGTTTGAGAGGGTAAAAGTTGACATTTTACCGTGGCCATCAAGGAGTCCGGACTTAAATCCCATTGAAAATCTTTGGGGAATATTAGCACGAAAAGTATACGCCAACGGAAAACAGTATTGCAATGTTTACGAACTAAAAAATGGGATTAGAGAGGCGTGGTCTGCAATTAAACTAGAAACATTACAAAAATTAATTGAAACCATGCCACGCAGAGTATTTGAAGTAATAAAAAACAAAGGAGGTTCAACTAAGTATTAAACTATTTTTATTTTTTTTTTGTTATTATATTTTTTGTGTAAAAATATATAATGAACCTATCTTTATTTCGTACATAAATTTTACAGTTTTCAATAAAACATTTGTAATTGACACAAATTATATTATGTTATTCATTTGAATTATGTATTTTGTTAATTGTATTAGGAAGAATACATAATAATAAGTAAACTCAAAAATACCATATAAAACACATGTTTATGTTAACAAATTAAAGTGAACCTATAATTATTTCGACCACTGTAGGTAGTCTTTCGTCCTCTGGGAACGAACTCGGACAACGAGCAACCTTTCCAAACACCAACTCATAAGGTGTGAAATTGGTCGTCTCATGTACCGAGGTATTATACGAAAACATTGCAAACGGTACTAACCTATCCCAATCGTCATATTCATCTACGTAGTGGCTAATATATTCCGTTAATACTATATGACTTCTTTCTAATGCTCCATTCGTTTGTGGTCTATAACCAGACGTCATAAAATGTCGGATTTTAAAAATCCTCGTCAATTTTTGAATAACCTTATTTAGAAAACTTGTTCCTCTGTCTGTTAATATTGCTCGAGGAGTACCATATTGTAATATCAAATGGTTCGTTAAAGCATGCGCGATTGTCTCAGCTCTAATGTCAGGAACGGGAACTGCTATACAGTATTTTGTTAAATTATCTTGCATTGTTAGTATATGCCTATTTCCATTGGGAGTTGTTGGTAACGGTCCTACTGTATCTAACGCTACCCTCTCAAAAGGCTCTGTGGAAGTATCTGTTATTAACATGGGCTCGCGTGTTTTGGAACGTACCAATTTTTTATTTTGACAACTGTCGCACGAACGAATAAATCGTTTTATTTCTTCGCGCATATTCGGCCAATAAAATCTCTCCCTAATTCTATTGTAGGTTTTAGTGACACCCTTGTGTCCTCCTATTAGGCTCGAATGCATCTCAGTCATTATTTGTTCCCTATATTCCCTAGGTGGTATCTGGATGTTTCCTTGACAAATAGTTGCTGTTATTTCGCTCCCGTCTAAAATATCTGCTAGTATACGCTTTAACTTGTTTTGCGGTACTTTCCCTAGCATCTCATCCGTTTGTGATATCCGGAATGCATTTAAATTTAACTGTGACAGTTTATGTTTTAAGTTTTCTAATGCTATCTCCAAGTTTTCTATTGTTGGTTCGTCAAAATAATTCTTTTTAATTACTACGCTGAATATCACGTGCTTTCCTTTTTTGCTAACCAGAATCTGACCTATTTTTAATCTATTACTTTTAAGGAACTCCGTGTTTAATATTCCTAGATCTACCAATAGTCTATTTAATGGTGTAACCAATTTACAATCTGTTGAAATAAAATGAACATAATTTCCTGGTCTGTATGTCAAATTTTCTCTAGTGTTGCTAATGTTCTTACTATTGAATTGGTGTAAGGTTGGTTCTGGTACTATTGTTTCTTTGATTTGAATGTTAGATGAACGTGTGCCCTGTGTTTGGTGCATGTGATTGCCCATACGCGTACCTCCCTCCTTAGAGTTCGGTCCACGTATTAGGTTTCCTAATCTATGGTATAAACTCTGGTTGTCTATGTCATCACTATCTGATTGTATGTGATTGTGTGTCTGTTCAAGAATGGTTGTATCTTCTGATGAGTAATCTGTAAGTGTTTGTTGTGTTCTATTCGGTGTTAAGAAGATATCGTCTGTGTCGTCACTGTCTAGTATTTCTGGCAAATCTATTGAAATATTGTTGTCTACTTCTGATTCCGACTCATCGCTCGACGAGGTGTCATTCGGACTTGAAGCCTTAGGGTTACCCCACAATTGCTTTGAATTAGGCTCCAGACCCGGCAAAACACTTCTACGTCGTCGAAGTATCGGTGTGTCTGTCAGTCTATCGTCTGTCGTGTCACTGTATATGTCCGTATCAGTGCTGTCAGAGTCAATCTGTTGTTGTGCATTTCCTGGTTGTTTAGATCTAGTTCTTGTTGCTATGGATTCTGGATCGGGAGTTCTAAACCTAACTCTAGTTGTTTTAGAGCCTTTCGGTCTACCACGGCCTCGCTTTCCTATTTCCGGTGTTGATTCTGTTAAAGGAAGTACCCGTTTAGCTAATGGCCCTTCATCGTCGATATCTGATGATGACGACAGTGAAAAATCATCAGATGAGATTAATTCGTTGACTACTACTGGGTTTCGGGATAATGCATCAGCATTGGTGTTTAACTTCCCTGCTTTATGAACAAAATCGTATTCGTAGTCCCTCAATTTCAGTCTCCAACGAACCAATCTCTGTCCTGGGTCCTTTATAGAATCTATCCACCGTAATGGCTCGTGATCGCTAACTAATGTGAACTTCCGTCCATATAAATAAGGTCTAAAATGGATAATTGCATATAACACAGCTAAACACTCTTTTTCAGTAGTAAAATAGTTTTGCTCTGGTTTTGTTAATGTACGAGATAAATATGCTACTGGCAGATCGTTCCCATTGACTTCCTGGCTAAGGACTGCGCCTATGGCTGTATCCGAAGCGTCAGTTGTCAATGTGAAAGGTTTTTGAAAATCTGGATATTGCAAAATCGGATTCTGACATAATGCTTTGCGTAGTTTCTTAAAACTTTCTTTCTGAGGTTTGCCCCAAACGAATTTCGCATTTTTCTTTAATAATTCTGTCAACGGTTTAGCGTTTGCTGCAAAATCTTTAATAAATCTACGATAATAGCCAGCTAATCCCAAAAATTGTTTAATATTCTTTGGGTTTTTGGGACGCGGAAAATGTTTCACGGCTACTATCTTTTTTGGATCGGGCCTTAAAACTTTTCTGCTAATAACGTGTCCAAGATAACCTACTTCTGTTTTCAAAAATTCGCATTTATCTGGCTGTAGTGTTAAGTTTGCATCTGCCAATCGCGAAAATAAACGCCTAACTTTCTTCTCATGTTCTTTTAAATTTTTCGCATACACGACTATATCATCTAAGTATACAAATACTTCGATTCCTTGTAAGCCTCTCAGCAACTGATCCATTAACCTTTGAAAGGTTGCTGGTGCATTTTTTAAGCCTTCGGGCATTCGCACAAACTCGTAATGCCCATTAGGTGTTGTAAAGGCTGTTTTAGGCCTATCTTTTTCATTCATTTCTATTTGCTGGAAACCACTGGCTAAATCAAAAGTTGAAAAATACTGAGCTTGACCCAAATGGTCCAGAATCTCAGAAATGTTAGGTAACGGATAAGCGTCTCCTATCGTTTTCTCATTTAATTTCCTAAAATCTACCACCATCCTCCATCTTGGATTGCCTTTAGAATCGGGTTTTTTCGGAACTATCCACAATGGAGAGTTATATGGTGATTTAGATGGCTTAATAATTCCGTCTTCTAATCTTTTTGCAATTTGTTTATCTATTTCTTGTTTATGAACTATTGGAAATCTGTATTGTCTGGTGTTAATAGGAATATCATCTGTTGTATGAATGTGGTGTTTAATACAAGAAGTTACAGGCAATTTGTCAGTAGGTAGGTGGAAAATATAGGGAAATTCTTCAACGATATCGATTACATGATCCTTTTCTTCTACGCTTAGATGGTCTAAATGTAATCTATTCACTATTTCTGTGACTCTGTCAGTGGTCTCTGGCATTTCTTTTTCTGAGTCTGTCTCGAAGTATTCCTGTTCTTCAGGAAAATTATGCAATTCAAAAGGAATCAATTCCTGAGGTGGAATCTCTATTTGTACGTCTTCGTCTAGAGAATTTATAGCTAGGACATGGCACGCGCCGCAATCGTTGACCGATACGGCTGCTTCGCCAATATATAAACCGTCTTTACATTGCAATCTTGGTAAATATCCTTCTTCTAGATTTTCATTTACTACATCTATTGCAATCGCTAGTCGACTTCTAGCCTTTATTGTCAATATTCGCGGCTTTAAATTTCTGCGTTTCGGATTTTTTAATGCTTTTCCGTCTACGAACGGAATTGGTCTAATTGGGTCGCTCATTGTTACTATAGTATTATTTGTAAATGAAATTTCGGCTTGTTCATTACGAAGGTATTCTCTACCTAGTATACCGTCGCATTGTAGTGGAAAAGCTTTTCCTACTACATGAAATTTCACCGGTCTATTTCGCAGTTTAATCACGACTGTTCCTATCGTTTTTACTTTTTCGGTAGTTATTCCCGACATTATAACCGATTCGTCTATCGACACACGTAATTCCTCATTTAATGAATTTAATTTTATGATGTTTATTTCTGCACCGGTGTCGACTAGAAAGTGTGCTGCACCCGTACGCAAATCTGATGAAATTATCTTTATTATCGGGGCATCGCGTTTAATTTCTATTGTGTTCACCGGCTGTTCTTCTCTAACATCTTGACTAACGGTTGACGCTGTGTTCCTAAAGCTGGACTCTCCGTCGCGTCGACACGGCGAGTCGCTTGTGAGTTTAAATGCTGATTACTATGTGTTTGAAAACGAACATTGTGTGGTGAAGGTGAACGCGACCTGGCTATTGTCGGTTGGTAATGTGTTTGATCTGACTGTTTGGAAGTTGAAGGTTGAGGTGACTGTGACCTATATCGAAAATCTTGCTGGGTTTGAAATCTGTTGTTATCTCTATACCGATAGTCATTTCGAGGTTGTTCGGAATAACGACTTTGTTTATGATCTGCACGGTATGAAGAACAACACGGGGGAATTCCACATGTACAATGACAATGTGAATTTACCGGTTCATAAAATTTAAAATTTCTCGAATCGTTATAACGGTAATTTCGCGATCTGGGTGGTGAAAAACTACGCGGACTCGGCGATCTTAACTGATGATCTCGATGAAGCGGGTAATTTTGAAATTCCCTGTAGCTATCTCTACGTGATTCGCGCGGAGAATAATTTTCCGAGTGATCTACACGCCTTCGATTATCGTAAGACGGTATCAATCCCGTATTCATTTGATCTTCTACTTTTAGAGCAATTTCTAGCGCGCTTTCCAACGTAGATGGATCTCGCTGAGCTACTGCTCTTGCGAGTTCATCTGGCAAACCGCGGATAAACGAATTTAACGCGGTCGCTTTCGCATAAACGACTATGCTATCTGCCTCGTCTACGTATTTATCCTTGATCGAACCTTGAAATTTACCGATTAGGATTTTTAATCTGTCGTAAAAGTATATACCGATTCGTGTCTTTTCATACGAATTTTCGATATTTCTTGCTGATAATACTCATGTGATTTATCTTGTGAAAACCGTCTTTTTAAGTGTTTAATTAAATTGTCGATTGAATCAAACGATAAGTCATAGATGCAATCTCGAGCTTCCCCTCGCAATTTTGAAATTACCGCGCGAATAAACATTTTCTCGCAGGTTTGCGGAAGGCAAAACGCGGCATTTTGAATATCGATCAGAAAATCCGAAATTGAAATATTACTCCCGTCAAAATACGGTATTAACGCGGTTGCTTGTTGCATCGCGAGAGTCTCAGCCATCGCCTCAGATGTAGCATCATTAAAATATTTTGATTTTAATCCCGGATTAGATGCTGAATTCGGCATTTTTACCAAGATAATGTAAAGTCAATAATAATAAAAATTTCAAATAAAACCATCAATTATAAACAATAGATAGCACAATAAATATCATAGATAGCACAATATATAAATATCACAGTAAATAAAACAATAAATAGCACAATAATAATATAATAAATAATACGATAATGATTGTCAAGTAAATAAAATAAAATAACCAATTTTCAACCCAAAATTATTGGAACTTTTGCAAAACAATTTCAACAATTAACATAATATTGGTTCAGAAATATGTATATATACTCAGTAAAAAGAAAATATATACAAGAATAAATAAATAAATAAATCAATAAATAAATGAATAAATAAGAATTATATAGATTATTAAATCATACTACTACGTATATATATACATATACATATTCACTCGACCAGAGTCTCAAAGAAAATTATTGAAAATATTTCCACAAAAATAAAAAAAAATACTGCGGGCAATAAGACAAAATATAATAGTCAATCCATAAGATTCCAATTCTAATTTCATTCAGTAACGAATAATATCCAATAGAAAGGCAAATTTTGAAATTCTATATAAAAATGTATAGAGAAAAATTTTCAAGAAACGGGGTGGTACAACAAATTTTAATAAACTAATTTCTGATGACAAATTCTGGTACGAATTTAATGTTAAGCTACAATTTGGAAATAAAACTTTGTAAATGAACTTTGAAAAAGAGATCCTCTTTCGAGAATATCTCATAGGGAAAAATCAGGATTTTTAGCGAGATATTCTTCAAAATCTTTCGTTCCTTAAAGGAAGCGAAAGATCCTAAACAGCATCCCACTTCTGACACCAAAATCTGTGACGGCTACGCGACTTCTCGGAGGAAAACGCGTTTCCAAGCCGAGAACGCGGGATCTCGAAGCTGTCCGGATTTAACGAAAGCACGGGTTCGATATGAATGATATGGATTCACACAATGATTAAGTGACCACGCAGTAACAAATGTATATTCTTCAACAAATGAATATAAAACAGTATGTAAAGAAAACAACAGTAATATATGGCCAAGGAATAACAATAATAAATTAGATAACAAAACTGCTTACCAATCACAGCCTCTCTCTAATACAAGATAATAACGCCAACGAATAACAGAGAGAGAGAAAATATGTACGTCGCTGAGAAACCTAAAACTAAGAAACAACGGAAAACCGATATTATTCACTTTACCGCGAATCTACGTCGCGGAACTAATGAGTTTAATAAATAAAAGAATTACACTAAACTTAATAACTACGAGCACGAGGGCTCGGCAAGACGAATTGAATTAAAACGAACTAATAATTATTTTACGTGAGACTTAGGACTTTTCGCCCGGGCGTTAACAAAAGCCTGAAACGAACTCTGCCTAATCGAGCCCCACGGATTCAACGATACGCACCTCGCGCTTGTACATCGAAGAAGAACGATCCTTCGCAGGATTTCGGCTAGCTCGGCCCGCTGGCCGGCTCCTCACAATACGCGCCTAGCCAATTAGATTTGGGTCTTAATTAGACAGCCCAATCACGCGCGTTACGCATTCCTCTCTTTCTCACAACACTCTTCTTGCTCGCACTCATACTCCTCGCCAACGGTCGTCGAACGGCGTAGCTCGGGTAAACACGAAGATCCTTGAAACACTCATCATACCTGAGTCGAACGTTTGGTGTATTCAGTTAGGGTGATCCCACAATTGCAAAGAATTACCGAACACACCTTTACGTACCTATATTAAATACCACGCAAGCCAGCCTCTCCTCGACCGTTGGGATAACCGCTTAACGTCTACGGCCAACTGACGAGATCGCTTAACAATAAACAAGGTGACGAGCGGGACGCGTTACCTCGTTCTTTGTCCTAAACTAAACTAAATACTAACACTAAGAAAGATATAAACTATTCCGGACGGCGTCGACTCCAAGAAGGGTATTTGTTACTAAATACATTCAACGCGGAATAAACTAAAATATTATACATCGTCAAAGGCCGCACTGTGGTCAATTAGGGAAATCCCACAATTACAAGAATTATCAACCACAGTGTTATCGACGGATAAAGCCAAAATGGTTTTAGAAAATAAACAATAATTGTTCGGAACGTAACATATACAATATTCAGATCCAATATTTTTCTCATATGGAAAAATGTGGCTTAAAAAATATTTTTCCAATATTTGAGAAAAATATCTATCTAATATTTTTGTGCTGCTAGGGACTATTCTGTATCATATTATACTATATTCGACAGTTTTATTTGTTACTAATACATCAGGGTTACTATTTAACATATTTTTTGCATATATTTTACATCAACCATGCATTAAATTTGCATATATTTATCCATACAAATAATAATACAAATTTCCTCCTGATATAATTCCAATGATATTTACTTGTCTAACAAGCGATAAGATTTTCGAACACAGAGAAGGACAGTGTATACAAATTCATAGTAGAAGACGTAACTTACCTTTCTCGCCACTTTTTATTCTTAGACAGTCGCGCCGTGGATGTTGAGTAATGTTTGCTTTTTGGATTCAATTTTAAATAGCGTTTCGCGATGCTTTGCCTTTCTTCACGTCTTCCTTCCATTGTTGTTTCCTACACAATTACACTTTACACTACACTACACTACACTACACACACACACACTAATACACTTTACGCTGTATCGCGCAATTACATTTACACTTCACAAAATCACTAACGAACTCTTCGTAGTTCCGTATAGTAAAGCGCGCGACAATAAACTTATCAATGAATTCCGTCACCTATAGTAGGCCTACCTAAAACAGTTGAATGAAGTATCTCCTCTCTCTCTCTTTCTAGCTCTTTCTCTCTCACTCTCACATCCCCACTTTTTCACTCTATCTATCTCGCTTTCAACCACACCTTTCTTTCTCTTGCTCTCTCACTCTTCTTGAGAGAAATTGAGAGAAGTGTGCCCTGAAGTTAGCTGATACGTCAAAAGACCGCTGAAATCGCCCGCCGAATCTTCAGAAAGCACGTTGCCACCACAGAGGAAGCATCGTAAGTATACCCTTCACGCATTCTCTTACTAATTCACGCATTTCTATGCAATTTGATCGAATGCATTGGTTTTTGTACAGTTTGCTGTGGTGTAATACCCACCTTCCTATTTATCTGCAAATCTGTTTTCACGCGGTGTGTATATCCTGCGTACATGGTTCGTTTTTTTTTTGCACAAGTTTTGTATTTTTATTCCATCCTGTTTCCTTATTTTGCACGGCCTTTTTATACGATACGTATCCACCGCCGTGTAATAAGGCCGTGTAAAATCAGGGCACAGGGTAGAATAAAAATAAAAATTGTTTCGTCCGATACGAAACATCATAATTGGGGGTTCCCTGTGCGGGCGCATGCGGCACCGCACAGAGGTTTTACTGCTTCCGCATGTCCGGGGGGTACAGTAATAAACCATGTACGCAGAATATACTGTGTGCAAACAGATGTACAGAAAAGTAGGAAAGCTGTGTCAAACCATGGCAAACTACAAAAACAAATTTAAAATTAAAAAATGCATTCAATCAAAATATTTTATTTAGTAAACATTGTTATTATAATTTCGCTAATTGTTTTCAGATGCCTGAAACTGAACAAAAAATCAAGGAGACGCAGAAGTCGCCGACGCCATCCCCGCCGACGCCATCCCCGCCGACGCCATCCCCGCCGACGCCATCCCCGCCGATGCCATCCCCGTCGCGCCGCTCGCGGTCGCGATCAACAAGGCATTCGAGTCGGTGGTCTCGTTCGCCGAGACCACCAACGTATTACAGAAGGACACGGTCGCCTACGGTCAGTCGGCGACCGTAGGAAAAAATGGCAATGTACGAGGAGAAGGTACGTAAATAATTTTCTGACCTACAGTATGTAGGATGTATCCTAGATGTATCCTACAGTATGACTTGAATGTTATTGAGAAGTTAGAAGGATTAGTTTATTAGACGAGGGTCAAAAAATTTTAATTGGTCAGAATCGCAAAAGAAATAGTGAAAGTTGGTTTTCTCAACTTTTTCATCTGAGCCTGTATTGAAAATTTAGAACACGTGTTTTATTCACTCGAATAAATTATTATGTCCATGCTGAAAATTTCATAAATTTTGGATAATTCGTTTATGACTTACAAACGATGAAAAGTGACAAAAACTGCAGTTTTCTACGATTTTCGACTTACAATCGCACTTTTAATCGTTTATAACTCGTAAACAAATTATCCAAAATTTATGAAATTGTCATCATGGATATAATTTATTCTTATATAATTTATATTATATTATTTATTCAGATGAAAAAGTTGAGAAAACCAACTTTCACTATTTCTTTTGCGATTCTGACCAATTCAAATTTTTTGAACCTCGTCTAATAAACTAATCCTTCTAACTTCTCAATAACATTCAAGTCATTTGATCTAATTGTAAAAAAGTTATGTTTCTTCAAATAATGAGGACTCAGTTCTGCTCCTTATTGTATTGAATGAGAACAAAAATGATCTGTTTCATAATGTTTGTTTTTCATGTTACAGGTCCAGAAATTGCAGCGGCAGGTGAGGCTGCTAAAGAAAGAACGTGCAGGAAGAGGAGGAAGGGGTGGAAGAGGAGGAAGGGGCGGAAGAGGAGGATATGATGGAAGAGGAGGAAGGGGCGGAAGGGGGGATGGGGCGGAAGGGGGGACACTGTGAAATAAATATTTATAAAAGATGAAAAATTTGTCTCTTATTTTTTAAAACATCCTCTACCTTTCCTGAATTATCCTAAAAATTTAGTTCTAAGTTAGAATGTAGTATATGTATATTTTATTTGTTCCCTTATCTTATCTATAATATCTTATAAATATTATATCTTATATTCCTATATTATCTTGTCTTTCTTTCTCTTTCACTCTCTCCCTCACTCATTTTTCCATTCACGCCTGTCTTCTCATCTCTCTTCCTCTCCTTCATATTTTCCGTCCTCTAATTCTTTTCTCTCCCAGTCTATTTTTTTCATCCACTCTTCCCCCCCACCCGTCCTCAGCCACTATTTCTTTCACCTTCTCGTGTATTCCCACTTTCATTCCTTGTTCTCTTGCACACCTTTCCAGCAAATATGAAATGTTACTATATAATAATATAAGAATATAAGATATTGTATTTATAAGATATTATAGATTTTGTATAGGTGAAAGATTAATGTAAAAAAAAGAAAACAGCACAGTGTAAAGGGAACGGGATCCTTTGTAATCCGTAAGGGAACAAATAAAAGATACACATATTACATTATAACTTAGAACTAATTTAAATAATTAAGTAATTTAATAATTTAATAAATTAAATATTTAATTAATTGATTAATTTCATACTTTAACTAATTTAACGTATGAAATCAGTATACAAATTTGAACGCAATTTCATATGATACACATTGCTTACATGAGTCCAAAACATCAAACTAGCGGAGTATTTGCATGTATAAGAAAATTATATACATATACAGACATACACAGACGCACGTTGCTGATGAGCGAAGGGTGATGCCCACTTGGACGCCGTTCGTTTGGACGCGTTCCTTTTGGACGCCGGGCCGATTGGACACGGTTCCTAACCCTAACCCTAACCCTTTTTTCACGAAATTAATCACGACTTGGCGAGGCGAAAATGAATTTGGGGAGGGCAAAGGGCAAAATTTCGTTATTTTTTGTCTAGGGCATACGGTTTAGGAGATACAGCGATTTTAAAATTCTGTAAATGTGTCTAATTCACGGCGTCCAAAAGGAACGCGTCCAATCGGGACCGTCCAATCGGGACCGTCCAATCGGGACCGTCCAATCGGTCGGCGTCCAAGTGGGACACCCCCATGAGCGAATAGGCGTCGTACGTAACCACAATCACAGACGAGGGATAGGATAGACCAATCACCATATGGGGCTTCTTGTCTCACATGTAAACAAATGGTTTTCTTATGCCCTCTACGCTGTAGAACGATAAATGCTGGAACTAGATCTACAAGAATGATCAAATCTTATTGACGAGTTATGTATCTGATGTTATGACTACATGTTCAAATTATACTTTTTTATTTGATGTCTGAGTGAATTTGAATTATGGAAAAACAATTTTCATAAATCTTGAACATGGATATCTATACGCATACATTTATTTTATACATTTTCTTTATACGTATAATTATTATTCGCATTTCTATAATTTTTTAACACTATTAATACGCATCCATTTTGAATGTATTTTGTAACTGAATTTGAAAAAAGAATTAAATTGAAATTTACTATACATTTTCATGTATGTTTCATTTAAACAACATAAATTTTGCCTTTAAAGAATCTTGCAAAATATCAATAAATATTAATTGTGAAATTCGAAAGAGTTAAAAATTAATCAATCAATAATTATGTAGTTGATCGTTTTTTGCGATATGTCAATCTATTTTACTACTGACTCAGACCGTAGTTGTATTAATTTCTTGCGCGTTTGTAGTGAGAAAATAAACGATAAACGCAATAGTACGACACGTACGAACACTACCGCATTCATCAAGATCGATCAGGCTCCAGTCGTGATGCAAGAATCATGGGTTGCCGTCCCACGTGGCACGAGGGGGGGTGTGAACACCTCCGCCCGAACGGCCCACCAAAACTTCAAGCGCTTGAACCGCAATCGATTCCCGGTTCGGCGAAAGGCACAGTTTGCTACAATTTTTAAATTAAAAAAGATCTGCGAAATTTGACCAAGAAATTTTTTTTTTAATCGGATTTAATGTCGTATGCTGAAATATGTTCTATATTTTTTAAGTAATTTTTTTTGTCGATTTTTAAGATAAAGCCGGATAAGATGGTCAAAAGTGCCTGCGAACCAAATTAATTTTTAATCGCACTGTGGGTAGGTTGGTGAAATGAACTGTGCGAACGATTCGGGCGAACTCAGTTTATTGTAACACGGTACCGATCTTCGCGACTGTACAATTCGGCGTATCGTAGGAGGTCTCTAGCGCGACTGCCTTTCGACTTATTTTGACGCCGGCGTTTGCTCTGGTAAAAATCCTAAACAACCCTGATTGGCTAACCCACGCTTTGGGTCCTTCCAATCAGAGCTGTTCTTTTTCTTCTTCTCACCCCTGTTCCTTCCGCCCTTGGCGTGTTTGTTTTCGGGACGGCGAGTTGATGGGAAAGGATGATGGGACTTTCCTCCGGGCCACCCGCGGCTGACCCGCGTGTCGATAGACCGTTGGGTCCGCTTCAAGTGCCCTTCAGTTAATCTCTTAATTTATGACGGTCTCAGTTTGCTATTGAGGACTTTGGGACGAAACTCTAATAAACATGCTTCGACTAGGTCTGGAAAATGTCCACTCAAAAATAGCTTCGTCGAACGAGAGTCGTAAATTACGTTGGCCGTTTGCACGAAAGAAAAACTCTTTTTTGTGCGTACGACTGGACGCTACAGCACCATGCTCAACAAAAAATTACGAAAAAATTCATGAATATTCAATCACATATCATACATGACTGAGATTTTTGTTCATAATTTTTGGATGCAAAAACGATTTTTTAACAAATCCGAAAGCATAAAATTGCTAATTTACGTTATTATGTTAGTTGTGTTTCATAGTGATTATTAATATGAATTTTTTATAGATTTTCTAGATTATGCAAACATGTTTAAGAAAATTGAATGTGCCCAATCATTTGACGAAAGTGCACATTTCGAATTGAAGTTTCAGAGATACCAGTTTTACCAAAATTAAGTAGTTAGATGTTATTGAAACTATTGTTCTTAATTTTTTTATAAATTTTTATTAATTGCAACGTCGTTAAAAAAAAATCGAAATCAATTGTTTCAATACCTTCTTACAGTTTTATAGGTGTATTTTGTTATATTGAACACTTTTATCAGTTTCGTTTGGCGCAGGCGGTAACGTCTTCGGCTGTGAGAATATTTTGGTCCCGGATCGAATCCCGCATCAAATGATTTTTTTTTCGTTAAACACTTTTTTCTTGTTCTTTCTACTACATCAATCTTTTTCCCTGTGCAATTACAATTACAACAGTGTAATAACATAACAATTAGAAATTAAGTTAGTTCAATGTTAATCAAAAGTAAGAACGTAGCACTTTCAATGTGCATTTTTTTCAAATGATTGGACATATCCAATTTTCTTAAACATTTTTGCATAATCTGGAAGATCTGTAAAAAATTCACATTAATAATCACGATGAGATACAAATAACATAATAACATAAATGTGGTGAACTGAAAACTTCGATATAAAATCGGCAATTTTATGCTTTCAGATTTGTTTAAAAATCGATTTTGCGACCAAAAATTATGAAAAAATCTCAGTCGTGTATGATATTAGATAGAATACACATGCATTTTTTGTAATTTTTTGTTGAGCATGGTGCAACTAAATACTTTTCATCTTTATCTATCGGCTATATCTTAAAAATCTTCAGTTTAAATGTAGTTGCAAAATGTGCGCTTCGCCGAAAAGGGAATCGATCGCGCTAATCGGTGAAACGCTTTGAACAGCGACCAGGCAGCTCAGACGACGTTACGTCAGAGTGGGGGCCGAGCCGGCGGAGGGGATAGCCCCCCTCCCCTGTGGGACGGCGTCGCTCGATTATGGTCCAGTTCCAGAGTAGGCAAGATTCAATACCGAAACCGTTTTCCATAAGAGTTTTCAATATTAATTTGTTCTTCGTTATTCTCCGATTTATAGCGAATTTAGATTCGTTTTTATCAGACAAACATCTCGAATCGGCTGATAATATTTTCATTACGATATTTTTTATAATAACACAGTTGGGTTCTGGTTGTTCATTATTAATAGGCAATGCGTTACAATGTTGCCTTCCGTACTCTCTTCCGATCGAGGTCATGAGAATTTCAATGGCAAGCAGGCAAGCAGCTACCGGACACAACAATGTAAGCTCATAAGCATTGCTTACTAATGAAAATCTAATTTTTGCAATAATTTATTGTTATGGTATGAAAATACGAACAATAAATTGTAAATATTTTTCTGGTAAAAATGAGTCCAAACACGCCATAAATAGAATGAAAAGGAAGTTAAGGAAGTGTGTAGGAATAAAGTGTAAATAAAAACACATAATTAGGCTGATTATTTACCAAAAAAGTAACATTAATGATGATATATTTAAATATTAGCACAAATTCATTATAATGTTTTTAATATGAATTCCTCCGAATGAGTGTGAATTTATGCTTCTTGATGCTTGCTATACATACACGTACATTATACAAGTATATGTATGCATATGATTTACTTGAATATAAGCTTTCTCACGTAGAAATGTCTCCTTCGATGCAGTCGCGTTACAGGCGTAACGAAATTAAAAGAACACAACACTCTTTTGTTTCATTCATCATTTATAGAATCTCCGACATGAGATTTAAATTTCTATCAGCAACAGCGCCGTTCTAGAATATTGGCTCCACAATACTGCCTCTGGCCGTTACGGTAGGGTGTGACACGGAATGGTAAGGGGGCTCTAGAGCCCCCCGAGCGTGAGACAGAAAAATACATTGGGTGATTGGTCTATTCCTATACCTCGTCTGTGCATGTAGTCGTAACATCAGATACATAACTCGACAATCAGATTTGATCATCCTTGTAGATCTAGTTCCACCATTTATCGCTCTTGTTACGAGCCAGGGCTTCGTGCAACGCGAGAGGCCGGCGAGGGGATTATTACCCCAGGAATATGGTTTCAATTTGTTAGTGAGGTACGCGGACGAACCCAATGCGAAATTGGGGAGCCGCTAGGATAGTCGACGTCGAGGACGAACCTGATGCGAAATCAGGGAGCCTCTAGGTATGGAGTCAAATGCAGACGAACCTGGTGCGAAACCAGGGAGCTGCAGGAGGGTGAAACTTCGTGAACGAACCCAATGCGAAATTGGGGAGTCACTGGGAGAGACACGCAGACGAACCCGGTGCGAAACCGGGGAGCTGCTAGGAGGTTGTGTAAGCAAGTAGGGGTAAAAAGCACAGACGAACCTGGTGCGAAACCAGGGAGCTGCTAGGATACGGACGAACCCAATGCGAAACTGGGGAGCCGTTAGGATGGTATAATATTCGTGGACGAACCCAATGCGAAATCGGGGAGCCACTAGGTTGGAGAAATCTTATTGGATTTACGGTTATGATTGTTAGTAAGCCTCGTAACTTTATATATATATTTTAATTGATACAATCCGAGCGGTAAGATTGTATCGTGTGGGAACGTTCAATTACTAGATTAGGATATTAGGCAATAATTAAGGGTTTATAGATTTCACGATTTGATATCAAGACAAGTATATTCTGTTATAAGTTTTGTTACAAATGTCTGTGTCGCGAATGAGTTTAAGGATTATAATTTGAGTATGTTTTTACCTATTTTGCACGGTTTTGACGCACTGGCAATGCGGGGTCAGAGTTATGTTTGATTCGAAAGGGACTTTAACCCGATCTCACTAGAATTGAACTTGAGCGTGTAACGCGACGTGACTCTAACGTGATAGCACGATCGTTGAATCTTGCGGAACCGTTACTGTACGCAACTAAGATCAACCGAACCGTCGTCAGACGTTTCTGAAGTAAAACTGAACCGAAGAGGATGAAAACGAGCGGGTTTATATACCTTGAAAATGAAAGGGGTGCTCTTGTTAATGTTTAATGTCACGTGGGGTCGCACAGATGTTTTTTGTCAGTTCTAACGAAACCGGGCCTTAGTTACATTTTTCGTTAACAAAGGGGGCTGATGGACATCTGGGCTATTTCCAAATAATTAACGGATGCCAGAAGGGTGTTCTCAAGAGTTTCATAAACAGTCGTACTGTTTTTAAAAAGGGGTCTGTTGGGACGTCTTTCGTTCTGGGTAAAGAGATTAGAGTTTCGTAAACGAAATGCACCTGGAGGAGACATCTCCATACGTAACACTCTACAGCCTAGAGGGCGTAAGAAAACCATTTGTTTACATGTGAGACAAGAAGCCCCATATGGTGATTGGTCTATTCCTATCCCTCGTCTGCGGTAAAACTGCGGGCCCCAAAGTGGGTCCTGAGTGGGTACTGGGTACTCTCATCGGTTGTGGAACTAAGAACGTGGAACTATCACTGATCGCAAATACCAACATCACTAAACATGCCGCGCTCACTACCTAAATACGACATTTGCTCGTGAAGTACGAAAGAAACGTCAGTGACATAGGCAATAAATAAACATAGAATGCTGACATAATGCATTCTGTAATTGCATGGAAAATAATTATTTTTTATTATATAATTTCATTACACTCTTATTGCCTTCTTATTTTCCATATTGTTCACCATTGTAATCATTGTTTTATAATCGATAGTTTATAGGTGTAATTAATTAATTCGGAATTTATTGCGATATTTATAAAATAATGATTATTCAACAAAATATATTCTGTAGTAATTACAGAATATAAAAAAAAGAATAAATGCATACACAAGTAATGACAAAATTCAATCGTTCTTATTTTGATCCGTAGTAAAAACCGAAAATTAATGTTTTTACTTATTTATCCGATAATACCACTTCTAATGCTCAATTGCATTGACTGCAATTATTCAAGTAGAGGTAGTAACAAAATAAAAGTGTTCAGTAATGAAACTAATTTTTGACGGCTCCTATCCGTATAATACTAGAGTGTATTTGGAGACAGTATTATTGCTATTTGTCCGCACTGTGCGACGCCGTGAAAACTGAGCAGTCGAACTCGAGACGAGAAGGTCTCGCCGGTTCTCTTTCTTTCGCATACGCTGTCCTTCTTTGCGTCCGAAACTTTAATCGTTCATTACACAAGTAATTATCATCGGAATCATATCATATTTAGTATCGTTTTCAATAAAAAAAATGCTACGAATATGTTGGTGAAAGTCCCATAAAAAAATAATGAATAATAAAAAAGTTTACTTTTTTATTTAAAGCCCTGACTTCACGCCAGTCTTTGATCTTTTCCGAACGCTTCGACTCTCCGTGTCTCTTTCTTTCTCATTGGCTGTTTTCTTTACGTCCGAAACTTTAGTCGTTCATTACACAAGTAAGTATCATCGGAATTACATCATATTTGGTATCATTTTTATTACAAAAATGTCACAAATTTGCTTGTGAAAAAGCCATAAGAAATAATGAAAAATAATCATGTTCTTTTGTTTGATTGTTAGTGATGTCACACCGATATATTCGATGCAACACGACATATAATGTTACACTCTTCGGTGACAGAGGCAGTCGAGCTTCACTGTCCTCTTCTCCGTTCGGCAGGGGATCCCAGAAATCATTTCTTGGAAGCTAAATTCTGACCGGACCCGAGTGTGCAGAGCCTACAATAATCTTATTCTTATTGTCAAAATTTGATTTTCTATTTAAACTAGTTTGTTATTGAAACTCACTTGAAATATTTTAAATGATATTGAAATATTGGAATATTACAATTTGGAATATTTCGCCGGACAATTTAGTCAAAAATGCCCTTCAACATATTTGAACGGCCGTTGCGCCATTCGATTTTCGGTCAATTTTTCCCAATTAATTGCATGTAGAAATATAGAAAAAATCTGACGAATTACGGTTATTTATATTCATATTTGAGGATTTCTGTCGATTTTTCGGTTGAAAATCATATTTATAAAAAATGAAAGACACGTAAGAATTTCACAAATGCAGATTCTTTTATAGAAATTGAAAAAGGACATCGATCCTATTTTTAAATTAAACCAAAAATGAAATGATTCAAAATTTGAAAGGTTTGGAAAGAACTGAGATTTATAAGTGTCTAAAGTTTTATTCGAGCCCTGTTTTGGTCATTGGGCGATGCAACTACATTGTAACGCTCGCGTGGGACTTTGACTGGTCTGTCCTCGTTACAGCATTTGAACGCGGCTCCGAAAATTATTCGAAATCAAATAAACCATCGAATAAAGACACAGATGAAAATGAACACTTTTTTTTTTATTCAACACTAAAGATGAATCGCTCAAACCAATGAAAAATTCGTCGAATAAACTTATTACGAGTGGAATAGAGATAACATAATTATTTTTATTTGCCGCGTGCCAAATGAGTTTTTTATCTTTTATTCGTTATTATAAATGTCTATTTCAATAAAAATTTGCCCATCTCTGCTCCTACAATTACATTATTTTATATTATATTAGTTTTTCTGTGTGATTCTCTCTCAAATTCTGTACTATTCGGAATAGTATGTCAAATAAACGTTATTCTGGTTTTCAACATATTTCTGTTCCCACGGATCGATTCTTGGAACAATTAACTATGAAAAAAGTGTAAGGAAATAATGCTTGTTTAAGAAATATTTTTAAATTACAAATTGTGCTATCGTTAAATTATGCTTTAATACTTTCTTACATAAAAAAAAATATCTGTTTAATTCGAATACGTTCGTCGGAGAATGTAATAAATAATCGATATGGCTCCGTGATGATTCACCTTCTCGCCGACGAGAATTTCCTTAGTGGTCTTCTGCACCGACGAAATACCGTAGTTGGCCTTCTGTTTCTTACTCCAGCCAAAATCTATTCTAGAGGGCGGTAGAAGACACCGTATTTTTCGTGAGACACGTTCTCCCGTAAGGCTGGCAGTCTTTCAATATATCTCGTCGGTGGCGACACATTGTATCGGTAAAAGTATGTCAGAGAGGCATCCTATGCACGCGTGGCCGACAACGTAAACAGCGGCGCTGCCGTAGCTTCGTTCGAAAAGTTACACGCATCGTTAGGTCGGCCTGTACGTGTAGCTACGAGAGTCGCAAGGAATCCGCAAACTATTACTCGATAATGCAAGGATGGGGCTTTTCAATGATCGAAAGCGTTAGATGAAGGATAAATCTAGAGCGCTCGTTCCCCCAAATGTCATACTTTTGCGTTTTCTAGGAGTATTTCGGAATATTCGGTCGTGCCTCGGCACACTCACACACCGTTAGGTCGGCCTGTCGTGTAGCTACGAGAGTCGCAAGGCACCGGGACGCCGCAAACCATTTCTCGATAATGCAAAGATGGGGCTTTTCAGTGGTAAAAAGCGCTAGATGTAGGATAAATGTGGAACGCTTGCCCCCACAAAAGTCATACTTTTGCGTTTTCTAGGAGTAATTTGCAATATTCAGTTGCATGATGCCCGCCCGAGAGGCAACGTATGCATGCGTGGCCGACAACATAAACAGCGGCGCTGCCTATCTTCGTTCAAACAGCTGTGCCTCGACACACTCACACACCGTCAGGTCGGCGTGTACGTGTAGCTGCGAGAGTCGCAAGGCACCGGGACGCCGCAAAACATTTCTCGATAATGCAAAAATAAAAAAAAAATAATAAAAACAACAATTTTAATTTTTACTGGTTATAAAAAAGAAATTTAGAAAATAAAAATTCGTAAAAATTGAAACAAAAAACTAATTATAAGGAAAAGAAAGAAAGTGAAATGAAAATATACAAAATACACACACACATAATTTATATTATAATCACAAACATACAACTAAAAAATACAATATAATAAATATAAAATAAATATAAAAATTTAAAAATAATTAATTATTATATTCCCTTCCTATAGGAGTTCTTCCTCATCTCCTTTAAAAATTTCATCTGGAACATGAAAAAATAAACATGTAAAAAATGTAAAAAATAAAAATTATAATGTAAAATACATTTTACCGTCGGTACGCGTCGGCGACAAAAAGCCAAATGCTATCGGTCGGTAAAATGTTAACCCATTTGCATCATCGGTCTGTTTGGGCTGCCGCATTGAAACATCAGCGATCTTCAACTGAGGTCTGACCCGTATCACCGCGCGCGGTCGATCGAATGTGCATTTACGGACCTCCAAATCATTCACTTCGATTTCTTGAATTTAATTATGGATTGTCAGCACTTACACATTGTGGCAGTTCGAAAGATTTTCGAAAAAAAAACGAAAAAACGCTCCCACAAGTCGTTAAACGTGGTTTTAGAGTCGCGTGTTCGCGGAATATTCCGGGCTCGGTGATAGTAGACAGTCGCGGCTCGCGGATTGTTCCGTGCTTGGATGCAAATGGGTTAAAAATTGGAAAACTAGCTAAAATAGTTTTGTAACTTACAAACATCTCCTGCGTCATTACTCGGTTCGCAGGTGTCGGCGTCGACTGTGGTGTGACCCGAAATTCCACACAACCGGCTCACCCGATATCAGGCGATATCGATTCCAGACGAACACCGTCCGGCTTATTGTTCCCAAGAAATACCGATCGTCAGGTATCAAAATTCGATCGATAACCACTTGTATAAATAAGACCATTCGACCCGGCGACAGTCAGTATTTAGTCTCGTCTCCGACCTTTGACAAATCGTGTTACTATTGTAATAAAAACTGTGTAATAAAGGTATCTTCTGGTACGCCAGAAGAACTCGCATTTTTTTATATCATTCCTTTAAAAATTTACGTGACAGTGGCATCGGCATCGTCGGCGTCGGCGTCGGCATCGTCGGCGGCATCGTCGGCGTCGGCATCGGCATCGGCATCGTCGGCATCGTCGGCGTTGTGACCCGAAATTCCACACAACCGGCTCACCCGATATCAGGCGATATCGATTCCAGACGGACACCGTCCGGCCTATTGTTCCAAAGAAATACCGATCGTCAGGTATCAAAATTCGATCGATAACCACTTGTATAAATAAGACCATTCGACCCGGCGACAGTCAGTATTTAGTCTCGTCTCCGACCTTTGACAAATCGTGTTACTATTGTAATAAAAACTGTGTAATAAAGGTATCTTCTGGTACGCCAGAAGAACTCGCATTTTTTTTATATCATTCCTTTAAAAATTACGTGACATTTTGGCGATCCTGCCAGGATCCACTAGAGTCAGTGTAAACGAAATCACGCGTTTCGGCCTACGGGAACACTCGACCCAGAGGATCAGCGGACCACACCACGAGCTGCATACGTGCACCTTTGGAACCACGCAAAACGAAGAAAAGACCAGAAGTAAGTAACTCTGGATCCCTTTGTAACGTACAGAACTAGGAGAGATAGCTTCTCTAGCAACAGTTCGAGAGACAGTGTAGATTTAGTTAGAATCATGAGTAAATCACAACCGAGCACCTCTGACGCTCAGGTGAAAGAATTATTGGAGACAATTAGAAAACAGAATGAGACTATTACTCGGCAACAAGATATGTACAACCAAAGAATTTCTACGCTAGAAGCCGTTTTACAATCGGTAGACAAAGAGAATAAGAAACGCGTTAAAGAAATTGAGATATTAGGCAGAAATCTAACGGGCTTAAACATCACTGAAGACGACGATGTGGATTATACTTCCATCATGACCGAAGACGATTCCGTGATTAGATCTAAAGTTAAACTCACTGTACCACCTGCCCCAACGCGAGAAAATGCACCTGGCGAAACGAGCTCGCAGAGCTCTAACCTGAGAGCCAAGGATGCTATACGCTATATCCCGAAGCTCAACGGAGATGATGATGTAGGAGTTGAAGATTTTATTAAAGAAGTCAAATCACTTAGAAGCATGTGCATGGAACCGATGCTATTGTTGAAAGCAATTAAAGTAGAAAAGATAGTAGGCAAAGCAGCACAAAGCGTTCGTAACATGAATATTGAAACGTATGCCGAGCTTTACGAAGCACTGCGTACTAACGTAGCCACACAGGCTTCTGCAGACGAATTTAGTGAACAACTTCGGGAAATAAAGCAAGGAGCTACCGAAACCGTACAGAATTTCAACATTCGATTCCGTAAAACTTTGAATAAATTAACGTACGCTATTACTAACGAATATCCACAACCCATAACCAGAAGAGTAATGATGGAGGCAACCATGAAGAGAGTTACGAAAATCTACATAAACGGTCTCAAGAGAGAGATCGGACACATGATATTCACCAGCAAACCCACGAGTCTGATCGAAGCTGAAAAGGAAGCTGCCGATGTGGAGAGATACCTTCGAGAAGAACGCCATGACTCGTTCCGTCGCCAACGCCCAGCGATAGTCAGACCACCCGTTATTCCAGACAAAAGATACCAGAGCTATGTACCGCCGCGCACGCCACAGATTCAGCCGACCGCTGTTACCAGACCCAGCCCGTTCAACCAGATGGAGATAAGACCGCTCATCGACCGACAACAGGTTAAATGCTTCAAATGTGGAAAAATCGGCCACACCGCCAATCAGTGCTCAAATTTTCAAGTGCGAGCCCCACAGGAACGCGGGCCACCGCGAGTGAACAACACCGTGGTATCAACCGAGGAAGAAACGAACCATTACGAATCAACACCGTCACCGGGCAACTACCAACAATCCTATTACGATCCCCATCCGGACGACAATGGAGATTTCTCGTCGATTCAGGAGCAGGAGTCAACCTTGTCAGACGAAGACCTGCAGGAATGAAGATCTACACCGACCACGAAACCAAACAGTTTGCTATGGGACATTCTAAATTCCAAACGAACGAATTCACTAATTTTAGAATAGCCGGTCAATCTATAAAATTTTATATTGTAGACGAAACTTTTCCTATCATTGAAGACGGCATATTCGGGTTACCAGCCATGAAACAATTTAACTTCAGCATAACTAACGATCATTTGAAATTAAACGACACGATATTAACATTTCAGAATCAAACTATCAAACCATGCGAGAGAATCCACAAACTTGTGTACCTCGAGGGAAAACCTACCAGGGTATGATTTATCAATTGTGGTGAGTCAGAAAAACAAATTACTAACAATATTGAAAATTCTAACACCTATGATCAAATATCCACCTTTAAAGAAATGATTAGACTTTCACATATAGAAAACAGTTTGAA
The DNA here is from genome assembly GCA_913789895.3 of Seladonia tumulorum. Lineage (NCBI taxonomy): Eukaryota > Metazoa > Arthropoda > Insecta > Hymenoptera > Halictidae > Seladonia > Seladonia tumulorum. The sequence goes on along the minus strand of CAJYYF030000127.1, from coordinate 674,718 downwards.
ACAACCTATAGAAAAATTGCTTCTCTTTTATATCGATGTTTTCAATTTAGAAAAAGAATTCCTACCTTGCACCGATCTCACTAAACACACGATAACACTAAAAGAAAACAAGATCATTAACACAAAATCGTACAAACCACCTGAATGCCACAAAGCAGAAATTAGCAAGCAAATGAACGAGATGTTAGAAAAAGGAATAATTGAACCTAGCGATTCCCCTTACAATTCACCAGTCTGGGTAGTACCGAAAAAATTAGACGCATCAGGCAAACAAAAGTGGAGAATAGTTATTGACTTTAGAAAACTGAACGAATTGACTGACCAGGACGCATATCCCTTACCCGACATAGACGACATTTTATCGCAACTCGGAAACGCGAAATTCTTCTCAGCTTTAGACTTATCCTCGGGTTTCCATCAGATCCCGATGGAAGAGAAATCCAAAAAATACACTGCCTTTTCCACTCCCCAAGGACACTATCACTATAATAGAATGCCATTTGGACTGAAAAACGCCCCAGCAACTTTCCAGAGAATGATGGATACCGCCCTTCGTGGACTTATAAACAAACATTGCTTCGTGTATCTAGACGATATTATAATATTCGGACAATCCATCGAAGAACATAACAGAAATTTAGCAATCGTGTTACAAAGATTAAGAGAATTAGGATTGAAACTGCAACCGGACAAATGTGAATTTTTAAAGCCAGAACTAGAGTACTTAGGCCACATAGTAACCTCTGAAGGAATAAAGCCCAATCCAAAGAAACTAGAAGCCGTTCAAAATTTCAAAATCCCTAAAACACCGACCGACGTAAAATCATTCTTAGGACTCGCGGGATATTATCGAAAATTTATACGAAACTTTAGTAAAATCGCGAAACCATTGACCGAACTGACGAGAAAGACCGTACCGTTTCACTGGAACGAACAGACGCAGACCAGCTTTGACACACTAAAAGAGAAATTATGTACTGCACCAGTTCTCAAATTCCCTGACTTCGAAAAACAATTCACTCTAACGACTGACGCAAGTAATTTAGGAATAGGAGCCATCCTTTCGCAAGACGGACACCCCTGTTGCTATATTTCACGAACTCTCAATCCGCCCGAACGAAATTACTCGACTACCGAAAAGGAACTGTTAGCAATTGTATGGGCAACTAAAAGACTTCGACAATACCTATTAGAAAGAAAATTCATTATTAGAACCGATCACCAGGCCTTGACATGGTTACAAAATTGCAAAGACCCCTCATCTCGACTGATCAGATGGAGACTACGACTAGAGGAATACGAATACGAAATACAGTACACTAAAGGAAAAGACAATACCGCTGCCGACTGTTTATCCCGAATTCACGCGATTACAGCACAAGACGAACCCACAGACTTACTGTCCAGATACCAAACCTGGGAAACCTCAGACGAACTTCCGAAACCACTAAAGATCGTACCCAATAAAAAGAACTTCTTCCAACTAACCTCAGACCAATTAGGCGCGTACGAAGGTAAAGAAAAATGGCTAAACATATTGAATAAAATCATCAGGAATACGAATCGAATTGGTATAGGAGACAATGATATTTCAATTCAGGATAGAAATACGATCAAGAGAATGCTCATGTTCTTTAACGACACGGACAAAGAGATAGAATTTGCATGGGAACCAGTAAAAGAATTGACCGACGACGAAATTAAACAAATTATCAAAGAAAATCACGAATCAATCGGACACCCCGGAATACAGAAAACCTACGACAGAATCAAAACTAACTACAAAATACCGAACTTGTTTAAACTAATTCAGGAATACATTGAGACATGCGACACTTGCCAACGAACTAAACTCACGCGAATTCGCCCAAGAGAAGAACCATGCATAAGCGACACCCCGATAGACTCGAACGAAAAAATAGCTATGGATTTGTTAGGATCGTTACACAAAACGAAGAACGGTAATCAGTACATACTCTCAATTCATGACGAATTGACTAAATATCTTATACTAGTACCCCTCAAGACGCAACGAACCGAATCCATATGGGACGCCCTACTGAACCACTACATTTATGTATTCTCCGCACCCAAGAAAATACTAACAGACAGAGGACAGAATTTCATTTCCGAACTAATGCAAAGATACGAGGAAGCTTTTAACATAAAACATATCAAAACTACCGCATTTCACCCGCAAAGCAACGGATCCCTAGAAAGAACGCACGCAGTTGTCACTGACATGTTAAAATCAATACAACAAACATCCACCGACGAATGGGATGAACAATTGAACTTTATTTGCTTAGCATATAACACAATGACACACGACGCCACAGGCTACACACCTTTTGAACTAACGTTTGGACACAAAGCTAACCTACCTTCAACCATTTCCAAAAATCCTCAACGAAGTTACGAAGACGAAGTATCCTTTCGAAAAAGAGAATGGGACTCACGGTTGAAAAGAGCCCGAGACACCTTGCTAAAGAGTAAACAAAGATATCAAAGAGACCAGCGACGTAAAATTATTAAACCTCAATCAATTTTCAAAGAAGGAGATCAAGTTTTGATACACAATGATCATAAAGAACACAAATTAGACATAGAATGGTTAGGACCATTCATTATTGATAAAGTATGCACACCGTATTATGTCATTAACGATAAGAAAGTACACGGTAACAGACTAAAATCTTATTTTCCAGGACGACAATCCTCTTCGCGGGATTAACCTGCGCACACGTCACTATAACACCGTTAGATACTCAGAATAACATATTTTTAGAAAAGATAAATAAGGGTTATTTATACAGTAGTACCGCCGATGTGATAATAGGTCTAGACACGAGCGAGATGTTTAAGCAAATCGAGAACATAGTAAAATATAAGAACAAAATCAGTGGATCAGCTATTAGCTCAGACTATACCGAAGAATTAGATGCTTTAGACATACGTATTAACAATATTAAACAACTAGCCAATCATGTAAAAACCCTCATACACCAAAGAACGAAGAGAGGATTATTGAACTTTGTCGGATCAATCTCTAAAAGCTTATTCGGAACACTAGACACAGACGATTTGGATTTGATAAATAAAAACATTGACACCTTATTTGACGACAACAAACAGATTAAAATCATACTAGCTAACCAGACTTCGCTTATAAAGAAAATGCTTAACACAGAGAGTTTAGAGAATTTGGAACGTTCATATAACGAATTAAAGCAGGAATTGAATATAAAAAGCATATTTAAACTCATAATGAAAATCGATAATGCCATACAAGATTTGCACTTCCAACTTGACGAAATATTAAACGCGATCATTTTAGGTAAACAAGGTATCATTAGCCCACAGATTATAGAACCCGAAAAGTTTATAAGCAACTACGCGAAGATCATAGGATATCATATTTATAACATTGTTATTACGCCCAAAATCGAACACTTTCAGTTCATACTCGACATCAGTGACTTAACTGTTTTCACGTATAATGACAAATTATTTTTCAAGATTTCGATACCTCTAGTGCTCGAACAAGAGTGGGATATAATGCGCGTATACCCTATCCCGCATAAAAGAAACAATATATTTATGGCACCCGTGATAGAAAATCCACTATTTCTAACTTCAAACCTTCTTTACATGAACACTGATCTCGACTATATCACCAAATATTGTAAACAAAAGATAGTCATGATTTGTAAACAAACGCAGCCGATCCACAACAGTAATTCCGACAACGACTGTCACAGCGAAATTATTAATTACAAGAAGAACATCAACAATTGCGAGATATCCATTTATAAGATCGACTACATCAGTTTCATACCACTTGTTCGGTCTCAAGTAGACCGAACGTGAGTTAAAACAGTCTAGTCATCGGACACCACCACGAGACCCCCGTGAGCGAGCCCCTTTTCCAATTTTCATACACAGCGGGCCGTATGGCCCACTACACGCGGCGACCAGGATCATAAATCCTTTTCGAGTTCGCTACAACCCGAAGTACCGTGTCTCTGGTTTTCGTCCGCTTGACGAAAACCAGAGACAGTAACGCATTCATGGGCCACTTAGGCCTTCGTTGCGCTGCTCCGGGGCCCCATAAAACGCATCCTGGGAAAACTTTCCCTTCTTGACTTGAGGGTGGGAACTTCCTCCTCCACCGGAGAGGTCCGTTCGGAAGATCCTCCTCCCTCAAGTCAAGCAACGAATGGGGATGATTCTTCCCCCAAAAGACGGGCCCATGGCCAAAGAATCATGTCACCACCGAGGTGACGAGCAAGCGGGCCTCGGAGCAGAAAATCAGAATCGTACTAAAGCACATTGTAAACACAACGGTCTCTCGCGATTATCTCAAAGGCAATTTGTACGCGAACCAAAAAACGAAAATAAAGAGTGTTACCTTCCGTCGTCGAGTTAAATATCAACTAGGCGTTGTTATTTATAACACCGTCAAAGCCCCCTAATATCGTCGCGAGCAAGCGGAGCGGGATTTACGACCCCGTGAAATTCGGCAAAAGAATTTGCGATATTTCGGCGTGCTTCATTTTTGGTCCTTCGAGCCGGATCCAGACTGTGGTAGCTGGGTCCATCATTCACGAAATTCGACGTCTGGAAGCAGCACTTCAAAACAACACGTTATCAACCATCGGGGCAGTGGAGTCGGTAGAGTCAGGAGCTCTACCTCTGCAGCATCCACAAAACAACACGTCATCGACCATCGGGGCAGTGGAGTCAGTAGAGTTTGGAGCTCTACCTCTGCAGCATCCCAAGTACACTACAGTCGGTTGTGTAAGGACACAACATTCGTCAGTCGACGTGGCCATCGCTGCTGAAGAAAACATCAGGACCGTCGTCGACAACAGCCAGGGGTTCGAGTCATCGCATCATCGTCATCGAGGACAGCATCCAGTCTCACCGTAGGACGGACGTCGCCGGTGCAGCAGATCAATCGGGTCATCCTCGACGAGCGAGAGAACATCACCAGACGCAACATCTTAGGACGATATTCAACGTCGCCGGTGAAACAGCAAACGTATGTCACACTGTTAAATTCACCACTCCTTTACACTCGTTTTCCTTTATTTTCTCTTTTCCTCTGGGCATCTACTGAACGTAATCATGGCATACGACGGCAACGTAAATACTGAAGGCGAACTAGTCAGAAAGCGTGGTTCAATAAAGGCGAGATTAACGTCGTTTATCAAATTCATTAATAAATTCAGTGAATCAGCTTCGGGTGACATTCACCAATTACGGCTACAAGTAGCAAAAATAGAACGCGATTTCGAAGCATTCGAATCAATTCAAGACGCAATAGAGCTTGTAACTTCCGAGGAACAGTACGAATCGCGTCTTAATGAACGTATTGAATTTCAAGAATCATATTACGCGAATGTTGCAAGGGCGCATAAATTTCTAGAAGAAATCGATCAACCGCAATCAACAGATGTTATTCCCAATAGAAGCACTGCTAGAAATAACCAATCGTCAGTAACGTTAGAATCCGACTTGCAAATCCAATTACCGACTATGCATCTTCCAAAATTTAGTGGCTCCTACACAGAATGGCCAGGTTTCGCTGATTCTTTTCGATCCGCAGTTCACGAAAACACTAATTTCCGCGAAACGCAAAAGTTGGTTTATCTTCGGTCTTGTTTAACCGGCAAGGCCGCCGAAAAAATCGAGTCTTTAGAGACGACCACCGCGAATTATGCAGTAGCGTGGAACATTCTAGAAACCTATTATAACGATCCGATAATTGTTATTAATAATAGAATACAATCATTCTTCGAACTGCCTACACATACGCGTTCCAATACTGCTTCTTTGGGTGAACTTGTTGACCAAGCCAGCAAGCATTATCTGGCATTACAAGCTTTGAACAAACCTTTTCTCGAAGCCTTTCCAATTTACGCGGTCACTTCCAAGCTTGATGAGGCGACTCGCATGAAATGGAAGGAGCGAATCCAGGGAAGGACAGACGTGCCATCCATGGAGGAACTCCTACAATTCTTACAAGCGAGGCGAAAGGTGTTTGAAACGAACGAAAAACCGATCAAACAGACATTTTCAGATCAATCGCGACCGATACTTAAAACATATAACACTAGATCGCATCAAAGAATCAATGTCGCGTATACTGCGATGCAACCGTCATGTGCGCTGTGCAAGGAAAAACACTACACTGCGTCTTGTTCAAGATTATTGCACACAGAAATCAATCAAAGGCTAGTGTTGATAAAACAGGCAGGTCTATGTACTAATTGCTTAAGACCCAATCACACAGCCAAAGAGTGTCGAGCAGGTTCATGCAAGCAATGTGATGGAAAACACCACACATTGTTGCACAAAGGACCAAACAGCGAAAGGCAGGTAGAATCTCGGCCAAACGTCTCGGCTCTGAGCGCAAGTGTCGGGTCCGAAATGCTATTGTCCACCGCTATAATACATTTAGTGGATAACCAGGGTCGGTCGGTACCGTGCCGGGTATTGTTAGACTCCGGGTCCCAGTCCCACTTCTTAACAGAACGAATCGCAGGTCAGCTGGGCTTGCCACGCGACCGCATAGATCTACCAGTAGTCGGTATTAATAAATCAACCACGAATATACGACACTCCATTAAAACGCATCTTAAATCGCGCGTCAACAAATTCGACGTTGTAGCCAATTTTTTGGTCATTCCGCATATTACGAACGCACTACCGACACGCACTATAACACGGTCAGAATTGGTTATACCAAAAAACATTCAACTTGCCGATCCCAATTTTAATGTATCTTCCGAAATTGACGGTTTGATAGGAGCGGATCTTTTCTTGCAGTTGCTCTGCGTTGGTCAAATACAGTTAGCCAACAAGACAATAACTTTGCAAAAAACCAAACTCGGCTGGATCATAGCTGGTCGAGTACCTACATCGCGTAAACTAAAATCGACACAATGTAATCTCGTAACGGAATCGGTGCAAAACCAGCTCGAAAAATTTTGGCAATTAGAAGAGTTCGCGTGCAATAACATACGATCAAAGGAAGAGACAGACACCGAAACACACTACCAGAAAAACACAATTCGAGATTCGACCACCGGTAGATACATCGTGAAATTTCCATTTAACGACAAAATTCACCAGTTAGGAGAATCATACTTCATTGCATTGAAAAGATTTCGATCCTTAGAGCAGCGACTTGGCAAAAATCCCGAATTAAAATCTAAATATACACAATTTCTCGACGAGTACTTGAAATTAGGACACATGTCAGAAACACATACACAAACAATACAAGACGGATACTATTTACCACACCACCCAATATTGAAACAAGGTAGCTTAACCACAAAACTTAGAGTCGTTTTTGACGCATCTGCAAAAACATCAAACGGTATCTCATTAAACGATACGATGTTGATAGGCCCGACTATTCAGGACGACATTTTTTCAATAATTGCGCGTTTTAGAACACATTCTCACGTATTAATAGCCGACATCGAAAAAATGTATAGGCAAGTATTTATACACCCCGATGAACGAAAATATCAGAAGATATTATGGCGTTCAAATCCAAGAGAGTCCATCAAAACATATACTTTAAACACGGTTACATACGGTACTTCATCCGCCCCATACTTGGCGATTAGGTCGTTGTTTCAATTGGCAAACGACGAAGAACATCGTTTTCCCGCGGCCGCTAAAACACTGCGAGAGGATTTTTACGTAGATGATGTAATAACCGGTGCAAACACATACGCGGAAGCCGCCACAATTCGTGACGAGCTCATTAATCTCTGCAAGCAAGGTGGTTTCGAGTTGAGACAGTGGGCATCAAATGACGCTAAACTGATCAAGGGTTTAGACAACAACACAGACACGACGCACTTACTTTTAGACTTGGAACAAACGATAAAAACACTAGGAATACACTGGGACGCTAAACGCGACGAGATCACATACACTATAAACGAATTTTCACAAAAAGATCGGGTCACTAAACGCACGATACTATCGCAAATCGCGTCATTGTTTGATCCCTTAGGGTTGATTGCTCCAGTACTTATACGCGCGAAGGTATTAATGCAGGATCTATGGAAGCTACATTTGAATTGGGATGAGTCGGTTCCAACTCATATATTCACCACATGGAACACGTTTTGCAGTGAGCTGAAAAATTTGAAAAACATAAAAATACCCAGACAAGTAACGCAAAAAAATTACGAGACAATCCAACTACATGGTTTCTGTGACGCGAGTGAACAGGCTTACGGAGCTTGTATCTACATACGAACGACTGACAAAGACAACAACGTAAAAACGCATTTACTAGCCGCTAAAACTAGGGTAGCACCGATTAAAACTGTTACACTGCCAAGGCTAGAATTATGTGCAGCACATGTTCTAGCAAAACTACTTCGCAATACGATTCGCGCACTGAGGAGAATATCTTTCGAACACATATTTCTTTGGTCCGATTCAACAGTTACGTTGCATTGGATAAAAACTTCTCCTCACAAATTAAAAACATTCGTAGCCCATCGAGTAACTGACATTCAAAGGGTTACAGACAGCTACGAATGGAGACATGTATCGTCAGCAGAAAACCCAGCAGATCTATTATCGCGTGGTTTAGGCACAAGCGAATTACTCAATAACACACTTTGGTTTCACGGTCCATCTTGGCTGAATTACAAAGAGGACAAATGGCCCGTTTCTCGTTTAGAGCCGATGACAACACCTGAGATTCGATCATCTGTAGTACTGACCACGCGCACTTGCGAATCAGATATTATGAAAAGGTTTTCGTCATTCTCAAAATTAAAACGCGTCTTAGCATATATATTACGTTTTCGATACAACAGTTCACGCAAAGAAAACAATAAAGGCACGTTGTCAACATTAGAACTTCACAGGGCAGAACAACTAATTGTTAAGGCAATCCAAAGACAAGAATACATGTCGGAGTTCCACGCGTTAGAAAAGGCTAAACCAATAACCGGAAACCTCGGTCCTTTAAATCCGTTCATAGACAGCGACGGTATATTAAGGGTCGGTGGGCGACTATCCAGATCAGAATTGCCATATAATGCTCGACATCCGATGTTACTGCCCAAAGGTCACTCTGTTACAAGGCTCATTATCGTAGACTATCACAAAAGGTATTTTCATGCCGGAGCTCAAAGTACACTCAACTCTCTACGGCATAAGTTCTGGATTCCGAATGGAAAGGGTATAATTCGCAAAATAATTCACGGATGCGTGACATGTTTTAAGGCAAAGCCACCGGTTGTCGAGTATAAGATGGGAGATTTGCCCACTGACAGGGTTACTGCTACAAGACCGTTCAAAATAGCCGGTGTTGATTTCTGTGGTCCAATTTTTATAAAAGAAAAGGTACAGCGAAATCGGAACAAAGTAAAAGTATATTTAGCCATTTTTGTTTGTTTTTGTACCAAAGCGGTACACATTGAAATTGTCGGTGATTTGACCACAGACGCATTCGTAGCAACGTTGCGGCGATTCTTTGCACGACGAGGCATCTGTTCAGATATCTACTCGGATAATGCAACAAATTTTGTAGGCGCGAGGCGGGAACTAAAAGAACTATACGCATTTTTCAAAGCGCAAACGACGAACGACACAATCTCGACCACGTTGGCCAATGAAGGCATAAATTGGCATTTTATTCCACCACGATCTCCACACTTTGGCGGTTTGTGGGAAGCTGCAGTTCGCCGAACCAAACATCATTTGGTACGAACAATAGGTAATACCTTGCTGTCGTATGAAGCTTTGTTAACGTTCATAAACCAAATAGAAGCCATTCTTAATTCCCGTCCCATCACTCCGCTATCCACCGATCCCAACGATCTACAACCATTGACTCCCGGTCATTTCATTGTTGGTGAACCCTTAACAAGTGTGCCAGATTACAGTTTCACTGAAACACCGGTCGGCAGACTATCGTCTTGGCAGCACATTCAATTGATGCGGCAACACTTTTGGAAGCGCTGGTCGAAAGATTATTTACAGGAACAAATCACGAGAAGAAAGTGGTTTAAACAAGGAGAAACGAGTATAGCCGTGGGAGCCCTTGTAATAATAAGGGAAGACAATGCACCCCCATTGCAGTGGCCGCTTGGACGCGTTACTGCAATTCATCCCGGTCAAGACGGCGTGATTCGTGTAGTGACCGTGAAAACGATTCACGGAGAATACAAACGTTGTGTTAAACGCGTAGCACCACTTCCATTATACGAACAATAACAGTTTCTTTATATATATTTATTTTTATTTAGCAATATACTAACCAAAGAATAGATTTAATACGAAACTAGTCCATAGATTAATAGTATAAGCAATGTTCTCTATTTTTTTTTGTTGTTTTTTATAGACACTTATATTAATCATATCTTGTATAACTCGCTAAGTTTTATCATATTATTTTAATCTAGTTTGTAAGAAGCGTATCTATCATTTAGACTTGTCCCATATCTCGCCCTAACAAATCATCGCGGTACTGTTGAACCACATAGTTCAAGGCGGGCGGCATGTTCGGTCTCAAGTAGACCGAACGTGAGTTAAAACAGTCTAGTCATCGGACACCACCACGAGACCCCCGTGAGCGAGCCCCTTTTCCAATTTTCATACACAGCGGGCCGTATGGCCCACTACACGCGGCGACCAGGATCATAAATCCTTTTCGAGTTCGCTACAACCCGAAGTACCGTGTCTCTGGTTTTCGTCCGCTTGACGAAAACCAGAGACAGTAACGCATTCATGGGCCACTTAGGCCTTCGTTGCGCTGCTCCGGGGCCCCATAAAACGCATCCTGGGAAAACTTTCCCTTCTTGACTTGAGGGTGGGAACTTCCTCCTCCACCGGAGAGGTCCGTTCGGAAGATCCTCCTCCCTCAAGTCAAGCAACGAATGGGGATGATTCTTCCCCCAAAAGACGGGCCCATGGCCAAAGAATCATGTCACCACCGAGGTGACGAGCAAGCGGGCCTCGGAGCAGAAAATCAGAATCGTACTAAAGCACATTGTAAACACAACGGTCTCTCGCGATTATCTCAAAGGCAATTTGTACGCGAACCAAAAAACGAAAATAAAGAGTGTTACCTTCCGTCGTCGAGTTAAATATCAACTAGGCGTTGTTATTTATAACACCGTCAAAGCCCCCTAATATCGTCGCGAGCAAGCGGAGCGGGATTTACGACCCCGTGAAATTCGGCAAAAGAATTTGCGATATTTCGGCGTGCTTCACCACTGCACGCCGAAAATCAATTCTTAGCGATACCCTCTAAACCAATAGAAATTGACGCGATATGTTCCACAAAACATAAAATTCAGACCATTGACAGACCATCTGTAATTAGCTCTAACGATTCATGCGATTTATTGTTTAATAACGAGTACATGCGAATAGGCGAAAGCAAAACCGAACTAGCTTACGATTTGAAAATGAAAACCATAGAACTTAATAACAATGATAGTTACATTAACATTTTGGATAAGATCAAAAACACGCCGAAAATTATAAGCAACATTGCCTCGTACCGAACTTCCGCGGATCAACTCGACAGCGAAATATCAAAGCTAAATTTCGAACATAGAATAAACACTTTGCGATCATATGGTATGAGTACATTACAAATAATAGGATATGTATCGGTAGGATTGATAGGTCTGTACACGCTCAACAAGTTAGGATTATTCGACTGCCTGAAGAACTGCGTCCCCGGAAAACTCTGTTTCCACCTGCTCTGCTGTAAGATCAAGCAAGGGTCACAAATCCACAACGACTTTCAACCAACGCAATCGAGTGCGCCAATCAACCTGTACACCACTGTAAGCCGCCCTTTGGCAATCGAAGACAATGGGGGAGGAAGAGTCTTGATACAGCCCCAGCGGGTCCGCTTCAAGAAGAGCATCCTAAAAAAAGAACTTAAGGGACTAAGTTCAATCTAAGAACGGGGGAATGTGACCCGAAATTCCACACAACCGGCTCACCCGATATCAGGCGATATCGATTCCAGACAGACACCGTCCGGCCTATTGTTCCAAAGAAATACCGATCGTCAGGTATCAAAATTCGATCGATAACCACTTGTATAAATAAGACCATTCGACCCGGCGACAGTCAGTATTTAGTCTCGTCTCCGACCTTTGACAAATCGTGTTACTATTGTAATAAAAACTGTGTAATAAAGGTATCTTCTGGTACGCCAGAAGAACTCGCATTTTTTTTATATCATTCCTTTAAAAATTACGTGACAGCGTCGTCGGCGTCGGCATGAACGCCATGCCGTTTTCTGTTTTCTGTGGGAAATGAAATTAAAAGTTTTAGAAACAAATAATAAATTTTTACATATACTATGAGTATTACTCACAACTATGTTTGCGCTGATGCGCAATTTTGCGACGGCCGCTGTAACGGCCGTCGGTGCAGCGTCGGCCCCCGCCGTCGTCGCCGCCGGTGATCTGTCGGCCGCCGCCGCCTCCACTTTCGTAATATAATTCTCCATCTACATAAAAAAAAAGAAAACATAATACAATATAAAATATCTCAAATCGTTTAGTTATTGAATGACAAAAAGATGACTATGGGTATTTGCCTGGTCAATTTTGATGTGTCCATCCGCTCTAACTGTTCTTGACGGAATGCCCGGTCGCATACTTTCGCGTTGCCAGTCGATTGTTTAGCAAGCAAATCGCCCCCGCAACCGATCTTCGCTTGTTGTTTGGCGGGTTCCCTAGGAAACAGAAATAAGAACAAGAGGGAGAAAAAAGTTGAAATCCACTCGACAGTGCGGAAAGTGAAATAGCATATCTCTATTTACATTACCAGCCGATGCTGTATCCACTGTTGCCTCGGAATCTTACATTGCGTTCTTGCTTCGGTCATTGTCACCATGCGGAAATCTGAAATCTGATAAATGATAAATGTCGCTGAAATGAATCAGCGATTCTGCACACTTATTTGCATGTGTGCAGTTTGACGTCGAACAGCTTTTGGATCACATGCGATCCTTGGGCTGTAATTGCAATAAGTTTACAATTTTACATTACCAGCTGATCAAGTCAGTGGTGTTGCACTAGTATATGCAACTCGACGTCGAATAGTTGAAACCGTATAATATTTGAATATTATTTTCATTCGCTGATGGAATCAGCGATACTGCACACTATTTGAAAGTGTGCAGCTCGACGTTGAACAGCTTTTGGATCACATACGATCCTTGAGCTGTAATTGCAATCAGTTTACAATTTTACATTACCAGCTGATCGAGTCAGTGGTGTTGCACTAATAAGTGCAACTCAACGTCAAACAGTTGCAACTTTTCTTTTTTTTTTTTTAAATTCTCTCTACTTTCAATAATACTTTGAGGTTCCCGAATGGGCATGCCTCTGATATACCTGCTGTCGACTATTTCGGGCAGCATACAATCTATATAAAAACGTGACAATTTTGGTTCCATTTTATGTTGCCAAAATTCGTCGTCTCTATAAACTTTAATAGACCATAGGCCTTTCCTCGTCCATATACAGAACAGGCAGTACTTTCTGGCAGTGATATGTAATTGCCCTTGTACTTGGTAGAAGTACGCGTGGCTTTTATTCATTTCACTGCCAGAACCGTCTGTGAATACTTTACTTACTGCTTTTATTGTTGATATTGCCTCTTCTGGTGTGACGTTTTCTGCAGTTTGTGGGCACTTTATCCCCACAATACCGTCGTCGTCGATTACACCATCTGGTGATGCTCCCAAATAGGGAATCGATGCATCGATGAAAAGACCACATGGTCTAATTTCGATGTTTTCCTTTTTTGATAATTCTTCACGAGCTACATCTTCATTCTGCTTTCCATATGCTACAGCAGAAACGTCTAGCAGGCGTGGATAGAGCAATGTCTGCACTAACTTCGAACACAGCGTTGTTTTCCTTCGGCAGCACACGGCGCGGAAGTTGGACGCAGTCAAAAGTTTAGTTCTGTGCGCCAGCCTCTTTCTGTTCTTGGCCTGTCCAATGGTCTCTTGCTCAATCTTTTCTCTATCTTTCTGCCAATCGCTTAGCATTTCCATATGCTTTTCCTTTTGCAGGTTGAACATGCATTCGTCCATATCCGACTTCTGTGCATTTGGTCCGTAGTCGAAATCTTGTTTTGCGCGGAACTGCTTTCTTGTATTCCTCGTCGTACTGTTCTGTTGGGCTTGTTGCACGAGTTGTCGTTTATTTCTGTGGCGTTCTTCCATTTGTATTAAAAGTGCAGGCAGCTCCTTTTTCATGGACCGTTGTAAACGAGACAATACTTCTTGCGTATTATACTCGATCACAGCAGCAGCACATCTTGCACTGTATGATACTCTTTGGCCGAAATTTAATCTTTTTCCACCAATATATTTTGCAACAATATTGTTGTTGCTCTCCACTGAGTTGTTGCTGCGATAGAGGATACTTTCTCCGTGCGCTGACAGTGACCGGATTATATCTTGAATCTTCTGGTAAACCCCAAGGTTTAACAATTCCGGAACAATATTCCGCTCATCCATCTACGTGGTTCCATTGCACAAGTATCCTATTCCATCGCAGTGTTTGTGTTCTTCAAAGACGTGGCTAGGTATATTCATTATATCTCCGCACAAATTTTTTATTTTTGCTTGCATCGGCACATTCTGTTCAAATCTGTACTCTGCAGCTTTCATAATCCCCGAGCGCATCCGCCGAATATTGTTTTCTACGGCTTGTCTGTAGCGACCGGGCGGAGCTTTCTTCGCAACATCTTTCATTTTGTTGCAAAAGTTGCGCAACAAGTGATTTGTGCATTCAATTTTCTTCACGCGGATCATCCATGTTTTATAGGGATCACAGTCCAGAATTTTTTTATAGACATTGCTGACGCCGTAAGCAATCAGTGTCGAATAAATTAATCCGTGTTTTTCCACGCTGGTATTGAAACCTTCTGCGATGGCGTCACTCTCCATTCTGGTAGAGGGTTGGTTTCTGCCCCAGTTCTTGAAGCATGTGTGTTGCCGCGGCTCTTCTTCCTTTTTCACCGCGTTCAAACAAATGGAGCACATTTTGTTCCGTAGTCCAATGAATAAAACTTTCCTAGTGTGATAGCCTACTATCACGCCGACACCAGATATTGAGTCGTATCTGCCTGTTCGGTACGACCGCTTCATCCAACTTCCGTCAGCCACGACGGGAATGTGTGGAATTCCGCATCCTGTGACGTCGCTCCTTTCAACGGATAGTCTTTTTTCCTCTTCAGCCGCTGCTACCATTTCCCCTTCCGCAGCACCGATTAATTTTTCCACGATGTCGTCGTGGCATTTGCCGTATATCTTCTTTGACATACAGGGAACGTTAATGGCAGTGAGGAATCCTTCCATTTGTGAGTAGCCGCCTCCGTTGAGGATTGTTCCTGCCACTGCATTCCGATTGATATCCATGACCTGAGCATTATTGGGTTGACTGTGGATATCTTCTTCGTAATTGCACATCATGCATTTCACGGTCAGGGTGGTCTGCAACCCCGTTTTCTTCATGCGTATTATTTCCATACTTCCCATCGAACAATTGAATATTTGTGAATGTGTGTTCACTTATACGTTTCATTTCTTGAAACATATGGTGCACGTCCACAATGCTGAGGGACCCGTCTGATAAATGCAATTCTTCTCGTGGGTCGACCGTCGTTTCCCTTTCCACGACGAGCGGGTGGGCTTGCACCACTTCTTCTTCGATGGCAATTTCTTGCATGATTCTTCCAAATTGATCTGTTTCTTCTGCCATTCTTCGACTACGCTCTTGTTGTTCACTTGACGACGGCGTTACATTTTCCAACGCAGGTAGCTCGGTAGTCGTTTCGTTTTCCTCGACGAGTTGCATTTCTTCGTCGGTGACAGTTTCATACGTACTTTCTGCAATTTCTTCTGTTTCTTCTCTCATTCTTGGACAACGCCTGGCGTCAGAAGAGGGATTCCATAACATTTCCTCTTGTTCTCCACTTGACGACGGCGTTACATTTTCTGCTGCCCCTGCCTCTTCATATACACTAAGACGGCTTGATGTGTTCTTCATGGCAAGATTCGCTATCCGCTTCATTCTGCAAACAGATAAAAACAAATCGTACATGGGAATATGGCCCCCCCTTACAGATGCGTTTTTAAAAATGGTAAAGGGTTATGGTACTTTAAAAATGGCGAAATTAAAATTATTTCAAGTGAGCGCTGCATCGCAATTCGCTCTTCTCCTTTCTCCTTTCTTCTTTCTTCCTTCTTCCTTCTTCCCTCTTCCTTCTTCCTTCTTCCTTCTTCTTTCTTCTTTCTTGCCGTCTTCACGAGTGTTTTCCCCTCTAAACAACCGCCGAAACTCCCTTCAGGATGCACCTCCAATTACCGCAAAAATCAATCTGCAGTAATATGGGAGCCGGTGCATCGCTTTTTGTGGACCGGTCGGGAAAGGGGGTACCCTCCTGGGGACGTATCCCCGCGAGGATACCTCCCCCGAATACCTAGGACCGTATCTTCCACAAATGAAGGGAATTCGATGCGTTGGTACAGAGACTACACCCTCGACATCTGTGATGACACGTCCTCTTCACAACGAAACAGTTGTTTCAAAGTCTCGTTGATTATTTCCTAATGGAACGTATCCTCCACTTTCTCATGATGTCCCTTGAGCAATGAATAGTACCTGTTTTACGATGCAGCGCCCAAATCATATAATTTTAATTTCGCCTCATAATTTTTAAGAACAGGTCTGTAAGAGGGAGACTGTAGAGAAACACCTAATTTGTTTAAACTAATTGAAGCACTCAGCAGACCCGCGGACTCTCGTCAGTTGTTACGGTAAAAAAAAGTGCTAATAATGTAGGACTTCAAAGTGGGATAAAATTTTATGAGGATAACGACCCAAAGCATGAACAACTCCCATAAACGTTCTCAGCTGATCGCCGAAAAAAGGTGAAAGGAAACTGACGTGACCGTAACACCGTAACGGACGGACGTCCGCGGGCTCTGCTGAGTACGTCGACCTTGCGCGGATGACTGTTTTCCTGATGGGGAGTGTAATAGGGGCAGTCAAGAAGGAAAGGAAAAAACGGTTTGTAAATGTGGGCCTTGGAAGAGTTTTAGGGACGCTTCGAAATATGATTTCTACGGTTACTTGGGACCACCCCGTAGCGGCGGTGAATTGCGTTACCCCTCGGACATGCGGAAACAGTAAAACATCTGTACGGTGCCCGAATTGTTATATAGGAAAAATTTAACGTGGATGGTCCTGATGGATTCCAATATTATTTTCACGACATAAGAAAAGAGACAAGTAGCAAGTTCATCAATATATAGTGTCCAAAACATAAATTTAATCAAAGAACAAATAAATAATCATGCAGAACGAATTTCTGTTTTGAGATATACACTCCCGCTCATAAGTCTTAGAACAATGATCATATTCGTATTCAACTTTGTAAAAATGAAATAATCGTTGAAGGATGCGAACAAGTTTTTTCTTATTTAAAGGTGTGCACGTCAAAGAAAGCATGCTGCTCTCATATACCAAAATCTTACTAAAAAGTGAAATGATATATTTTCTTTCCATCGAAGAATCCGCCACATTTCTTTATTATAATGTCCACTACTCTTGGTGTTTGGGATCGGAAGGCGAAAACTAAGAGCCGCAGTTTTCGTAAGACAACGACTTTATTTCCCCGTGAAGATCGTCGGAAAAGAACGAATGCTTTGTACAGTTTGTAAACACTAATAAACACTTTAGAACAGTTTACTTTTGAATGGATATCTCCCGTCTATTTCGGAAGCTGGAGATAGTTCTTGCGGCGCGAAACCGGTCAAAAGACGCGAAGCGTTCACGCTAACAAGAGAGCAGAGATAAAGATCGATAGCGAGCTAGATAGATAGAGCGAGCTAGATAGATAGAGCGTTGGAAACGAACTGAGGCGATAGAGCGAACGGCGAAACGATGATAATCGATCGTAATCCGTCTCGTCGGCGCGGTCCAATTAGAGTGCGAGCTGACAATCGATCCTTGATCTCGCTTCTCTCCGCGATCCAGCCAATTGCGGGGCGCCGATCCGCGTCGGCGCGGGCACGCTGCCGACACATTCAGCCAATCCCAAATCCCATTTCCGCCCGCCTCGTCAGCCAATGACGAAATTGAACAGCCGTGTGGTGATGGTGGGGAGATGAGAAACAGATGAATGGGTCGGCTGAATGGGTCAGCAATGTGCTGCGTACTTTCTACAACAGAAATAAGTGCGTAGTAAATTTGCGGAATTACAAGTGAGAGAAGTAAACGCGAAAATGGTGCCGAGTGATACGCGAAAATTGTGCCGAGTGATGCAGTGATGATTTCCAGAGTGAAATATGTAACTGGTGAGTGAAATGTCTTAATGGTAGAATGAGGTGAATCGACATCGAAATGAACTGGTTATGTTACGTGAATTTTTCCTCATAGCTACGGCGAGCGTCCAGCCTCGAGGTTGTTCCCGCTGCCAGTCTCATCGTTTTCCGGAGCCAGTAGAGGGATGAGCTTTTGCACCGGTCGCAGCAGTTGTGAAGTGGAGGTGCGTAATGTGACCACTCGAGTCGAGCCATCTGGCCCCGGGTGTACGTGGACGACGCGTGCTAGGGGCTATTGCGTGGGTGGCAGGACTTCGCTCTTTACTAGGCAGAGGGACCCGGCCTTGACCCATGTTTGATCTTTTCGCCACTTGCCCCTAGGTTGCAGTGAATTAAGACACTCCCGGGACCAGCGCCTCCAGAAATGCTGTTGCATCTGTTGCACCAACTGCCACCGAGATAACCGTGAGACTGACAATTCCTCGAGTCTGTACTCTGGAATAGCGAGGAGCGGTTCCCCGACCAGGAAATGTCCCGGAGTTAGAGCTGCTGGATCCTCAGGGTCATCGGACAGCGGTAGTAATGGCCTAGAGTTTAAACAGGCCTCGATACCAGTCAGGAGCGTGGCAAGCTCCTCGAAGGACAGTCGCTGTTCGCCGATGAGCCTCCGTAGGTGGTGCTTGACCGATTTGACGGCCGCTTCCCAAATTCCTCCAAAGTGTGGAGCGGAAGGGGGGTTGAATTTCCAGGAGATGCCCTCCCTGGAAGCTGCAGCGAAGGGACCACCTCCCTGTGCTACGGATTGTTTGAGGAGTGATCGCAGCTCGTGGTTGGCTCCGATGAAATTTCGACCACAGTCGCTGTACAGTTCCAAGCAGCGACCTCGCCGAGAGATAAACCGTCGCACAGCTGCCAAGAAGGTTTCGGTGGACCCATCCGAGACAGCTTCCAGGTGGACAGCTTTGGTGACCAGGCAGATAAATATCGCGATGTATCCCTTCGAGGTCAGCTTGCCACGACCCCGACTGGTTCGCACGTGTATGGGTCCTGCGTAGTCGATGCCTGTTCTGAAAAAGGGACGACTAGGCGTTACTCGGGCTAATGGGAGGTTTCCCATTTTAGGTGGGGCTGTTTGCCCTTTCCAGCGTATACAGATGGTACACCGATGGATACAGGCTTTAACTAAATGGCGACCCTTGAGGATCCAGCACTCCTGGCGTAGCGTTGCCAGTGTGAGTTGTGTTCCTCCATGCAAGCATCGTTTGTGGGCAGCATCGACCCACAACCTAGCTAAGGAGGATTCGTCAGGAAGGATCGCGGGATGGGTCCGGTCGTAGGTGACGTTCGCGGCCTGTATCCGCCCTCCAACGCGCAGCACCCCGTCTTTGTCCAGGAATGGACACAGCTTGGCGAGCCGGCTTCTGGCGGTTGGCGGTCGACCCTTCCGAATGCTGGCGATGTCCTCCGCGAACGCCGCGGCCTGTTCCAGCCGTAGAAGGGTGAGTTTGATTGTCTGAATCTCGGCTGCCGTGATGATTGACTCCCCCGTCGATTTCCCGGAACCCACTGGCGGCACCAGGCCAGGATCCGGACTAGACGATTCAAACTAGAGAAGCGTTCGACTAGTTCCGAGGAACCGCTCTTCTCCCGGCTGGTGACGTGCAGGACCTGGTGCTCTTCTGCTTCGTGCGTTGTCCCTGGCCTGGTCTCCTCTGGGAGTGGACCGGATGAGGCGAGCCACTCGGGTCCTCGCCACCACAACGAGAACTTAGGTAGTTCCGCCGGGGATAACCCTCGGGAGGCACAGTCCACTGGATTCTCCGCGCTCCGGATGTGATGCCACGTAGCCGCTGGAAGCATCCTCTGGATCTCGGCGACCCTGTTGGCCACGTAGGTTGACCAGCGTGTGGGATGTCCTCGGATCCAGCTGAGAGCCACAGCGGAGTCCGACCACAGATGCACGTCGACGGAAGGCCAGTCCAGCACCCGGACGACGTGTTCGACGAGTCTGGTTAGCAGAAAGGCTGCGCAGAGCTCCAGCCTGGGCAGCGAGACCCTTTTCAGAGGCGCCACCTTAGACTTGGCGACGATGAGCGAAACTGTAGCCCCTCCCTCCGGGTTGATGCTGCGGGAGTAGACCACCGCAGCATAGGCGCGCTCGGATGCATCAGCGAACCCGTGGAGTTCTGGAGGCGAACTGCAGGAACTGGTTCCGAGCCATCGTGGTACCTGGAGATGCTGCAGCTCCGGAATTTGACTCTGAAACTGTCGCCACAACTTTTCCTCCTTCTCCGGTAGTGGAGTGTCCCAATCGATCTTCAGTAGCCACAGGGACTGGATGAGCACCTTGGCTACGATCGTGACTGGCGCCAGCCAGCCGAGAGGGTCGAACAGCTGCGCTGTCCCGCTGAGCACCGCACGCTTAGTGAATCCCGAGCTCGGTAGAGACCTCACAGCGGTGACCTGAAAGCAATCAGATGAGGGCAACCATTTGATACCCAGGACGCTGTGGAGCGTGGGCGAGTCCCACTCGACGATGCCCTTCCTCTCGTCGTTGGACAGTCCTTCAAGCAGACCCGGTGCGTTGGCAGCCCACTTGCGCAGAGGAAACCCGCCCGCCATGAGGAGCTCCCGTAATTCCCTTCGCTTCGTCTTCGCCTCTGAGGGTGTGTCCGCTCCGGTGAGGACATCGTCCATGTAGACTTCCTCGAGTACGATGCGAGATCCCAAGGGGAAACGCTGAGCCTCCACCTTAGCCAGTTGGTGCAAGCATCGGATAGCCAGGTATGGAGCGCTTGTGAGTCCGTACGTGACTATGTTCAGGTTGTAGTCAACGACACTGTTTTTCCCTGCAGGCCTCCACAGGATCCTCTGCCTTTTCCGGTCTTCAGGATGGACGATGATCTGCCGGTACATCTTTTCTATGTCCGCTGTGAACACGAGAGCGTACCGCCGCCAGCGTAGAAGGATGTCCGCAAGATTCGGCAGCAAGTAAGGTCCCCGAAGCAGAAACTCGTTCAGGGACTTCCCATTGGAGGATGCCTTCGAGCCGTTGAAGACAACCCTGAGTTTCGTCGTGGTGTTGGAGATAATACCCCTCGCGGGATATCGGATGCGACGCCGCTGCCATATGCCCCAGAGCTTCGTAGTTTGTCAGGAATTCGCCGTAAGCTTGGCGGAATTCGGCAGAACGCTGGAATCTGGAATTCAGCGAGTCCAGCGTACGCAAAGCGATGAGACGGGAGTCTCCCAGCTCTGGTGTCCTTCCAAAGGGCAGTCGCACCATGAACCGTCCGTCCGGAAGCCGTTGGTGAGTGTCAACGAAGTGCTTCTCTGCCTTCCTGTCGTCAGCGGTGGCTGGAATCGAAGTTTCGACTTCCTCCTGCTCCCAGAACCTGGTGAGAAACTCTATTAATTCGCGGTCTATATTACAGTGATGGACCGGAACCTCCGCCCTGCTCGATGACCCGTAGCCGTTCCCCGAGTCGATGCCTAGAGTGAGGATCCAGCCTAGAGCCGTTTCCTGTGCCATGGCTTCGCCCTTCATGCATGTTTTTAAGTAATGTATGTATGTAACTTTTATTGTTCCCTTACGGGTTACACAGGGATCCCGTTCCCTTTACACAAGCTGTATTTTTTTCTTTGTCTAAAATTTTATTCTTCACCTCTCCCTCTGTCTATCTTTAATATCTATCTTATAATATACAATCCTACCTCTTTTGCATATTATACTCTCATTTTCTTTCTTTCTCTTTCACTCTCTCTCACACATTCTCTCATTCACACCTGTCTCCTTCTTTCTCTTCCCCTCCTCTTATATTTCCGTCCTGTATTTCTTCTCTCTTGCGATACTTCTCTCCTTCTGTTCTCTCCTCCATTTCTCCATATCTCATTTCCCATCTCGTCTTCTCCTGCTGCCTTCCCATCTTTCAACCTTCTTATGACTCTCTCTATCTCTTCCATTCCTATCTCTTCCTTTCCCGTCACTCTCCCCTTCTCTTTCCTCCCCCTTCTATCTTGGTTTCCACTCCACCCAGTAATCCCATAGAATACTCCTTCCATTTTTCCATTTCTATCTCCTTCACTATTCCTTTTCCCTTTCCGCCTCTCATTTTTCTTAGAAACTCCCAAACCTTTCCTTCTGTGTTTGCTTTCCCTGCTTCGCGTAATATCCTTTCTCTTTCTTGCTCTTTTTTCTCTTCACCTAGCTTCTTGTACTTGTTTTTGTACTTCTATATCTCTCTCCTTCTTCTTTCCCTTCCTTCCATCTCCTTAATACCTTTCTTAGTTCCTTCTTTCCTCCCCTGCACTCGTTATCCCACCATCCTCTCTTTTTCTTCTCTTTCTTGCTCTCGGTACTTCTTACTTCTTCTATTACACTCTTGATCTTCTTTTCTAACTCTCCTAATCTCTCCCGCTGTAATTTCAATTTCTTCTGTTTGCCTTCTGAATTTTTCTTTTTCCTCTCTCCCCCATTCCACCTTCTGCATTCTCTTCTTTCTCTTCTTTCTTCCCTCACCGTCTCCTGCCTTCCGACTTTTCTTCATCGTTCCCACTACCGGTAAGTGGTCCGATTCTACTCTTTCTTCTACTACCATACTTTCTATCCCTTCCCTCTTCTTTTTGTCGCCTATTACCTAGTCTATCACCGTTCTTCCTCTCTGTCCTATATACGTAAACTCTCCTCTCTCGTCTCCTTCTATCCCTCCATTCATTATTTCCAATCCTAATTCTCCTAGCGTCTTTATAAGCTTCCTACCTTCCCCATTTACTTTTGCATCTCTTTACTCCCTACTTCCTTCCCCGTCATCTTCTTCCTGTTTTATCTCTCCTCCTTCCTTGCCTGTCCTTGCATTAAAGTCACCTCCTACAATTATTTTCTCCTCTCTTCCTGTGTCCCACCAGTCCCTTATTGCTTTCATTTCCCGTTCTATATCTTTATTTACATATACCCCTAGTATCTTCCATTCTTCCTCTTCTATCCTTATCCGTCCTTCTCTTATTCCTTCTATTTCTTTTGTTTCTCCCCCTTCTTCTTTCCGCTCATGATTTCCTTTCTTATTCCCATCACCATTCCTCCTTTCGCTCTTCCTATTTTACTATCCCTGACCGCCCATTGCTTTTTCCATACATATCCTTGCGGTACTTTTCTTTCCACTTTTTCCCACATCTTTTCTTCCACCCATGTCTCTAATAGCACCATCGCATCCCATCGTTCTATATCCCTCCAGAATCCTTCATCTTTCCCTATCATTCGTGCTATATTCCAAAAACCAATTTTCGTCTTTTCTCCTTCCCTTCCTTTTTCCCCCTTCTCTCTCTCTATCCCCCTCTCCCCTTTTTTCCTTTCCTTTACCTTTCTCTCTCCTTCTCCTTCTCTCCCCACTCGTTTCCCTCACCGTCTTTCAGTACTTTCTCTTTTTCATCCCATTTCCACATCTTTCCTTCTGTCCACATCTTCATATATCCTATTTTAACCATTCTCCCTTTTCCTCTCTCCCTCTCCACTATCTGTTTTATCCTCCATTGTATATTTCTTTCTTCGCATGTGAGATCATCCTCTATCCTTTCTCGTCTCCCTGCCAATTTTTTCTTTTCCAACATTACTCTTTTTTTCAGTTCCATTGTCGCCATCTTTACCACTACTCATTCTCCTTTTTCTCTTCCCTTACTCCCCCTTCTCACTACTTCTTCAACTTCAAGTTTTTCTCCTATCTTTTCCAATAGTTTTTGTACTTCTCCCTGCACATCACCTCCTTCTTTTATTTCTAACCCTTTTATTATTATGTTTTTCCTCCTTCTCTCTCTCTCCTTTCTTTCCCACTTCCTCTCTATTTTAATCAGTCTTCTCTCCATCTCTATCTTCTTCACTCTCTCTTCTATCTCTCTTAACGATTTCCTGTCTCTCTCCCTTTCCGTCTCCCACTCTTCTTTCATTTCTTTCATCTGTCTCATTATTCCCGTCAGCTCTTTCCATCCTTCCGCCATTTTGTTCATCTGCTTAATTGTTCCTTCTAGGGCTTTATTTATTTCTTCTTTTATTATCTCCCTAAAGTTTTCTCGTTCTACTATATTTCTTTGCTTGACCTCTCCTTTCCTATTTTCTGGTGATCTATCTGTCTTTTTGCTTTTCCTAAATGGACTTTTTTCCTTTTCCTCCTTTTCTTCACTCTCTCTCTTTTCTCTTCTTGTCTATCCATCTCTCTAATCCCTCCACTTCCGATAAGCTGAAAGGCCTCACTCTTTCCTTATCTCCCATTATTAATAGCTTTTTTGTCTTCTCACTTTCTTGTTTTCTATCTTCCTTTCTGCTCATTTCTTTTCCTCTCTTCCCTTCTACCTTCTTTACCTGCCTTCTTGTCACTGTCTCTGAGCTTCTTTCTTTCCCTGCTAGATGGCGCTCTTCTCTGTTCCTCCTTTATCTCTTTCTCCTTTTTCCTGTTTCCTAACCTCACTTCTGCTCTTACTCTCTTTTCTACACACCTTTTGCCCTCCTCACCATCTTTTCCTTCTCCCCACTTCTTCTCCGTTCTCCTCCACCTACTGATCTCACTCCCTCCACTTTCCTTTACTTTCACTCTTTTCTATCTCCTCTTTTTCCACTACTCACACTATTCTCTCTCTCCTCTATCGAACCGGAAACGGAACCGTTTTTAAGTAATGTAGACGTTCCACCGCAGACAACGAAGAGTCGTTGATTATAAGAAAGGTAAACAAGTCGCGGAAGGATGGCCAGTCCTTGTAGTGACTCTAGAAAGTGGGAAGAGCCATCTTTGGCAACACTGCGCGTGACCTCTGGAACTTAGCCTCGCCGGGCGTTACGTTCGAATCAGAGGGCACCTTAACGGCTGCCGCCGTTTCGAATTCGGCGATCATGTCGAGGAGAACTCCAGCTTGCTCCAAATATGTAGTATGTACATCGCTGAATTCGTCTTCCTCGATGTAAGGGCTATCCCTTAACTTGGCGTCGATCTTAGCCGCCTTTCTTATTTTCAGATCTCCCTGGGAGAATTCAGCCCAGAATTCCTGGATTGACGAGTGAGCCGCCCGAAGTATTCCCAGTGTAATGTTCGCCTTACCCTTCTTTTTAAGGTTGATCGCGACGCGGGAGATTCGCTGCGCGAACGTACGTTGTTCGTCGACAATGTCAGCCATTGTCTCCTTCACGAATTCAACTGAGAACTTTGACGATGAAATTAACGTTTGCTTTTAGTGGACTGTAGCACTGGATCCGGCTCGAAGGACCAAATGTTTGGGATCGGAAGGCGAAAACTAAGAGCCGCAGTTTTCATAAGACAACGACTTTATTTCCCCGTGAAGATCGTCGGAAAAGAACGAATACTTTGTACAGTTTGTAAACACTAATAAACACTTTAGAACAGTTTACTTTTGAATGGATATCTCCCGTCTATTTCGGAAGCTGGAGATAGTTCTTGCGGCGCGAAACCGGTCAAAAGACGCGAAGCGTTCAAGCTAACCAGAGAGCAGAGATAAAGATCGATAGCGAGCTAGATAGATAGAGCGTTGGAAACGAACTGAGGCGATAGAGCGAACCGGCGAAACGATGATAATCGATCGTAATCCGTCTCGTCGGCGCGGGCCAATTAGAGTGCGAGCTGACAATCGATCCTTGATCTCACTTCTCTCCGCGATCCAGCCAATTGCGGGGCGCCGATCCGCGTCGGCGCGGGCACGCTGCCGACACATTCAGCCAATCCCAAACACTTGGCATTCGCGTGTTTAATTTTTCATACTTTCTGTTGTTATATTATTCCATTCTCGTTCCAAAATATTCCATAAATGTGCTTTCGAAGCAGGGCAAAAGTTCCGTACCCATCTGTCCAGCTTATTTTTTCTATTGGGGTTCAAATCTGGTGATTGATGTGGCTATTTCATAATTTTTAATCCTTTGCACTCCGCCGTCCCCTCTCAGGGGACATCGCAATTCTAGCATATCACTCGGATGTCCCCTCTCAGGGGACATTCAAGTTTATTAGTGATTACGGGGAATTGAGTAATTTCAGCGCAACTTTTTGAGACATGCATGTTTCCCTGAAGTTTTATCTTGAAATACCACAAGAAATCAAATCAAAATATCGTAAAACTACTGAGATATGTATATATCTCAGCGGGTGAAATGTCAGCGGGTTTTGTGTCAGACGAGAACGTGAGATGCGTGCTCACGACGGTCCGAGCACTTCGCGACGCCACTTGAAAAAAGCGATAAGGGGAGTTTGTAGAAGAAAGGTCGGTATGCGAACATAGCGCAAACTGTATAGTGAGATAGAGAGAAGAGAAAGACAAGTCTACATCTGAAGGAAAAGATTTTCAAAGCTGAGCTCAGTCTGGCATTCTACGTATTGTTTCCTCCATAAATCGCTGAAATGGTGGAGGAAGTTATTTTTTTGGGGGTTGGAAATGTGTGTGATAAACTCATACATAATGTATCGCATCTCAAAATGAACAAATAAGGAGTGCAAAGGGTTAATCAATTATTACATTGAAGTTGTAACTATTGCTGAACATATAAGGATATTTATATTATGTAGTTGTTGAAGGTGCATAATCTATACGAAATACCAGAGTTATACTAAAAACAAGAGGTGTACTAAGACTTATGAGCAGGAGTGTACGTCAGAAACGTAAAACTTTACATGCGGCATTGAGAAAGCACACACGCGCTATCTTTTCAACGAGGAGTGTATTTATTAACCCAAACCTAAACCGAACTCAAAATCTAACCAAAACCTAACTCACAAATTAATCCAAATGAGATCCAACCCTAACCCAATCCGATTTTTATAACATCGTTGTTCGGTTAAAGGTGAAGAACTACTAAAAGATATATAAAAGTCTATAATTTTTAGCAACGTAAAATTCAGCTGATAATCAAGAAACCAAACCTTCATCATGATTTATGTATTTTAAAAATAAAGAGAAAGGAGACTACGTTAGCCACCCGGCCGCTGCTGGTAACGCACGCTGGCCGTCCGAGGTTGTATACCGCGGTGCAGCATTCACTTCAAAATTTCTTCAATTTCAAAAGTGCTTTTTCTACAACAGGTCCATAAAAGGGACATTTGAGGCTATATCCTCATTTTTTTCAAATTTTTATTGCATTTGAAAGATGGTTTGGTTTCTTATTTGTTTGAAAAGTTCACGCGATATTATTTGTTTTATTTGTCTCTTACCTATTCAGCTGTACTCTCCTTTTGCTGTATCTTCTGGCTGAGATGCGTAGTCTTTTGGAACACGCAGTCGCTTTGGCTGCTCGCTTGAGCTCCGTTTTTTCTGCGTGCTCAGCAGAAGATGCTCCAGTGTAATCCATTATGCACTACACAGTCCTCAAACTTCACTGTACCAAATAACACAATCGCGTCGACACAAGTATGTATACTTATTTCCGCGGTGTGTATAAATTATTCAAATGAAACAGGAATGATTCGCACGCGATACGAACACGTTCCTGTCCACCAATAAACTGAAGAAAACAAACAATGACGCAATCAGTTTTGCCACATGCGTCGCTGGGAATTTTTACACATTATTACACAGTGTACCGAGGCACGGTCGAATATTGCAAATTACTCCTAGAAATCGCAAAAGGATGACTTTTGTGGGGGCAAGAGCTCTAGATTTATCCTTCATCTAGCGCTTTTAATCATTGAAAAGCTTTATCTTTGTGATATATATATTGTCTCCTCCTATGTTTTATCGATACAGTGACTGCTAACGAAAATGATCGGAAACAAAATACAGCGCTCGTAGCGAAAAATGCGGGAACTATATTTGTACCAAATTAAAGCTGCGGGATGGTTTTTCGTAGGCGGCAAATCCTGTCTCTAATACGTAATTATACAACATAATAGGCGTTGCGTTGTCATCGTATATGTCCACGCTAAAGCGCTGGCCCCCTATTTTCTCCATAATAACCCGGTTATGGGTTAAAATGTTGATATTCTGCCGAATATTGCAAATTACTCCTAGAAAACGCAAAAGTATGACTTTTGATGGGGCAAGCGATCTAGATTTATCCTTTATCTAACGCTTTTCACCACTGAAAAGGCCCATCTTTGCATTATCGAGCAATGATTTGCCGCCTCCCGAACCCTTGCAATTTTTCGGAAGTAGCGTTGTGTGTGGCACACGCACACGGCACGCACACGGCTCGCACACTTTTCAATCGAGCTTCTCCTAGTTTCCGTTTGTAGCGTGAAGATCGCGGAAAGCTTCTCCTAGTACCCGTTTGGAGCGTGCGAGCTCTACGAAAACCTGTCCTTAAGTCATGTTTCGGTTTTTTACTTGTTTTATTCATTTCTTCATCTTCTGACCTTCTTTTACGGCCAGTCTTTTCAAGCATTATCAGCATAAATTCACTTGGACGATTAATTTCGAGATGCTTCTGCAGGTTTGTAGAATGATCCTTAAAATATACATTTCAATAATAAGAAAAATATTTACTTGTCGTAGATTTAAGTAATCGCACGTATAAGTATGCGCATGATCGAATTTGAAAAATGCCCGAGTGCCAAGTTTCGAACGAGTTTAATGAGTCAGATTAGCACGGATGTGTTCTGTGTGACCTGTTACGTCTATGCTGTGTGCGTAGACGGCGTTCTGTGTGAACGGCGTTCTGTGTGAACGGAGTTCTGTGTGAACTGGTACGACTATCGATATAGTCGGCGGTCTCTGTGACCTGTTACGTCTATGCTGTGTGCGTAGACGGCGTTCTGTGTGAACGGAGTTCTGTGTGAACTGAGTTCTGTGTGAACTGGTACGACTATTGATATAGTCAGCGGTCTGTGTGACCTGTTACGTCTATGCTGTGTGCATAGACGGCGTTCTATGTGTAAACTGTTGCCATGTTTGATTCCCTGCAATGAAAAGTTAATACTTCTGTTATCTCTTGTACGTCAGGATAGCCGAACTATGAATGTAATATGAGGAAATTGTTGTGTTACAGATACACGCGAGGACGCGTGACATGTCAGTCCGGCCGTGTCGTAGATTTAAGTGTTTATTAGGTTAAGCATTTGCCGTTAGAAGTTGCCGGAGTCGGTGGCCGAGTGCTCGCGCGTGTACTTACATTGTAGCGCGGCCGAGACGTTTGATCGGCCGCGACAGTTGGGATCGATTTCCATTACGCGCGGCCGAAACGTTTTAGCGGCCGCAACAAACAAAATCGGCTTCTTTGTAATGCGTACACGTGGACGGAGTCACTCTGCGGAGTGGGGAAAATAGGAGGCAAAGCCCTCGATGGCTCGCGATCGGGCGGCAGATTTTGTTTCGCTCTTGAACGATCAAGATCATTGTCTCCGCAGAGTGAATCGGTCAGAGTAGCTCGATACTTCGATATCTCGTCAAAATGAAACGCGCGAATTCCGGGACGCGTCACAACGTTCGTGATACGACATACTGTAAATTTAAAAAGCAATTACTAAATAGCAAATATTCATACCGAAATGATTGAAGAACAGTCGCCAATTGAACAGCGTACACTTCTACCACATGGAGTCACTTAAAAAAACTGTCTTACAATTTCACATTTCTTTCTTCCCATTTTAGTAAATTAAAATATAAACCGAAATTTGCGATAGCGGCACGACCTTTCAGTTTAGTTGTTTAGTCAAGACTAAAGAGCTTCTCTAAAGCTACTACCGTACTATCGTAAAAACAAACGCGAGCGAGATTTCGACAGAAAACATTGTATGCTTGCATACATTGTATTAGATCGTGTAATCAAACGTTTTTTACTTATCTAAAAGTAAACAAAAATAAGAGTAACTTACAGAGAACTGTTGGAATTTTAAAGGACAACAAAAATTATAACTTCTACATAAATACCTTCAACAACTTAAACACTTCAGCGATCAATTCGCGAAGGATAAGAAATTCGACATTTCATGTTACACGACCTAATATATTCCATGTTCTTTGGTAGTTACAAAAATTTATTTATTTAAATAATTATTTTAACAATGAATGAATGAATGAATGAAATTATTTTATAATTACTTTAACAATGAATTATAATTGAAATAATAATTCAAATAGTGAATACAGAAACATTATAAAAATTTGTTTATTTAAACTATTATTTCAACAATAAATTATTATTGAATTAACTGTCACGTTGCCTGGGTTTTCCCGATCCGACGGACGACGAAAACCTGGGCAACTACGGGTTTTATGGCGGAAATGCCGGGCCACGCACCGGCCGCGCGGTACGCGGTCCACCCGCGACAAACGACGCGTCGAAAAGTCGGTTTTCGCTAACTTTGCTGGAGGAACGAGTCCTGATGACGGGCGCCAGGCATCGAGAGATGCCACGCGAAACTCTACCGGATTTCTCCGAGACGCGACAAGGAATTCCGACTTTCCGACGGCCGCGCGATATCCGGGATAGCTCACCCGGGTCCAGGGTTTGACGAGGAGGAGTACGGGACGTTCCCCGCGGCGGAAAGGTTTCTCAAAGAATCTCAATGCGAACTAGGGGCTTTACAATAGCTTATTGAACTACGATATTACACGCGGCTGTCGGCAGCAAAACCGGCAGCCGTAAGAAAGTAAGCCCGCGCGACGATAGTTGTTAAACGGCGGATTCTCAACCGCTCGCGCTTTTCTCGCTCAGTCTTCGCGTCGGACACGATCCCGGGCGCAATGTTCGGCACCGTCGTTAGAAATTACATGAGCGAGGTCGGATTGTGTCCCGGTGTTCAACGCGTAACAGAGAGTTTGTCGATTGTACCGGCAGCAATAATCGAATTTTATGGACCCGGTCACGCCACGTCGTCCCACCGTGGGCAGTCTCTAGATTTACGGCAAAATAATGGGATTTCTCCCCGCAAAAACCGGCAGCATTTCGGGCCGTACGCCAAGACGCTATTTCGCGTTACAAAATTTGACCCATGCTCGAACCGGCCGACGGTCCCGGCTCCTACGCGATTTACCAACGACGCGATTTACGGAAGCGCGGAAACTCGTCGTTAACGACGCGAATAGAGGTCGTTCGCAAAACGTCCCCGAGCCAACGCGAAACAAGTCGTACAGAAAATTCGCGATATGACAAAGCCTGACCGGCGCTTACCGAACGGCAACTCCTCGAATCTACGGCAGCTTTCAGATGTACGGCAGCTTTCAGATATACGGCAGTTCTCAGATATACGGCAGCTTTCAGATATACGGCAGTTAGACCCTCGAGTAGTTCGGCAGCGATAGATCAAAAGGGCAAAGATCTTACTATTCGATAGGCAATCGTAAAGTGACTACTACTCGCGATAGCTTTCGACACAATGGCCTACTTCGGCCCGGCTCGGGAACGCGGAAGTGAGGCGTCCCCCACTTTCCTCATTTTTCCTACCCCGCACGACGCTCGGAACTAGCATAGTTTTCGGCACGGCAAGGCCGTGCTCGGCGGTTCGGGAATCAGAACGCTCTGCAATCGGCAACGATCGAGATCTCCGATTGGTTAATCCTCCCGCGGAGGAAGATCCTGGGCCAATCCCGCGACGCATTCTCTTCTATGGCGGGCGAGGCAGCTACGAGGTGGAGATGATGGTATTCTCAGCTGCGTATTTCCTCGGCAGCTCCTCCGGGTTCCTTGACTCGGGCTCAGAATTTCCCTCGTTGTCCAGTGGCGGGTATCTTCCCGGAACGTCCTGGCAGCGTCTCTCGGCGAAACATTCCTCCGATGGCCGAGTAGGAAAAGGGTTCCGGGCCCCCTCGGGACCCGGATACGATCCTGCAATTCGCGTCGTGCCAAGTGGCGCGACGTTCAAAAACCGATTAGCGCTGCCCCCTGGTCTTTAGAGACCGGCCCAGGGAGAGCGCTCGCGGGTGCCGATCGCTTTTTGCCCGTTTTGAAGGTGGCCCGGTCGTCTGCTAAAACTCGGGGGACGTGGCAACATTTGCCACGTCACATAACAATGAATATAGAAACAAATTTCTGTGCATTATAAAAATTTATTTATTTAAAAATTGTGTAAATAGTAATTAATAATAAATAATTACTTAAATAATAAATATATAAGGCCGAACACAATACAGAATACAGAATGACAGAACAGAAACCAGAACCGAAATCTAGAATCGAAAAATAACAGTTATAGAACCGAAATAGTATCGGTTCTCCAGAACCGTAACCGTAACCGATATAAGCCAGAACCGATATTCTCATAACAGTTACAACATCATTTCGGTTCTTCATAACAGTGTAACGTGCTCGGTTTTTCCCCGGACTCGTGACAGCGGGCGGCACTCGCGGCCCGGATTTGGCTCGCCGTGCCAGGGTTCTTAGGATACGCGAGTGAAAAGACAGGGCGGCGAAATGATACGCAACAGGTTAGATTTTCCTGGTTACGGTTCTCGGTTCGCGTTCGCGGGCGTTCGCGTTATCACGGTTCACGGCATCAGGACGCGTTATCTCGGCGTGCGGCTCGTCGGTGCGGGTTCGCGAGAGTTCGCGGCATCGGAACGCGTTATCGCGGCACGCGGTGTCGGGGTCGCGGTTTATCATGTGTCGGACGTCGGAAATCTGGGCAACGGCGGTTTGCCCACGGGGACTGCTGTCAGGACGGGAAATGGTCACGGCTGTGTACCGGTGTGGGATTAACGGAACGGGAAATGGCCACGGCTGTGTACCGGTGTGGGATTAACGGAACGGGAAATGGTCACGGCTGTGTACCGGTGGAGAATTATCGGGACGGGAAGTGGCCACGGCTGTGTACCGGTGTGGGATTCACGGAACGGGAAATGGCCACGGCTGTGTGCCATCGCAGGATTAGCGGAACGGGGGATGGCCACGTCTGTGTACCGGTGCAGGTTTATCGGAAGAACGGTACGATACTCGGATACTTACAAAGAGTACCGTTGCTGGAAGGTAAAGGTGTGTGTATCTGTGTGTTGTGGTTAGTGTCTCGAAAGATGTCTCGTGTTCGAAAGAGACCCGTGCCTGTTCGAGAGGACTCCTTTTATGCCCTAGTCGATCTAGGGCAAGGGGCTCGGCGCGGGGTAGTTTTCGGCGGAAGTTCCGGTGTCGCATCGCATCCGTAACGTAAGTTTTCTAGGCATTGGCGGTTTCCGTTTCCCGCCGGAGCCGGTTTCTAGACGCGGGGCGCGGAGTTCGGGAATCGGTACCGTCCGGGGTTCGTCGGCTATGTTCGGGGGTGGTCGCGGTGGCGCGAGACCGTTCGTAACAGGCCTGGCGAATCCAGGTCTGTTACAACTGTTTCAATCAGAACCGATATATAACAGTTTGAAACAGTTACTTTCAGAACCGTTTCAGTCCCTGATTTCAATACTCTCCCTAAAGCTCAACATCCAAGAGTTTACAATATCACTTCCCAATATCCCTCTTACTTATAAGTCCTAGTTGCTTTATTTATTTTATACTTCAATTTCGCTTTTATTATACAGATCACGTATGAAATGATATTTTACATCGATATGTTTACTTCTCTGGTGAAACTCTGGATTTTTTATTAACTTTATCGCACTCATGTTATCTACCAATAATGTGTACTGTACCTTAATTTCACATTCACTGAACAATTTTTTTAGCCAGACAATCTCTTTAAGGGGCAGGGTGAGTCATGTGACTTTTCAAGATTCGGAGGTCGGTATCTGCCGTACAGTTTTCTTTATAGAAATGGTATTACCTACAAACGTGTAGCTGATTGATGAATACGAGATGGAGCTACCGTCGCATGCTATGTGGCGTTTTGTTGACCCAGAACGACACGAACTCGGAGTGCAATGCACCAATGGCCGAAGGGTCGAAACACGTGGAGGGAAAAGAATATTTGATTCGATGAACAATGAACTTGAACTTTACTCATATATAGATAGGCAACTTGCGCCTGCGCGGAGCAAAGGTATAACACGTCTACACTGTTCAAGAGTCCG
This sequence comes from Seladonia tumulorum, assembly GCA_913789895.3. NCBI lineage: Eukaryota > Metazoa > Arthropoda > Insecta > Hymenoptera > Halictidae > Seladonia > Seladonia tumulorum. Next base: position 640,448 of record CAJYYF030000127.1, on the reverse strand, counting down.
GCGCGGAGAGAGAGATCTCTCCGAAGATTCTGTGCTTGTGGCACGTTCCGCGCTGCCAACCATGTGGTCGATGGTTCCCCTAGGGACGGCCTAGGGATGTGGCGCATGCGCGGGGGCGCAATCCCCACAGACTCCCCCCCCCCCCGAGTGTGGAACGCACGAATACAATTTGATTGAATACAATTTGTCTTAAAGCTATGATACATCGAGTACGCCAATAGGATACAGATACATGAATGCTTAACCTAGGTTGTATGTATAAGTTATATAACTAGTGTTTGAACGCCAAGGTTGAAATTCTACATATTTACAAAATCGTAACCTGGGGGTTGAAGGTGACGCTTCGCGTGCGCGAATATGTTCGCAGGGTGTTCCTTGTGCTGAAAGCGGAACGCTCGGCGGAAGCGTGTTCGAGGTCGTCGCGGACGGAGTACGCTGGCTTCACGTTCTCGATCGAGACCGAACGAGTTCTGCCGTTGACCTCGATTTCTAACACGCGGTCGCTCGGACGGCGGATCACTTTGTGAGGCCCGGTGTAAGGGCGTTCGAGAGCTCGCTTGTTCGCGCCGACGCGCAGGAACACATGAGTGCACGAATGCATGTCTTGGAACAGGAACGCACGCTTCTTATGTCGGTGCGCGACGGGGACAGGTTTGACCGTGCGCATGTGCTCGCGAAATTCCTCGAGGAAAATGCGCGGGTCCGCAGGCCCGTCGTCGGAAAGCACGAATTCCCCCGGTAAACGGAGTGTCGTGCCGTACACAAACTCGGCAGGAGATGAGCCGATGTCGAGAACATTGTTACGAAGACCGAGTAGCACGGTGGGAAGGACGCGAGTCCACGCTGCGTTCGCGTGACACATAATCGCGGACTTGAGGCAGCGATGCCATCGCTCGATCATGCCGTTTGACGCGGGGTGAAACGCAGTCGTTCGGATACGCTGACAACCGGTGAGGTTAAGGAGTGCAGTAAACAGCTGAGACTCAAATTGACTGCCCTGATCGGTCGTTAAGGTTTTCGGAGCGCCGAATCGCGAGATCCAACGGTCGGCGAACGCGCGACAAACCGTGGTGGCTTCGATATTGGCAAGTGGAATCGCTTCGGGCCAGCGCGAAAAACGGTCTATCATCGTGAGGCAGTACCTGAATCCCTCGGATGGAGGTAGCGGACCGACGATGTTCATATGGACGTGGCTGAAGCGTTCGTCAGGAGCCACGAATTCGGCGGGCTTCACGTGATTGTGACGCGTGATCTTGGACTGCTGGCACTCCAAGCAATCACGCGAACACTGAGCGATATCGCGGTGCATAGCCGGCCATACGTAGCGTTTACGAATGATGCGATCGGTGACCTTCGCGCCAGGATGCGCGGGGTCATGGAATCTGTTAAAAATCGCTTTGCGGAGCGGACTCGGCACGTAGGGACGCAGTACCTCGCCTTGTAGATCGCAGGTAACGTTAATGTGAGTCGGGCCCCATCGGATTCGCCGAAGGGACAACGTGTGATCTTGAGAGCTCTGAAGACGCTTGAGCTCGTCGTCGGACTCCTGGAGCTTAGCGAGTTCCTCCAGAGAGAAGTCCGCAGCGAGGTGGATGGCGTCTGCGCGAGACAACGAGTCGGCTACAACGTTAAGAGGACCGGGAAGGTGCTCGAACTGCGTCGTGAATTGTGAGATGAACGACAGTTGACGCAACTGACGCGGAGACGCTTTGTCGGCACGTTGACGAAAGGCGTAAGTCAGTGGCTTGTGGTCGGTCACAATGGAGAAATTCCGACCTTCAAGGAAGTGCCGAAAATACTTAATCGATTCGTACACGGCCGTCAGCTCGCGATCGTACGTGCTGTAGTTGCGCTGGGACGGCGTGAACTTGCGAGAGAAAAATGCGAGTGGTTTCCAGGCACCTTGGAGATGCTGCTCCAAGGTTGCGCCCATTCCCGTGTCCGATGCGTCGGTGACGAGGCGCGTGACGGCATCAGGAGCGGGGTGGCTTAGCAAGGCTGCGTTAGCGAGATCGGATTTGACTCGGGAGAACGCTTCCTCAGCTTGTGGAGTCCACGCGATGATGCGTTTGTCGTTTTTTCTGGAGTCCTTGAGGAACTCGTGCAGGGGTGCCTGCATGTCTGCGGCGTGGCGCAGACTGCGTCTATAGTAATTGACCATGCCGAGAAAGCGGCGAAGGTCAGAGATTGTTTTGGGCCTAGGAAAGTCCAGGACTACCTGAACTTTAGCAGGAATCGGAGAAGAACCGTTTCGATTGACAATGTAGCCGAGAAATTCGAGCTCGGATTTACCGAACTCGCATTTTGAGAGGTTTAGGCGCAGCGAGTACTTCTGCAACCGCTGTAGGACGGTGCGGAGATGACCTTCATGCTCCTCGAGGCTCGAGGACGCTATGAGAATGTCATCGATATACGCGAACACGAACTCGAGGTCACCTAGAGCGCGATGAATGTACCGCTGAAAGGTCTGGCCGGCGTTACGAAGGTCGAAGGGCATCGAGGTGTACTCGAATAGCCCGAACGGGGTGATAACCGCGGTTTTCGCGATGTTGTCCGGCGCGATCGGAATCTGCTGGTACGCGCGGTGCAGGTCGAGTTTAGTAAAGATTGTCTTCGCGTGAAGGTTCACGCTGAAGTCGTGAAGGTGCGGCACCGGGTATCTGTCTGGAACAGTGACAGCGTTCAGACGCCGGTAATCGCCGCAAACGCGCCAGCCCCCGTCCTTCTTGGGGACAAGATGGATAGGGCTGGCCCAGGGACTACTGGATGGACGACAGGTCCCCTCGGCGACGAGTCGCTGAAACTCGGCCTTAGCAGCCCGGAGTTTGTCGAAGGTCAGTCGACGGGCCCTCTCGGCGACGGGAGGACCTTGAGTGACTATGTGATGGAGCACCTCACGGGGTGCGTCATGATTGAGCTGTGACGGACCGATAACTTGCGGAAATTGCGAGAGGATTTCCGCGAAAGGGGTCGCGGGGTCGACCGACTTAATGTCAGGAACCGGCGAGAGCTTGACTGCACAAATTGCAGAGGCGTTAGTAAGAGGGTCTATTAACCTGCGGCGTCGCAGGTCGACCACGAGGCCGTAATGATTAAGGAAATCCGCGCCTATGATCGGGTAATGAACCGTGGCGACGCAGAAGTTCCACCGCAACGCTCGGCGTAGGCGAAGGTTGAGAGTAAGCGGTCTCTCGCCGAAGGTCTGGATCACGATCTCGTTCGCCGCGTACAGTTTGAGGTTAGACGCGGGCGTCCGAGAGGTCTTGTCGGCCGGGACCAATGACAGGTCCGCCCCGGTGTCTACCAAGAAACTATGTCCGAGATCGCGGTCTCGAACGTGGAGGCGATGTGAACCAGCACACACTCGCCTCGCTGCGGCCCGTGCGGGTTAGTTTCCCGAGAAATCGCAAGGTTTGAGGCACTTGCGGGCGTCGCCGCCGAACTTCCGGTGGTACCAGCACGCGCCCGGTTTCGGATCGCGTGCCTTGGAATCGCGCGATTTGGAACGCGTACGGGATTTGAAGCGGGGTCGCGCGTCGTGACGCGAGTTGCGCGTGACCACGTTCGCCAAATCGGCAACTTGCTTGGCAAGAGAATGAACTATCGAGTGTAGATCCTCGGCCGGAGGAGCGGAATAAGCGACAGACGCGACGGAGGTAGCGGGACTGGAGGAGCCCGTGTCACGTGTGAGCGGTCCCGAAGTTGAGACTGCGAACACGGGGCTCGACGGGGCTCCCGATGCTTCTGCGACCTTGTCGGCCATTGCGGCAATCTCGTTAAGGTCGGTAATTTTATACATCACCAGAATGCCTCTGGTTTGAGCAGGTAGGTGCTCGAGAAAGAGTGCACGAAGAACCTCGTCCCCGCATATGCCGTCGTTCAGGCTGCGGAGACGTTGAAGGATATGAGAGGGTTTGCCCTCGATCAGGACTTCTCCCTTCAGGAGGCGACGGAGACGGGCCTCCGCTGAGGTTGCGAAACTCGAGATTAAACGTGCCTTGATCTGATTGTAAAGGTCTCGCGGCTGAGGGATCGCGGCAACTATGTCGCGAAGCACGGCGACCTCTTCGAAGGTCAATGACGATATTATGGTGTCGGCCATTGTTTTCTGAGTCGTAATACCGGCGTGCGACATGGACGATTCTACTTGAAGGAACCATAATTGCGGGTCCTCCCTGAAGAAGGATGGAATCTTTGTGTTGCAAACCGTTGCAATCTTTATTCGGACACCGGTAATACGAACTGGATTATTTCTAGCCACGATCGACGCTTCATTGGGGCAATAAAGTTCTTGCCTATCAATATAAGAACTGCCTCGGTGCGTCCGTGTCCCGGCGTTGACAATAGCACAGCTGATCGTGCTCGGCGCCGGGACCGGGTGAACGCACTCAGACGTAAACCTTATGTTTACGTCTCGCGCCGAAACCGTCGTGTGGGCCACCTTTCCTATATTCCAAAATACCAAATCCGTTACCTATCGTCCTTGTTCCCCGTGCAGCAGCGGCCGTTAGGGCATTGCCCTCGTGCGCTGACTAACGTTCAGCACTGCCAAATCCTTTGTCATATTCAAAAACCCCACTCCTTATTCCTTCCGCAATCGGTGGCCCCGCTCAGTATAAATATCGCGCGATAGCCGTATCACGCTCTCGTTCTTACGCTCTCGTTCTTACGACCTCGTCTAACGACCTCGTCTAACGACCTCGTCTAACGATTCTCGTCTTACGACTACGTTCAATCTCGCGGTCACGCTCACACGTCTTTTCACATCAACTCTCGTCATCCGACGTTCGTTAGTTTCGTGCGCTTCACGACTGACTTCGCCGTTGCACAAATCGTGCGCTTCACGATTTGTGTGTCACATTCACGCCGTCTCATTTCATTATCGCCTTGTCATCACTCTGTACATATCCATCTGTTAAATATAGTCTACTATTTATTCCTAAATACAGTCCACACTTCTTTTCTACCGCCTTGCTTTCGCCTATCCGACACATACAGTCCACTCCCTTTTTTACCCTCTGCTATCGCCTCCATCCTACGACTAGAATCTCAAACACTTTGGGACGCGATAATTGTCTACGTGAGCCTCGCCTGGGGCTCCATCAGCGCCGTCGTTCCCCCCTGGGGGGCCTGCAGAAGGCATGATTGCGTTCGAACTTCGCGGCGAGGTACTGCTCCCGTGTGCGATGCGCGCGCACGTCGCGAAACGACAGGAAGACTGCGCACGCGCGAACTGCGGACCACGGAGGTTATCGCGACATGCGACGATTACCCGTTACAAAATGCCGAGGAAAACGCACGAGCAAGATCCGCGGTCACAAAACGAAGACGCTTACAATTAAAGAAGGGTTCGCACGGACTTACGAGTCCACGGGCGGCGTACGCTGTAGAATCGACGGCTGCTCCTTCGTAGAAAGGCCGGCAAATGGCGGGTGCCGGTCTTGCCTCGTGGCGATGACCAAGATGGCGGACGGACGGCGTAGAAGCGCTCTCCGGCTGCGACGAAGTTCCGAGATGGCTGGAATTCGCTGTCGGCTCGAACAGCGTGAATTCCCTCGCTGGGTCCTGCGGCTAGCCTAACCGCAGGAGTGAGAAGGCCGGAACGATTGGCTGGATCGGCTGGATCGAAGGCTCCGTGGCCCACGTGTTGATCTTCGGCGACGGAAGGATCACGTCGGGGTCACCAAATTGTGGCGTTTTGTTGACCGAGAACGACACGAACTCGGAGTGCAATGCACCAATGGCCGAAGGGTCGAAACACGTGGAGGGAAAAGAATGTTTGATTCGATGAACAATGAACTTGAACTTTACTCATTAAGAGCGCAGCGAGTGAACGAAGTGAACGAGCGAAGCTCTTCTTTACGCTACTCTTACATTTCGTGGAGATTCTTCTCCTCCTAAACCGCTCGACCGATTTCAATGAAATTTTGCACACATATGCATGTGTCCTCCGAGAAGGTTTTAAAAAAATAAAATCGAAAATCGGACAAGTCATTATGTAAATAAAGAAGAAAAACGATAAATAGAACATAAAATGTTAATGTTCTCTCTCTCTCTCTCTCTCTCTCTCTCGAACGAGGAGTCCCTTCTCGAAAGATTTTTCTACTTTTTGCCCGTCCGTTTACCTTTACCTTTATGTTCACCTTTTTTTTTCTCTACTCGCTTTATGACTCTGTCGATCATCAGTACCAGGTAACGGATTACTAGGGTTAGGGAATTTGACCTGGGACGATTATCGTCGCGTGACGCATTTCCGTCCCGTATTTCCGTTTCATATTTCTTTACATCTTTTCTCAAATCACCCCCGAGTGAACGAAGTGAACGAGCGAAGCTCTTCTTTACGCTACTCTTACATTTCGTTGACATTCTTCTCCTCCTAAACCGCTCGACCGATTTCAATGAAATTTTGCACACATATGCATGTGTCCTCCGAGAAGGTTTTAAAAAAATAAAATCTAAAATCGGACAAGTCATTATGTAAATAAAGAAGAAAAACGATAAATAAAACATAAAATGTTAATGTTCTCTCTCTCTCTCTCTCTCTCTCTCTCTCTCTCTCGAACGAGGAGTCCCTTCTCGAAAGATTTTTCTACTTTTTGCCCGTCCGTTTACCTTTACCTTTATGTTCACCTTTTTTTTTCTCTACTCGCTTTATGACTCTGTCGATCATCAGTACCAGGTAACGGATTACTAGGGTTAGGGAATTTGACCTGGGACGATTATCGTCGCGTGACGCATTTCCGTCCCGTATTTCCGTTCCATATTTCGTTACATCTTTTCTCAAATCACCCCCATCTCTAAAACACTTTCGTGTTAAAAACTCATAAGACAATTTGGAAGTTCTTTCCGATTTTTCGCCTCAACATTGACGGTGAAAGCTTGAAGTTAGTATGCGTTTACTGATTGAGTGTTAGAACACCAATCGGATTTTTCATTGCGGAAGGCATATCACGCTGCGCTCTTAAGTCTACATAACCACCCGGGCAAGTACACCTAGTATATAGATAGGCAAGTTGCGCCTGCGCGGAGCAAAGGTATAACACGTCTACACTGTTCAAGAGTCCGGCGCGGAGAGAGAGATCTCTCCGACGATTCTGTGCTTGTGGCACGTTCCGCGCTGCCAACCATGTGGTCGATCGTTCCCCTAGGGACGGCCTAGGGATGTGGCGCATGCGCGGGGGCGCAATCCCCACAGCTATTTCGAATCAGAAAGGGATTCGAGTGACGTTGCAACACAAGAAGTGTGTGACGAGGTAGCTAGATTTTACTGCATTGTCAGCTTTTAAAAGGGCAATGTTGCCGCATCGTATTCATACAAACACCGTCGATGCTTGCATCGAAAGCGTTCGAGCTGGTTCGAGCGGTTTCTTCTCTTCCTTTCGGATCTGTCGAAATTAGGAAGCTCATTCTTTCTTAATTTAAAATATGGAATTTTCAATTGTAAATAATTGTATTAAACGATCATTTGAATATTCGTTGACTTGTTTAAAAATCTTCTTAATTTTTTAAACTTTCTATACGAATATAACATTGTTAAATATTTTTAAATTTTTAACTCGTGGATTTGTAATACATCACGCGAACCTGATTATATGTGTACATCCTATGTAAATGTACAGAAGAAAAGTATAGGTTTACAAATTATGTTTTGTATATATTGTTAACAAATGTTAACATATCAATATAATTGATTTGAATTTTAATACTGTCACGTCCGGTGGTTCGACCGCCAATAAGTAATCAATCTAATATAGAACTAGCACGAAATCCGATAATGCCACGAGAGTGGTAAGCTTAGAAATAAAACAATAATATAATCAGCGTAAAATACATACATAGAATATAAGGAACTACGTTAACCCGAACTGCGCAATATCGTGGCGCGGTAACGAGTAGCTAAAATGACAACTCAGCCTTCTGCAAAACGCGCGGAAATAAAGATCGGCTTATGCTCCGAGAACCAACAGGTGAGGCATCACACCATGCCAAGCAATGAGAAAAGATGCCGACTCCTAGCTAAAAGGACCCTGACGACAAGGAATCGAGCAAGTGAAGAAAAGACTAACAAGTGCAGGGTAGAGCCTTCTGGGCCAGCATTCTGAGAAATGTCGAATTGACGACCTTATAAATAAGGAGACTAACACCGCGGCAGGCAGTTAGAAAAAGATCCATCAAGGTAGATAAACGCGCGCGACAAACGTCATAACGATTATCACGTCATAGGGAAAGTAAGTTGTTAGATCGCGAAGTTATTAAAGTGCCCGTGCCTAATAAAACGGAGTACCAACCACCACCCGAAGACCAGCGGGAAACTATCATTCTAATACGTTAAGCAGATTGTATTTCGGTAAATACCATTGTCATCATCATTATTATTGTAACCACGCGAATCGCACTCTTGTATATCCGTATCTTAAATATTATATGTAAACTCCAATATCTGATTCAGAATCCTACTTTGAATAAACCTATAAATTAGTTGTTATCAATAAAAGGGTATAATATTTATTTAAACGATCCTCAATTTCCCGAACCGTATCCGGTGAATGCAGGTAGGTTCGAAACTGCGTACTATCCTCTTAAAATTATAGATCTGTCCACTTGGGACGTAACAATACGAAGAGTATTATTTTCCGACGTGAAAATGATAGTTATAAACAATCACGGTGTTACGAGCCAGGGCTTCGTGCAACGCGAGAGGCCGGCGAGGGGTTTATTACCCCAAGAATATGGTTTCAATTTGTTAGTGAGGTACGCGGACGAACCCAATGCGAAATTGAGGGGCCGCTAGGATAGTCGACGTCGAGGACGAACCTGATGCGAAATCAGGGAGCCTCTAGGAATGGAGTCAAACGCAGACGAACCTGGTGCGAAACCAGGGAGCTGCTAGGAGGTTGTGTAAGCAAGTATGGGTAAAAAAAGCACAGACGAACCTGGTGCGAAACCAGGGAGCTGCTAGGATACGGACGAATCCAATGCGAAACTGGGGAGCCGTTAGGATGGTATAATAGTCGTGGACGAACCCAATGCGAAATCGGGGAGCCACTAGGTTGGAGAATTCTTATTGGATTTACGGTTATGATTGTTAGTAAGCCTCGTAACTTATACATATATTTTAGTTGATACAATCCGAGCGGTAAGATTGTATCGTGTGGGAACGTTCAATTACTAGATTAGGATATTAGGCAATAATTAAGGGTTTATAGATTTCACGATTTTACAACAATACAAATATATTCTGTAATAAGTTCTGTTACAAATGTCTGTGTCGCGAATGAGTTTAAGGATGGTTTACAATTAAATATGTTACCTATGTTGCACGGTTTTGACGCACTGGCAATGCGGGGTCAGAGTTATGTTTGATTCGAAAGGGACTTTAACCCGATCTCACTAGAATTGACTTAGAACGCGTAACGCGACGTGACTCTAACGTGATAGCACGATCGTTGAATCTTACGGAACCGTTACTGTACGCTACTAAGATCAGCCGAACCGTCGTCTAACGTTTCTGAAGTAAAACTGAACTTGAAACGTCTCCAAACGTTTCTAAAACTCAAATGAACCGTCGTCAGACGTTTCTAAAACTTGACTGAACCGAAGAGGATGAAAACGAGCGGGTTTATATACCTTGAAAATGAAAGGGGTGCTTTTGTTAATGTCACGTGGGGTCGCACAGATGTTTTTTGTCAGTTCTAACGAAACCAGGCCTCAGTTACATTTTTCGTTAACAAAGGGGCTGATGGACATGTGGGCTATTTCCAAATAATTAACAGATGCCAGAAGGTTGTTCTCAAGAGTTTCATAAACAGTCGTACTGTTTTTAAAAAGGGTTCTGTTGGGACATCTTTCGTTCTGGGAAAAGAGATTAGAGTTTTGTAAACGAAACATCTGGATGGAGACATCTCCATACGTAACAACGGCATGATAATTGTTTCAATGTAGACAGCAAACATAAAAAAAACCTGACCACAAAGATGTAAAAAATAAGAATTATTATAAAAAAAACTAAAAACCCGACTGCGAAAAGAGCTAAAAAGATAAGAAACAAAAAACTAATTTATTGAATAAAAGATTGGTAATAAATAAAATAAAAAATAAAATATAAATATAGAGTATAAATTATTAATAATTCTTTTCGCAGTCAGATTTTATGTTTTATTAATAATATTTTTTATTTTTGTCTTTAGCATATGTCGCGGTCATTATTAAAATTATTAATTATTATTTTATTTAGATAAAAAATTATTTAAATAACGATTCGAATAAAAGATACTTTATCTTTATTCGTTATTCTTAGGTTCGAATAAAGAAAAGTATCTTTCTTCGACGACCATCGAATAAATAATTTTATTCGACGAGAATTTATCCGACAAATAAAGATAATTTTTTATTCGAAGCCGATTGATGCGAAACTCGAGAGCCGTTGCGGCCACAACATTGTCGGCTATATCGGTATGAGACTAGAAGACCACACTAATCCAATTACAAAACTTCTTTACTTCTCATTATTCTCTTATAAAACTTTTACCAACATATTCGTGGCAATGTTCCGATTAAAATGATACCAAATATGATATAATTCCGATCATATTTAATTGTGTAACAAGCGATAAAAGTTACGAACACAGAGAAGGACAGCGTATAGGAAAGAAAGAGCTGCAGAGAGTCGCGGCCGCCGGCAAAGATCAAAGCTCGCGTGATCGCAGGCCTGAAAAAATTAACTTCTTTATTATTAATTAATTTCTTATGAGACTTTCACCAATATATTTGTGTAAGGAAATTAGAACCGAGCGGGTGGATAATGCAATATGTTTAACTCAAATAAACGTGTGCGTAATACCAAGAGTCTTTATTCCAAGCAACTGTACAAGACGACAGTCAGAACAAGAATGTCTTGCTGTCCCAAAAATCCTAAGCCGTGAGAACGCCTTCGACAGTATGCCTCTTTGTTTATGACACCCCCAACCTAAAGGACATTCCCTTAGGGGGGGACAACGCGCTGACAAAAGCCACATGGCCTGTCTCGACCATTCGCTTATTTCGACTTTTCTAACATTTGTGGCATTATTTTGATTAAAATGATACCAAATGCGATATAATTCGGATCACATTTACACTAATTTTCTGTTAATGTAATTGTTATGGGGAGCAACGTTCATCGTTCATTACAGAAGTAAATATCATCGGAATTGTATCATATTTGGTATCGAATGCATATTTGGTAATGCCACGAATATGTTGGAAAAAGTTTCATAAAAAAATAATGAGAAATAAAGAAGTTTTGTAATTGGATTAGTAGTGGTCTTCTAGTCTTACACCGATATAGCCGACAATGTTGTGGCCGCCATGGCTCTCGAGTTTCGGCCACTCACAGCGGTGGTGTGAGGTTTTCCACTGCCATCAGCATGGGCATCCGAAACGTGCGCGAATGCCAAAGTGAACAAGATAGACATACTACGACGACGAGCGACCGCGATCGAGCTCCAATACTTGGAAAAGATGCCGCGCGTATTACAATGCAGACGTGCAAAGTTAGATACTGATAATAATATAATTCTGATATGTCTCATATTTTTTACTATTTCTATACTTACTATACTATATATAAATTACAATAAAAAAATTTAGTTCTAAATTATAATGTAGTATATGTATATTTTATTTGTTCCCTTATCTTATCTATAATATCTTATAAATATTATATCTTATATTCCTATACTATCTTTTCTTTCTTTCTCTTTCACTCTCTCTCCCACTCATTCTTCCATTCACGCCTGTCTTCTCATCTCTCTTCCTCTCCTTCATATTTTCCGTTCTCTACTTCTTTTCTCTCCAGTCTATTTTTTTCATCCACTCTTCCCCCCTTCCCGTACTAAGCCACTATTTCTTTCACCTTCTCGTGTATTCCTACTTTCATTCCTTGCTCTCTTGCACACCTTTCCAGCACGTATGAAATGTAACTATATGATAATATAAGAATATAAGATATTGTATTTATAAGATATTATAGATTTTGTATAGGTGAAAGATTAATGTAAAAAAAAGAAAACAGCACAGTGTAAAGGGAACAGAATCTCTTTGTAATCCGTAAGGGAACAAATAAAAGATATACATATTACATTATAACTTAGAACTAATTAAAATAATTAACTAATTTAGTAATTTAATAAATTAAATATTTAATTAATTGATTAATTTCATACTTTAACTAATTTAACGTATGAAATCAGTATACAAATTTGAACGCAATTTCATATGATACACATTGCTTGCATGAGTCCGAAACATCAAACTAGCGGAGTATTTGCATGTATAGGAAAATTATATACATATACAGACATACACAGACGCACGTTGCTGATGAGCGAATAGCCGTCGTACATAACCACAATCTACGCTAGCAGTTTCTTTCAATACCACGTCGACAGTCTTTCGACTTAGACGCCACCTAATGAGATTCAGCTGAACTAAACTTGTCACATTTGTTGCTATATATTATCGATATTATGAATTCTGACGCTAGAAAGCCACGTCCAAATCGCTCCCAAACTTTTCTCCTTTATTTCGCAGAGAATCAAGACAAAATATAGCTCAATTTGTAGCTGTAGATCTCCTCCAGTGCGGGCTGATCAGTATAGCATCCAGAAAACTCATCCAATGGCATAAAAATGCTTGGATTCAACCGCATGCACATCGTCAATTTTGAGAGGCCATCTTTTGCGCACAGACGATTGCGCACGACGGCATTGCACACGGTTCTTTTGGACACGGTTCTTTTGGACACAGTAACATTGGACACAGTGGGTTTTCGCTCACGCAAGGAGTGCCCACATGGCTAAGACGCACACGCTGAGTTACGCACATGTAAAATTGGACTCATGATAGATTGCGTACAGATTGAATTCAAACTGTTGTTTATCATCGTGTGTTGTGCTGTGTGATTAGTCTATGATTATATATCTTCTATGCAGAATACGAAGAATCGGACACATCTCAATTGCGCACAAATAGAATTGGACACATTCACAGAATTTTAAAATTGCTGTATCTCCTAAACCGTGCGTCTTAGACAAAAAATAACGAAATTTTTAAAGACTTTACAGGAAGCACATCACCCCGGCACTACCCCTTAGGCCTATTCAAGTCTTTTCGTCACCCCTTTCCCCTCCCCAAATTCATTTTCGCCTCCTCTAAAAATCGCTGTATCTCCTAAACCGTGCGTCCTAGACAAAAAATAACGAAATTTTTGAAAGACTTTACAGAAAGCATATCACTCCGGCACTACCCCTTAGGCCTATTCAAAAGTCGATTCACCCCCTTCTACCCCCAAGTGATTCCGTAATCCTATTTTTTTTTTTTTTTTTTTTTTCGAGGAGGTAATCTCGTTACGGATACCCGGCCCCTCCCGAGGGGGAGTGGGCCGGGTTATGTGGGACTCCTCGGCTGGTGGGTGCAAGGCCGAGTATACCCACTAACTCCTCCCCGTCCGTCCCTAGGCTCCTGGGGGCACCCGTGTTCCGCGCGCGCATTTCAATCCGGTGTGCCGCATTTCAATCCCCCGCCTTAGCATTCCTCCCTGGGTGGAGGACGCGGCCCCCACCCGAACCTACTCTATCCGAAGGCACCACGCAACGGACGACGCGGCGCCTTCCCCCCCATTTAGGCCGCCCGATGGACATCCGGGCCCCCGCCCAAAATGCCCAACGGCCCCCGGGGACGCCATTAGCAACCGAGTATAAGGAGACCATCGGTCCCCCGCCTCGAGATCACCAAGGGCGCCCCCGCCCGCGTTAGAGGCGCCGCAACGGAGGCACGCCATCGGGGCGTGCCCTGCGTCGCCTCCTCCCTCCCCTTCGGCCGGGATCGTGATAGCGCTCCCGATCCCGTTCCGCAGCCTCCTTCCGCAGCATTACTTGCTCGCAGAAGGAGGCGAACCCCCTCCACGCCTCCTCGCCACCAGCTGCCGCTGAGACGACAGCCGGAAGCGAAAGGTCATGGCCCACCGCGCGCCGCAGAGCACGGCGCTCGCCCGCCCATGCCGGACACTCCTCCAGAGTGTGCTGCGCCGTGTCCCGCGGCTCGCCGCAGTGGTGACACGCCTCCTCGGCCTCCCTCCCGATGCGACACAGGTACACACCAAAGCATCCGTGCCCGGTCATCACCTGCGTCACACGGTAGGAGACCCTATGCCCCATCCATCCCCTGTTCCACCGGTCGAACACGGGGAGGATGGCCCGAACGGCCCGCCTCCCGCCCTCCTCCGTCCCAGGTAGGCTATCGCGCCATTCCCGGGCAGCGTTTCGTCGAGCGCGGCCCCTGAACTCCGCCACATCGAGCGCCACCCGATCCGGAGCCATCCCCCTCCGCCGGAGGTCCCCGGCGTACCCGTGTACGTCCGACAACACGCGGGCCTCCAGCTCGAGGGGGATAAGCCCCGACATCACCATCGCCGTCGCGTAAGAAATGGTGCGGTACCCCCGCACGATGCCAATGGCCAGCCTGCGCTCAATTCGGCGCAGCAGTGCTCGCACACCACTACGCCCCCCGGCCAAGACATCGTACGCCCACACAGGGGCTCCATACAGGACTAAAACCCGCACCACCACCGCGAACAGGCGACGCACCCGTCCACAGGGTCCCCCGAGATTCGGGAGAAGACGACCGAGCGCAGCGGTCGCCCTCTCCGCCCGGGGCGCCAGCGACTCGATATGGCGGCAGAAACGCCACAGGCCGTCGAGCTCGAGTCCCAGGTACCGCATCTGAGACCCGACCTCGACCACTCCCTCCCCCACGGCGATCCAGCACTGGGGAGGTGCCGCCAGCCGGGCCGGGTGGTAAAACCACATGGCCCTGGTCTTAGCGACGGACACCTCTAGGCCCAGAGACCGGATCGCACGTACCGCGCGCCATGCGCCGCGCTCCGCCAGGCAGACGGCCTCCTTCGTGTACCTCCCGGCGGCAAGCACCAACGTATCGTCGGCGTAACACGTTAGGCTGACACCGGGAGGCATCCCCTCCCGCAGGACGCTGTCGTACACGAGGTTCCACAGCAACGGGCCCAACACCGAGCCCTGTGGAACCCCGCGCACGACGCTCCTGCGAATCATCCGGTACCGGCCAGGATACTCTATGCTCCTGTCGGAGAGATAGTCCCCGATTACCCTCCTAAGGTACGGAGGCACCTGGTGGAAGACCAGGGCCTCCGAAATTCTATCCCAGGGGACGGTGTTGAACGCGTTAGCGATATCCAATGAAATCGCCAACGCAACACCGCCCCCCCTCGTACAGGCCTCCGAGAGAGCCCTCACCCGCCGAATTGCGTCGACGGTGGAGAGGCCCCCCCGGAAGCCGAACTGCGCGTCACTAAGATCGGGGACTCCTCCCCCCGACAGGTGCCGGACGAGACGCCCCACAAGCACCCGCTCGAATAGCTTCCCCGCCTCGTCCAGCAAACAAATTGGCCGGTACCCACAGGGCGAGTCCCGGGACTTGCCCGCCTTTGGACGGAGGACCAGCCTGCCCGACTTCCATAGTGGGGGGAACACTCCCTCCCTCAGGCAACTGTTGAACAGCCGCCTGAGTTCGGGAGCGAGCCCCCCCTCCAAGGCCAAGACCAACGCGCGGCCCGACACCCCGTCAGGACCCGGGGCCTTGCGGCCCACCCGCCGCGTCCTGGTCACCGCCTCCCCGAGCTCGCCGGCTGACACCTCCCACTCCGCGGACCAGGAGAGAGGCTCCCGGTCCGGATGGAGGCGGCGTCGCTGTCCCCCCTCTCGCGGGAAGAGGGACGTCACCACCCCCTCGAGTAGGGGAGGGTCCATCGATTCCGTGAGCGGGGGCGCCCACGCGCGCAGCTTGTTCATGACAAGCTTATACGGCCGCCCCCACGGATCCGCATCCACCGTGCCGACGAGCTCCGACCACGCGTCAGCCTTGGCCTTCGCGATGGCCCTCCGGAGAGTCCCGAGTGCGACTCGGTACCCCCGGTGGAGCCTCGCCTCCTCGTCGTCGCGCCTCCTGCGCGCTCGGCCATACCGGCGCCGCGCGGCATTGCAATGCCCGCGGACCACCAGTATGCCGCCCTTTTATGGTCGGACCGGCTCCGGGGTACCGCGGTGTCACACACCGCCGTCATCACCTCCCGGAGCCGCTCCGCCCCGCGCGCCGGTGCCTCCCCAGCCGGCTGCCCCCCCCCCACGTTACCGCGGCGACAGCGGCCCGGAACAGGTCCTCGTCCAACCTATTCCACGCCCATCGCGGCCGTCGATCCGCCTGGCCCCGCCGGGAATCCCGTGCGTGGAGGGCGGCGGGCCACACGTCCATTACTATGGGCGTGTGGTCAGAGGCCAGCTCTAGTTCTTCCGCCACCCTCCATCCCGACACTCGGCGCGCGGCCGACGGCGTCCCCCATGTCAGATCGACAATGGAGACGCCCTGCGGCCGCACGCACGTCGGCGTGGATCCCCGGTTAATTAACCGGAGATCCAGGCCGGACGCCCAGGTCAATACCTCGCCGCCCCTAGTGGTCGTCCTGGGACTCCCCCACGATACCGCGTGGGCATTGAAGTCTCCCAGGACAAGAACCGGACGGGCACTGCATCGCGCGATGCAGCTGCTCAGCCCGCCCAGGAACCCCCGAAAATGGTCGAGGCCACGGTTCGGCGAGATATATATTCCGACGACCGCGATGTCCCCCCACCGCACCGCCACGTATCCCTCGCCTCTCTCCAGAAGGGAGATCGACGGGGACCCGCGGCGGCCCTCCGCCACTATCGCGACGGAGCCGGCCTCGTCCCCCACCCAGAAGGGGTGTTCGGGAACGGAGTACGGCTCGGCCGCCACTGCCAGCCCAGTCCCCCGCTCGCGCATGGCCTGGACAAACAAGTCCTGGGCCGCACGCGAGTGGTTGAGGTTCGCCTGCAGAACCGGAATAGGCTTGAAAACAGCCTACTCTGACATTTGCTCTGCAGGCTCCCCCCCCCCTGGGGGGACTGTGCCCCCGGTGTTGTCGGCTGCCCTTGCGCGGGTGCAGCCGCAGCCGCAGACACTCCTCCCTCCTTTCCTGCCGCGCGGCCCTTCTTCGGAGCCGGGGCACACGCTTTGGCCCCGAATCTATGGCCCGAGGGCCTCCCGAGGTCCGCGCAGAGCGGGCATCTGGGGACAGCACTGCAGGCCGAGGCCCGGTGCTCCGCCGCACCGCAGCGGTAGCACAGCGTGCCCCTGTCAATCGCGCTCTTACACGTAGCCCGCGTATGCCCCGTCTCCAGGCAACGGAAGCACTGAAGGGGCCGCTCCCTCAGCGCCGTCACGCGCGCCGAGGACCAGCCGACCAGCAGCCGGCCCCCCGCCACCACCTTCTTTACGGCCGCTAGGGGGCCCTGGGCCCAACAGGAGCCCAGCACCCGCTCGGAGGCGGGCCTCCGGATCTCCCCGACCCGGAACTCCGCCTCGGAACACCCCCCAGCCACCGCGAGCGCCGCCGCGACATCCGTGGGAGTCACAGAGTCGTCCAGGCCCGCGACGCGTACTTCGCCTCGCTTGACGGCCTGGACGACCTTCACGCCAGTCCCCTCGAGGGCCTCGGAGATCCTCGTGGAGAGTGCCCGTGCCTTCTGCTGGCACTCCGGGCCCTTGACCTCCAGGAGGATCCCCCCCGTCTTTGTCCTCCTGGGGAGCACCCCCGATTCGATCCCCAGTAACCTGAGGTCGATAGTCTCCCTGGCCCTGGCGATCACCCCCGCATACGTGAGCTTACAGCTCTCGGGAATGGTGATCGCCACGGCTCCGGACTTGGGGGTGCGTCCCAGGGCAACGTCCCTCCCTCCGGCCGGCTTCGCCGCGACCACACCACCCCCCTTTCGCGCGCCACCCGCCGACTTCTTCGTCGCCGTCCTCTGTTTAGGTGAATCAGCGGCAGCCAACTCGGCGGCGAGGGCTATGGCCGCCCTCTCCCCCGCCGCGGCCCGCCTCCTCGCCGCCTTCCTCGCAGACTTCGACATGGCCACCGACCAGGAGGCCGGGTCGACCGGCGGCGGGATGTCCACGGGTGGTACCACCCTGGCGTTGGATACCAGCACCGGCCCAGTCCTCGTGGCATAAGCCACCGCCGGCGGAGAAGCCACCAGCGGGGCATCGCGTACCATTCCCCCCCTGCCCTGGAGAGCCGGAGCCATCTCAGACAGGATTGTCCGGAAGCGGTCCTCAATTCTTGCTTCCAGCTCTGCGTTCCTGGCTGCCACCATCGCGTCGACGCGAAGAAGGAGAGCTTGGGGGTCCAAGACACCCGCCCCCTCCCCCTCCAACGCCGCCGCTTCCACCCCCGCCATCAGAGCCCCACCCGTCGAGTAGGTGGAGGGCACCACCTCAGGGGGCGCACTTCCCGTGGTCGCCCGCTTCTCCGTTTCCACGGCCCGGATCCTCGCCCGAAGGTCCTGTACCTCCTTAGCGAGGGCCTCGGTCCGCTGACGGAGGCGAGCGTTCGCCTGGCCGCCCTCCCAGGCCGTCCCGGTGTATGATGTCCCGGTGTGTGATGCAGTGAGACCTAGCCACCGCGGAGCAGTCCCGGAGGTCCTTCGCCAGGTCCCCCTTGAGGCCCTTGGAGACGGCGGAGATGTTCTCCACCCGCCGCATCGCCTCCTCCACCTCCTCAACTAGCTGCGCCGTCGGCAGCTTCCCTCCCGCCTCTATAAGGTCCGAGACCTTCTGGGCCTGTCCCCTCTCGGCGCGGCCGCCGAGGACAGGCTCGGTCACCGCTCCCGAGGAGCCCTCCCCAGGGGTCCCCTGCAGTACCCGCCCACTGCGTGTCTGCAGCCCCCCCACCAGCACGGGCAGCTCCAGCCGGGGCCGCTTGTCCGACGGAGCCCCGTTTTCCGCCCCCCGCTTCCCGGCGCCCGCGCGCGACACGCCCAGAACCGAGGAACCTTCACTGGTAGCCATTACATCTGGAGGGGCCCAGTGATCCACCCTCTCCAGCTCGCAGTAGCAGGATAACGACACGCTGGGGCCTGCTCGCTCGCCACCAGTCGCGCCGGTACTGGGGTATCCCTCCCCTGCACCGTAAACTATATTTTTATTTGGTGTGCCAGTCATTGTCAGTATTTAAAACACCCAACCTTGCCCTGGTCCGTTACCAAAATCCCGTCCCAAAGCGGCAGTTTTCATCCCTGCGAGCGAGCCTTACCGGCAAGGGAGGCCCTACCAGGATCCGAAGATCCCACCGGCATCGCCTCGCACATCATCAGGACTACTTCCTGCCGCGTACCCCTCGCTCCGTTAGCCACCCACAGTCTAAAGACCGTGAGTGCCCAGGGACCACCACGAGGAGGTGGAGCGTAGAGGATTTTAGGAATATGACCGCCACCACTGTGGCATACCTAGCAGTGGATCCGAGTCACCACTGCTAAGCCCATATTCCCTAGGTCCCCAAGTGATTCCGTAATCCTAACCCTAACCCTTTTTTCCGTGAGGAAATGTTTTATAACGCACATAACCCGAAATTAATAACGACTTGGCCGCATTTCTTTCACTGTCCAAAATTACTGTGCGCAATTCTATTTGTTCTCGATTCGCCATTCTGTGCGCAACCTATTCTGAGTCCAATTTTACATGTGCGTAACTCAGCTTGTGCGTCTTAACCATGTGGGTAATCCTTGCGTGAGCGAAAACCCACTGTGTCCAATGTTACTGTGTCCAAAAGAACCGTGTGTCCAATAATACCGTGTCCAAAAGAACCGTGTGCAATGCCGTCGTGCGCAATCGTCTGTGCGCAAAAGAGCCATCCCCTCAATTTTTGGCCTAACTTCTAACCCTTATATTACGAAGTATCTGCATATTCTCGGTAACTCCTGACCAGCCCGCACTAGATTGAACCTTCCTCTTTCGAATAAGCCGTTTACCAGCGACAAAATATTCTTATTTAAGGACGAAAACTTTGGGAGCGTAAACCCATATTTTCGACGGTAATGTAGCCACTCTACCTTATCGCGAATATGCTATCACCTTGGCCCTTAATGATGGGAAACAATTAAATCAAATTTGTTGATAATATCAGACTCCTTGGATTACTTTTTGATAAGCGGTTATCCTGGATCCCCCACATAAAACTCGTAAAAAATTGCTGCACAAAAAGGTTAAACATTATAAAAATGCTAGCCAGCAACAAGTGGGCTCAGACCAAGAAGTTTTACTTAAAACATACAATGGATTAATCAGGTCCAAGATAGATTACGGCTGCATCTTGTACAACTCAGCAAAACCGCACATCTTAAAAATGATTGATCCCATTCAGAATACAGCACTACGACTAGCTATGGGACTATACCGTACATGCCCTATTAGCGGAGTACTATTTGAATCCGGCGACATGTCACTTGACCAGAGGAGGAAATTCCCAAGTATAAAATACGCGCTGGAAATGGCTTCCACCCCTAGAAATCCGACCTACCGCTACATATTCGAAAATAGATATCGTGAACTATACGAAAAAAACCAAAGCGACCATCACCACTATATCTTACAATAAAAAAATATTTTCCCTCAATCACGACAAAAAAAAAAGTCATAGAACGAAAACATGATAAAATCCCTCCTGGAACATCAAAACTCCATCCCTGGCTAATTGCAACAAGAACATCAGATCAAGTCTCGAACACAGGACCAGGTTCCTGGAACTTAACAGCAAATATGCATCCTGCAGAAAACTTTTCACAAATCGAAACAAGGTATAGGATACGCAATCATTACAGAAGATAACATCACCAAGAAACGCCTACCTACACAAACATCGCATCTTTACCGCCGAAGCCTATGCAGTACATGAAGCTCTCAAACATATTGTTGCGGAGGCTTAGGCTCCGCCTCCCCGGCGAACACATATTAACAACAAGCACTACCGGAACACTGCTAATAACTATAAAACTCTTTATTCGTTGTCAACGGACAATGTCTTAGATTATGCTATAGGCGCGTGCTCTCGCTTCAACGACTCGAGAGAATCTGTCGTCTTTCTTCTTCTCAATAACAACCCCGTTGGCCGGAAACCACAATATCGATTCGACGGCCAACTTCTCTCGATCTAAGCAATCGACAGCTTCCATCGTAACAATATAATATTTATTAAGAATATTGTCGGCCAACAGGAGCTTTCGAAGTCTTCGTGAGGACATTTCGATGCGTATTAAAGAAAAAGTAGATGGTTTGTTCCTCGTTGCTATCCGCGTCACTATAAACACGCACCGCATCGCTTTACTCAACGCACAGCTCTTTTCTCCGCTACGCTCTCCTCGATTATACCCTCGAACAAAAACAAATGACTCTACTGCTGGATCGTTTTATCCGAAGTAAAATGGAGGATCGCGCTCTAAGAGATCGTTACAATTATGTATGTCGGCTGATAGTAATATAATAATTACGACGCGGACCTGCCGGTAAAACCTCTGAGTGTCGCAAGGGCCTCAACAATAAAGCCCACGTTGCCTAAACACGGCCAGATTGTGTACGCCTTGTTGAGGCCCAAGACCTCGCCTAATCCTCTAGCAGGTCGAGCTGTACCATCGCTAGCTCTCCGATCTCCCCGACAGAGGGGTACGCGTAAAAACTATCATTCAAACGACTTGTAACGATCTATGATTTCCATTAAATTCAATGATTTTGACGAATCAAAGATCCATCCATTTCACTTCGTCGCACCTACCTACAGGCTTGGCACATGTTATAACGTGTATACATTTAATATTTAATCGAGGGTTGAACATATATATTACAACATATATATATATACATATACATATACATATTATTTTATATATATATATATATATATATATATATATATATATATATATATGTCATATTCTCGACGTGGGGACTCGCTGGATTTCCCCAAAAAGCCAGCGGGGTCAGTATTTACATTGGCCACCCCTACTCTGTCGCCGCGAAGGTCAGTCGATCGCTCCATCGTTTGTTGTTTAATTGATAAGCAAACAGACTGAGAAATATTTTAATTTATATAATTTATTTATTTGCAATCTTTAATAAAATATTTAAAAACCCTCGGACGATCCATTAACAAAGTAAAGTTTTGAAAAAATGGAAAGAATACTCTACCAAATGTAAAGTACTAGTGAAAGTAACACAGGTTAAATTTATGTGCGTAGTTGCTTTGTTCAAAGGATCTATCCGTCGCGAATCGTCTTTTTGTACGTAAGGTCCAACTTTAAAATACGCTTTTTATTTAACTTTAAATGAATTTAAAAAATTAATAATTATCTCAATGATAAGAGATAACTCTAGTAATCGTATACCAAATGACGGAAGATCTGTATCTTCTAGAAATTTGGTGATACCATTATCGAAATTGTATTATTAAAAAAAAAAACGCGACGTACAAAAAAACTCTACCTATCTAAGAAACAGATTACTACCCGCGGGAAAGGCCTGGCGTTTCCCGCGGTCACTGTACTCGTCAAAAACAATTTCTACTGATCAAATATAGGAACAAAAAATACAGTTCTTTTTGTACATACTAATTGTTGGAGGGGCGCGAATGCTCCGTTAGACTCCTGTAATCAAACAAGGAAACAAGAAGATATTATAAAATGGTTCGTAAAATTCATTCATTCAAATAATTTAAAAAGAAAATATTTAATAAAATTATTTAATTGGAAATATATCTTTTGATACTTACATTCTCTCCCTCTTGGAGAAAGCACGACACGATGGCTCTCGATCGTAGCTGACGATGTCGCCATTGGTCATCGTGGCAATATTGAAAGTTGAAATATGTTGAAAGTTGGTGTTCTCGAGTTGAAGGAACCTTTAAAATATAAATACGAGAGATATATAAAATAGAATTCGATTACAAACATACGACAAACATATACAGTACAATCAACAATGTATTAATATGATTCATAAAAAAAAATATAAAAAAAAGATCCAAAAGTTTAGATTTGAAAAGTTCACTTGAATAATATTATCAACAAATTTTCATGGTATTAAATACGTATTGAACGTCTAAAAAAAAAAAAAACGCGACCAGTGCATTATTATTCGTGGTTAATTTATTAAATTTTAGAATACGTAAAACTCCCGTGTGCACTTTAATTTTAATATACATTAGTATTAAATTAGCACATCAAAAAAATTTCTAAAATGACATTTGAAAAATAGCACAATTGAAAAATAGCACATTCGAAAAATGTCTCATTAAAAATATTTAAAAAAGAGCTAGAAACGCTATTGAACAATACGTTAGAAACTATCGTTATTTGATACAATAAATATATACAATTCAATAAACAATGGATTCATACTCAATAGGAAATAAATAGTTCAAATTGAATATAAAATCAAAATTAATTTGAACCAAAATTAAATAACATTAATTTCTATCGCACGACACGAATCTAAATACGTTTGATCGCCATGACGCAAAAAGAAAAAAATTATCGGGAGAAGACAACAACGACTCGAGAATAAATTGAAAGGGCCTAGCCGGATAAGATAGTCAAAAATGCCCTTGAACCGAATTTTATCGACGAAGTGCCATTCGATAGAGCACCAAAAAAAAACATTCTGTGCAAAATTTCAACCCTGTATCTCGATCGGGAGGGTAGTTATGGGGAAAAATCGAAAAATCAGTTTTTGGCCTATTTTCCCTAGTTAATGACGTTTAGAAATTCTGAGAAAAATCTGACACATGTCAAGAACCCTAATACATATTTTGCAATTGGTTTCAGATTTTAAAAGTGAAAATCCTGCTTGTAAAAAATCAAAAACCTCAAAAAAATCGAAAAAATGCAGATTTCACATGGAAGTTCTAGAGTGACAACATTTATATTTTTACAGTAGGGGTATATTGTCATAAGTATTGTTCATGAATTTTTTCAGATTTTTTGGTTTGGTGCGCCGTTGTTAAAAAAAATAAAAACTGATTTTTTCGACGTTTTTTCCGCGAAGAACTAAGCTAACCTTAAAATTATTACGTTCTATTTATTCTGTAAGTCTATCAGGCACTGATAAACATTGAACATTTAAAAAAATAATTAAACAATGAAATTGGCTTGATTAGTATTTTTACTATGTCAGCGTATTACATCTAAAAGTATTAACCACATTCCCAACAACTAGATTGGGTCAGCGCGTTAGGCGATCGACTCTTGATCTGCTTATACTAGGTTCGATCCCGGTATACGTATACATTTTTTTTTACTCGATTAATTCTTTTTTTTTGTCTAACTATATCAATGGTATGTTTGTAGATTTCTTTTAGAAGCAGTATCAAAATATTAAAAAAATAATTTTAAGGTAAAATTCCCTAACCCTAGTAATCCGTTACCTGGTACTGATGATCGACAGAGTCATAAAGCGAGTAGCGAAAAGAAAAGGCGAACATAAAGGTAAAGGTAAACGGACGGGCTAAAGGCACAAAATAATAAAACGGACACTTTGTCCGTCCGTTTTTACAAAACTTTTACAAAACCGTTTTCTCTATAACGGAGTATTTAAAACTCGAAGACACGTATAGATTTACTGCAGAAAATATTTAATACTACCAGAATTAAGAACATGTGTAACTAAAAATTGATGATCTTAACACATTGCGTATGGGTGACTCCGCGCTCAACTCGAGCCCAAAGACCGCACATTTTCGAACGCTCCAGAAGCATGCTTGGCGAGCAATAGGAAACGGATACGTACATTTCTAATTTGTATTTGGCAGAACATTTTCTGTTGAAAATGTAAATATACTTGTTACATTAGAGCAATGATTGTTTTATTCAGCACAGTTATTATTTAAAACTTAGAACAACATATATACAGAAACCACGCGTACCGTGCATATTTCCGGAGCGAGTTTCCGTTCAGTGACGGTACTTCGGCCGATGGAGCTGCCGTAGCGAAACGGTTAAAAAACTGTTGCCTTACAAATGAAAACACGAAGTTTGAACTTCCAAAATGTACAAAAACAACACTTTATAAGATACGGTACGTACGACGATCGGCACAGATCTACTGATGTACTGGCTACAATGACTGATCATTTCTACATGCTCGGAATGTCAAAATTCAATGATTTCGCTCATCATTAGTCTTAATAGTGGGAGACCCTGGTAACGTAACAAAAATATTTGCTTAAGTTGCAAGTTTGAAAAAAACATGAAAACGAGATATCTCATGACCCATACGCAATGTGTTAACAATTGCTCCAAAATTTTTTTTACGAATTTTACCTTAAAATTATTTTTTTAATATTTTGATACTGCTTCTAAAAGAAATCTACAAACATACCATTGATATAGTTAGACAAAAAAAAAGAATTAATCGAGTAAAAATAAATGTATACGTATACCGGGATCGAACCTAGTATAAGCAGATCAAGAGTCGATCGCCTAACGGGCTGACCCAATCGAGTTGTTGGGAATGTGGTTAATACTTTTAGATGTAATACGCTGACATAGTAAAAATACTAATCAAGCCAATTTCATTGTTTAATTATTTTTTTAAATGTTCAATGTTTATCAGTGCCTGATAGACTTACAGAATAAATAGAACGTAATAATTTTAAGGTTAGCTTAGTTCTTCGCGGAAAAAACGTCGAAAAAATCAGTTTTTATTTTTTTAACAACGGCGCACCAAACCAAAAAATCTGAAAAAATTCATGAACAATACTTATGACAATATACCCCTACTGTAAAAATATAAATGTTGTCACTCTAGAACTTCCATGTGAAATCTGCATTTTTTCGATTTTTTTGAGGTTTTTGATTTTTTACAAGCAGGATTTTCACTTTTAAAATCTGAAACCAATTGCAAAATATGTATTAGGGTTCTTGACATGTGTCAGATTTTTCTCAGAATTTCTAAACGTCATTAACTAGGGAAAATAGGCCAAAAACTGATTTTTCGATTTTTCCCCATAACTACCCTCCCGATCGAGATACAGGGTTGAAATTTTGCACAGAATGTTTTTTTTTGGTGCTCTATCGAATGGCACTTCGTCGATAAAATTCGGTTCAAGGGCATTTTTGACTATCTTATCCGGCTAGGCCCTTTGACGTCTGTGAGCACAGTATTAATTTTAATAAAAATCACGATAAATAATCTCGGACTGCTATCGAATGATAAAACACAGTAAAATAATACTCACCACGTAAAGGTCCTTGTGTTGCGTCGTAGAACTTTTCTGTGTCTTCAAACGACACGATTCACAAAGACGGAGGGTGGTTCGTGGAGATGCCGGGACCACTCAGAGTTGAGCGCGCAAAGAAATCCACGGGAAAGGATGAATGAGAGGTTGAGACAGTGAGAGAGAGAAAGCGAGAGATGTAAAGTTTAATTGCACTTTTATTTGTACTCTCTTGAACACAGCGCACAACCGCGAGAGATGAACGCGAACGAGAGTCGCGAATCGGCGAACGAACGGTGTGACGTTGCAAATTTTGCGACGTCACTGGTCCGCCTACCCCTGAGTGTCGAAGGGACAGGGCTGCCCTTTTGGCGCCGACTTCGACCACCGGAAAGCGTGGGTGTTCCCCGAGGAAGCGTAGTATCGATCCGATATCGATTGCTAACGAATTTTTCGCGTGCCGAGCGGGGCAAGTTCCAGGGTAAATGACAGGAGGAACACTCGACGAAATTCGGCCAACACAACGATAATAAGGGAAAATCCGGCGCCGGTACATTTGGTGGAAGGATGAGGCCACGCACTCAGGCCGGACAACCTGGAGGCGAGCGGCGAGACAGAAGTCCTGACGACCAACGGCGATCAACGAGAATCGCCCTAGATCAGCTGCCGCCTCACCTTAGAGTTGGAATATGGGCTTCAACTAAGGGGGTGCCGCCGCCTTATCGGGTCAGAGCGAGACTGACCGTTTGGCGTTTCCGCGATTTCGCAGAAAATATTGCGGGGGTCCGGGGCCCAGGGACCCGTCGAGAGCGCGCTCCTGCATTCCCGAAAACTTGCAACCCGCGCGCCCCATTAGGAGAAAATCGATATTGGCGCGCGAGAGTGGGGATACGGAAGTCCTCACGATCGCGCGACGAAAATCGATGGACCACTGTCGTGCGAAGGCTCTAGCGATAATATCGTGTGGCTCCGCGTCCGGTATCGTGTTCCATATCGCTTCCTTTCCGAGACCGTCGAAACCCGAGCCGGTTTCGAACTATCGCGAGTACGCGAGAAAGTATCGCGAGTACGCGGGGAAGTATCGTGATCGGGCAAATCCAGCGTTTCGCCCAGAGATTGGAAATACCGTGCCTTCGGCCACGCAGAAGGGAAGCCGGAAG
Organism: Seladonia tumulorum; assembly: GCA_913789895.3. Lineage (NCBI taxonomy): Eukaryota > Metazoa > Arthropoda > Insecta > Hymenoptera > Halictidae > Seladonia > Seladonia tumulorum. The sequence goes on along the minus strand of CAJYYF030000127.1, from coordinate 613,160 downwards.
CAGTCGCGGAGTATCGAGAGCCATTTTATCGTGAATACGGTAAGTCCACGCACTGGTCCCTCCTTCATATGATCTCTCTCGCCGGGAGAAAGATTCGTGCAAGTTGGTTCGGAGAGGTTATCGGAAATTTAGTGGGAATTTCGTGGGAGAACGGGACGGCTCACCTCGTCGAGGCGTAAGCAGCCCGTTGCGTTCTCCACCGTTGGTGGGCCGAGACGAAATTCGTCCCGAGCCATTTGTCTCGCGCCGAAACGTCGGCGCTTTTGGAGAATTTCGGGAAATTCGAGTAGATTATCTTTCGGGAAGTCTTCCTCGGGGGGGAAACGCCGTCGAAGTCGTAGCGTGATCGACCGCCGATCGTACTCTCGAGATTTCGGCGTATTGTTCGACACGATTAGAACACCGTATGGCGACGTAGATCCGCGACAGTCATTGTATCGCGCCGTCCACCTGCGCTCCGCGAGATATCGCCCATCGGGGCCCTTAGCGTACCGAGAAACTGTACGCGCGCTGACCTTAAATAATATCGACCAACACGCGCCGCGAGCAGACCACCGGCCGCAAAAGTGTACAAGAGCGCGGGCTCCGGGAGCGGCCACGTGGCCGCGCACCTGTATTTATCGAGAAATAAATACCATATCGAGCCACATTGTCTACCCCGTTCTTCTGCCCTACGCGATCCGCCCTGCCGTGAGGGCTGTCCTCGATCCCCCTGTGTCCGAACCTTGGACCTGGTTCGTGCTTCGTTCGATCTCAGCTTCTCGAGGGTGCCCTCCGCGTATTTTGTGCGGCACCCGTCCGGTGCCTGGCGCCCGAACGTAAGACACTAGCTTTCGTGAAAGTCGAGGTTGACCCTCGAGATAGCCCTTTGTACCGGGGGGACCGCGCATTGTCACGGCCGTGCGCGGCCCGGCGTCAACGCCCGTAAATTCCCGGAGTCGCCCCCGCTTCCCGCCTCGACACACGCGGAAAAGGGGACGGCGTTACAACGGAAAGCTTGAGCGAGCAAACTTTATTTGGACTCTCTTAAATACGGCGCACAATCGCAAGAGATAAACGCGAACGAGTCGCGAGCCGGCGAACGAACGGAAATCTTGAGCGAGCAAACGTCTGCCGTCGGATCGCGAAACGGAAATCTTCGACGCAGACGACGGAGATCTTGGCGCGAGGCAGAATGCTCGTTAAGCGGCGCGGAAGATCGCAAGAGAGCTCCGAACGAATAGTTCGAGATCGCGAGAGTCTCAGAGCGAGAGATTTGGAAATATCCTCTGAGCGAGACGAGCGCGAACAGAAATAGCCGAACAGAAATAGCGAGAGAAATATACCTGTAAGTAGCATATATTGGGTGGTTCTGGCCCACACCAGTTTATGGACAAGGGGGAAGGGGGAGGGGAGAGGGTAACAGCATATAGCGAAATGCAGCTTGGTGACAAGGGGGGAGGGGGAGGGGAGAGGGTAACAGCGTATAGCGAAATGCTGATAATAGACAAGGGAGTAGGGGAGGGGGAGGGGGCAATAGCATATAGCGAAATACAGCTTGTAGACAAAGGGGCAGGGGGGCAACAGACAAATAGCGAAATGCAGCTTGTTGACAAGGGGGTGGGGAGGGGGAATGCATTGAAGTGCAAAACGTTGTTCGAGGAGGATTTGGTAATGTATTTTCCTATGATATTATTCATTTTGTCAGGATAATTAACCAATTACCGTATCTTCTTAAGCGACCATGACATTGACGTTTTATTTTGGTTTAAGCGACCATGACTGCGGAATCTAGTTTTGCATATACTAGCGAAATGCAAATTAACCAATTACCGTATCTTCTTAAGCGCGACCATGACATTGACGTTTCATGTTGGTTTAAGCGACCATGACATTGGTTTAAGCGACCACATCGTTGCAACCTTGTTGTGTGTGTATGTATTACTGTGTCCGGTGTCGTATACGGTTTAGACGGCGACATCTTTTATCATCGTTGAAACTATAATAGTGCTGTTTTTTCGGATGCACTTTTATGCCGGTTCATTGGTGAGTGTATTATTCTAAAGTACATTGCTTTTTTCTCTCTCTATCGTGTATATATTAAAAAAATTATTTCCACAGACGGGTATGGACAGAATGATTTTGTTCGTTTTTGGCGAAGAGCTATAAGAAGTATAGCGAGAGAGGAGTGGGATGAGAAGTGTGGCGATACGAAAATTAATCGAGTGGTAAGTTTTTTCGGTAAAAAATAAATTTATTCGAATACAAAGTTTACATAAAATTATTCTAACTTGAAAAATTTTTTTCAGATTGCAGTGTATCATTACATATTATTCCTATACTATTGTATTATATTTTTTGTAACAACTACATTGTAAAACTATTTGCAATAAACTGTACATCTTGTTCTTGTATAATGCGCGTACAAAATTATAAAAATTATGCTGTAGGCGAGGGAGGGGGTGGTGGAGGGGGGAATTTTTCATCGGTTGACGCGGACGAGGACGTTGCGGCGGCTGTGGACATTGCCCAGTTCTTGAAGCGATGATTCATTCGTTTGTCCATTTCCTCAAAAGCTGCGTTTAAATTTGCTTGTTGTTGTTCTTCCAGACGTCGCAGTTGTCCATATATTTCCTTAAATTTCTCAAGCAAACTAAACGTCAAATTTTCAAGCTTATCCGTTAGATTATCGTCTCCCGACAATTCGGTCAATCTCTTCTGTACGAGATCTTGGTACTTTTTAAATTCTCCATACAATTCTTCATTGGTCATTACTTTTTGCTTCATGTCCTCCACGGTTTTTTCAAGCGTCGTTATCTTTCCTTGACTCGACTGGTCCGTGTCAGACAGTACTTTCACTAAAGTTTTTATCTCGTCGAGCATCGTATTTTTGAAATTTTGAATTTTTTTCTCCCAGTTGCTGCTGCCAACCTCGTGTTCTAAGGTAGTAAGTCTACGCTCAATCGTCCTCGCAAACGTCAAGTTAGCGTTTAATTTTTCACGATCCACGTTCAGCTCGCGCCGCAACACGTGGATCAGACCATCCTCGAGCTCGACAATTTTCTCGGCGCTGAGTATTACTCCATCTTTGCCAAATTTTTCTACCATCGTTTTCAGTTTTTCTGCTAGTTCTTTCCGTTCGTTTCGATCGTCTGTCCAACGTTTTTCAAAGTTTGTCAACCTCTCTTCAAACTTTTTATCCGTAAGCGTCCTTGCCTCGGCGATTCCCTCAACGCATTCGGCTATCTCGCGTATGTCACGAATGTCTTCGATACTTTTGTAAAATTCTCTTGTAAGTGTTTTTTTAGACGCATTTAACGCGGAATCCACATAAAGTTTTGTCGTCGAATCGTGAGCGTTGGTTGGTGACTTTAAATTTCGAATAATTTGATGTCTCGCGTCAAAAAATTCTCCATTACTTCTAATCACCTGATCGTTCGCAAGGAGATTGTCCACGTATCCTTTCGTCGTTGCATCCGTATTCTTCGCAGGAGGTTTTACATTTTCGATAGGTAGAAACTCTGCATCGAAGAATGTTTTACCGTCGTCCGATTCGGACGAATTAGGAGTGTATTTTCTTATTGAATTTAAAATTTCGAGTAATAATTTGTTGAATGGTATGGCATTACGGCCATCGGCATTGTTGGCAAGGGGATCTTTTGAACCCAGATTCGCGTCTACTGTTTCTCGAATCATTCGTGGTAAAAGATCGTAAGACGATCTTTTCTTATCATCCGTGTGTTACGTTCCGAGTGGACTGAATTATAATTTTTAGAGGATAGTACGCAGTTTCGAACCTACCTGCATTCAGCGGCTACGGTTCGGAAAATTGAGGATCGTTTAAATGAAGGTTGTACCCTTTTATTGATAAAAATTGACTTATTTATTCAAAATAGGAAGCTGAATCAGATGTTAAAGTTTACAGATATTATTTATAAAGCAGATGTACATGAGTGCAATTAGCACGGTTACAAAAATAGAAATAATAACATAATATAATATAATATTACCGAAATACAATCTTCTTTTGGGTATACACAAATGCAATATCCGGGGGGCTCGATTGATAAACCTTCAGTAGTTTCGCACGATTTTCACCGCAATGTCCAGGAGTTAACTCGCGGAACTGAAACGATTTCTCTTTTACACTTATAGAGTCTTTATCAACTGAACTGAACTCAACTGCTACTGAACTCAACTCAACAATGTACTGGACTCAACTCAACTCAACTGACTCAACTGACGCAACTAACTGACTCTTGAGGGGTTGATTCCCTTATTTATAGGATAGCCAATCCTTTGTTTCTTGAAGATGCTGGCTCAGGAGTAGGAGTCCTCATCATCCGATGTCATTCTTATTGGTTCTCAGAATGTAAACCGGACTTTCATTATGCATTTTGAGTTATCATAGTTTTTTCTCGTGGCAATATCTGATATCTCTTCTATTGATTCTAAGGGTGCAAACCGATCTTAATTTGTGCGTTTCGCAGAAGGCTGAGTTGTTGATTTGGCGTCCTGTTACTCTCTCGTGGCATTATCAGATTTTGTGAGAGTTCTTTATTACATTGATTAATCATCGACGGTCGAACCACCGGACGTGACACCATCCCCCTTAGAAAGCAAATTTCCAAGGGAAATTTGTTGCAAGCTCCTGACAGTTCTTCCGAGTTCTGATGTGCTTGGGTCATTGGTACGAGGTAAGTTGTCGTTGGAGGTCGTCTCGTCAGCTGGTCGGGTTGTGTTTCTTTGCGTGCTGGCTCGATGAACCAGGAGGTGAGTCAGCGAATTCCATGTGGCGCCGCACAAGATGAAACTGCATCCGTATAGCGAGTGCAGCTGATAATCTTGTATTATTGTGTCAGCAATTGTCTATAAATTTGAGTATTATAAAGACTGCTAATATTCTTGCACTGAACGATAAAATTGCAATGAATCCGTGCCAGAATTTTTCCGCTGCGTTTTCTGCTATTTTCTTCATTCATCATGTTCAGTTCTTCTGCTGATGTGAAGGGTCGCGTTACCGTGGAGTTGGCTTTCTTCCTACGGACATTGTACCTTGCAGGTGCATCCTTTTGCACTGTTCTTCTGTTATCGGTTCTAGATATTCGCATATCCCATTTTGCACCGCGGATATGTGAGAATGCATGTCACAATAGCTGATTGTTCTAGATACTATGACCTTGCGTTGAATGATGTCTGCGTAGTCGTCATCCGATAGTTGTAGTAGCTGAATGAAGACTTCTTCCGTCCTTGTAGTGACGTGGTAGATGTTACAGTCGTCAATTGTTTTGGGAGATATGGTAGTCACGTTTAGGTGGTGTCCATTACAATCGTATCCGATAATGGCACGTGAGGGTTGTATCAACACGAGTACTAGCCAAAGGCCTAACATTTTTCTGTAAGCGAACGTACTGTTCTTCTAATGCTAATATACATTCTTATTGATTTGTCTTTTAATTTGTAAATAGGAGTTAATATGGAGATAGCGGAGAAGTGCCTGTTGAAGGTATTCTGAATAATTATTGTGTGAGGAAAAAAAAACATTTTGTCTTGTTACTGTTCCATGACGGCATTCATCCGCTAGTTTGAGATAGAGTCATTCTTCGTTATTTTTACAAATAATATTATCGGTATGTTATTTTTAATGATAATGGTAGAAATATGCTACTATAGAAATTTTTTGTTTTATTAAATGGATTCATGATTCGATAGTCTAGCATTGGTGCTTATCTTATGTTATAGTAGTATTTTCCTACCAAAAGGAAATCTTATGGTCTATTAGGTAATACGCATTTCGTGTAGGTATATATTTGTGTTTATTAATAGTAGGATATATATATATATATAAATAAACACAAATATATATAAATATATATATATATATATATATATATATATATGAATAATAATAATATATGGTTAAAATGTATAATAATAATAGTTTATAGAATAATAGATTCGTGGTTTATGAATTTCAATTCGTCATTCTTTTAATACGTCCGTCGTTGTCTGTTTCTGTTGTCCTTCGTCGTATCGTATCGTTAGTTGGTCCTATGGTGTGCTAATTTTAATTTATTTATGTGTACCGTACGAGGTAAAATTAGGTAAAATTTCTATTACTTCATGGGGTCCAGTATATTGATCGCTGAATTTGCCTTTTACCGGTTCTTTTAGCAAATATACGGGGTCTGTCACCTTGAAGTTCTGCGGGTTGATTTTCTGACCGTAGTAGTATTTTGATCTTACTTTGGCGGCGTTCAAATTTTTAGCTGCTAACTGTTGTAATTCGTTGATGGTCATATGCAAATCTCGAAGGTAATCCGCGTAGGTGGGTTCTAAATTTTCTTTTATTGGATCTCTGCTAGTCGGTTGCGGGCGATTCTCCCGTAAACCAGTTCGTGTGGGGAGAATTTAGTTCCTTCATGTACTGACGTATTATAGGAGAACATGGCTAAATCTAGCCAGTGATCCCAATTGTTCGCATTATTTATGTATTGTTTTAAGTATTCCATCAGTACATGGTGTGATCATTCAATTGAGCCGTTGCTTTGTGGGTGGTATGCTGTAGTCTTATAATGTTTAATTCTAAATTTCTTTGCCACCTGGCTCATTAAGTTGGAGGTGAAATTTGTTCCTAGATCCGTTAAAATTGCTTTAGGAGCTCCAAATCGGCAAATGAAATTTTTAATGAAGGCGTCCGCGATATCTGTAGTTGTGGTTCGTGCCAAAGGCACTGCTACGGAGTATTTTGTTAGTAGGTCTTGCATGGTCAAGATGTATTTGTTTCTTCTTCTTGTTTCTGGTAGAGGCCCTACAATGTGTGTCTGTTAATACCATAGGTTGTTTTGTTTTAATTCTTGTCAGCTTTCTTAATTGACATTCGCTATATGTGCGGATAAAATTTTGAATATCCTTCTTCATTCCTTCCCAAAAATATGATTGTCGGATTCGATGATAGGTCTTTGTTATGCCTTTATGTCCACCTATAGCTGACACATGCTTTTCTTCGATTATATCGAACCTATCGGCCTCTGGGGGTATTGTTACTTGACCTGTGCATATGGTTATTGTTATAGGTTTATTCCAAAATACTTCTTTTAATTTATTCATGATGAATTTCCAAGGTATATCTTCAATGTTGTTGGATTTCCTTATACTGAATGAATTCAAGTTCATTTCTTCGACTACATCTAATAGTGAGGCGATGCAGTTGACAATGTTTTCTGGTTCGATGGGAATGTGTCTTTCTTGTTTAACAGGTAGACCAATTGTTAACGACAGGATATCGGGATTGGCTCGCTGGACTGTGGTTCACTAATTTTTGTATAACTGGTTGTGTGTGCGTATGATCTTTATTGCTAGAGCTTGACGAGCTCTCTTCTAATAGAACCTTTCGGTACGGCGTTATTACTCTCACTGTTCGCATGAGACCGGCACGCGAACCGGCAGCTATTCGGCGATCCGTTACAAATTGAATGTCGCCAATCAGAGGCTGAGACGACAATTACAATTAGGCAAGGATGCAGAGTCACGTTACAAAAACTGTCACCAGTCACGAGTGACTGAGTCTCCGGAATTTCACGGATTGAAACAATACCGTCTCGATCGACCGGTGAGCTATTAATCGCCGCGTAGACATGATTTTTAACATACCGCCCGCCTTGCATCCAGAGGAGGCGAAACGATATATCGTGGTCTAAAAAATATACAGTAGGAAATGTACAGTATAAAAAATGAACAGTAGTCTGTCAACGACAAAGGAAACGAAACGGACAATATTGCTTCTTAAAATAAGTACAGATGTAACGCAGTCTATAATCTACCTTATAATTTAACGCGAAGAATACAAAAGTATATACAAAAGAATTACTTGTAAGAATCCAGACTTTCATTTGGAGACTTGACCAGCAGCGGGCAAATCTGTGTTACCGGTAGTTTCAATTCACCGTCGACGGTGCGTACGGTGACAACGCGGACCTTTTTGTCCGGACCGGGGTGCAACTGAGTGATGCGCGCGAGTTGCCATTTAGAAGGAGGGAGTAAAGAATTTTTTAAAAGAACTAATTCATGTACATTCAGGTTTGCGCGATCCTGCTGCCACTTACGACGTTGATGCAACGTATGGAGATAATCAGAGGACCACGAACGCCAGATTTGTTCGGTAATTTTTCTGACTTGTTGCCATCGGTCAAGTCTATTCGAATTAATCTCGAAAACGGATTCCTCCGGAACCGCGATATGAGGACGCCCGATAATGAAATGACCGGGTGTCAGCGCCGATAGATCGGTAGGTTCGTTGGTAAGAGCGGAAATCGGACGAGAGTTCAAACAGGCCTCGACTTGACATAAGATAGTAGAAAACTCAGTTTGAAACAAGGTATGCGCTCCCACCGCTCGCTTTAGGTGATGCTTAACACTTTTAACTCCAGCCTCCCAGAGTCCACCAAAATGAGGAGCGGAAGGGGGGATGAATTTCCAGGTGATCCCGTCATTAGCCAGCAGATTTTTAAGCGAAGGATCAGAAAGGAGAGTTTGGAAGGTTTGTTTTAATTCACGATTGGCACCACGGAAATTCGTGCCGTTGTTAGAGTACAAGTTAGTAGGAAGCCCTCGGCGGCTAACGAATCTTCTGAAGGCAGCTAAAAAGGAGGCGGTGCTGGCATCCTCGACAAGTGCGAGTTGCACCGCTTTGGTCGCAAGGCATACGAATACCGCGAAGTAATATTTTCTTTTCTGTGCGAATCGGAGCATATATGCAGTGACGCGACAGAGTCGAGTCCAGCTTGAGTATCGATATAGAAATTCCCATTCTGGATCGGTCGACAGTAGATGAACCTGAGTTTTACGAGATTCAGATGAGGCGATCTCTCGTGAGTCTTGCTCTTCGCTATTAGAACGGGAGTGATCAGGCCAGAAAACGGATGGGCGAGATAACCAATCCGGTCCAGACCTCCACAGCTTATGATTAGTGAATTCGGAGACGGAGCTGCCTCGCGAGGCGCAATCAGCTGGGTTCTCCTGAGATCGTACATGTTGCCACTTTGCCTGCGGAAGCCGAGACTGGATCTCGGATACGCGATTTGCGACGTATGTATTCCAAGTAGACGGATGTTGTCTAAGCCACGCTAAGACAACGCTGGAATCTGTGCATCCGTAAATGCGAGACGGCGCAAGTTTTAAGGATGACGAGGACCACTCCAGCAGACGGGTTACAAGTACGGCAGCGTTTAATTCCAAGCGAGGAATACTGATAGTTTTGAGCGGGGCCACTTTACTTTTAGCCGTCAGCAAGGTAACTTGTATGTCAGAAAGGGAATGAAGAACTCTCAAATAAACGACAGCGGCGTAGGCACGATGTGACGCATCGGCAAAACCGTGTAATTCGATCGCAATACTGTCACTTTGCACGCCGGTCCAGCGAGGAATTTTGACCGAGTTCAATTGAGACAGAGTTTTGCAATATGCAGTCCATTTTTTATGAAATTCAAGGGGAGTGTCTTCATCCCAATCTTTCTTTAAGAGCCAGAGCTCTTGAAGCATTATCTTGGCGACGATAATCACGGGAGATGCCCATCCTAATGGATCGAATATTTTTGAAACGATCGAAAGGATAACTCGTTTTGTACATTTTTCCGGCAGACAACAGTCTACCCGAAAACGGAAAACGTCTTCGAAAGGAATCCATACAATACCAAGGACCTTTAAGGATTCATCTTCGCTGAGAACACGATCGGACGCGGACTCACGCTCCTCAGAAGGAACGTCTTTGAGTAATTCGACCGCGTTACTAGCCCATTTTCGAAGTTGAAAACCCCCGCGATGCAGGAGCTCGACTAGCTGCCGACGAATCTCGAGAAGAGTAGAAATATTGTCCGCGCCGAAAATAGCGTCATCCACATAAATAGAATCTTGTAGAATAGGCACGGCAGCGGGAAAATTGTTTCATTCGTCATGAGCCAATTGATCGAGTACCTTAATGGGGAGGTATGGCGCAGATGCGAGACCGTAGGTTACGGTAAGCAATCGAAATGAACAAACCGGCAGCTGGCTGCTCGGTCGCCATAAAATTCTTTGATAGTCGGAATCAAGGGGATTGATTATAATTTGTCTGAACATCTTGGCGATGTCAGCAGTGTATACGTAACGATATAGCCGCCAGCGCAGTAAGATAGCAGCTAAATCGCGCTGTAGCTTCGGACCGACCATAAGGTAGTCGTTTAGAGATTTTCCAGACTTGGTTCTGGCGGAAGCATTGAATACGACTCTTAGTTTGGTCGTACTGCTAGAAGGTCGCACGACGGGATGATGAGGAATATATATCGCAGAAGGGCTTGAGACTTGCTCTTCCGCTACTCGTTCCATGTGACCAATGGAGAGATACTCAGCTAAGAATTAATGATACTCCGATTCGAGGATCGGTTGTTGGTGCAGTCGTTGCTCCTGTTTCGAGTAAAAACGAAATGCGATTGAGTGTGATCCGTCGAGATCGAATGGAGGTTGACTCTTGAACGGGAGTCGTACAATGTATCGTCCTTGAGAGGAGCGGCGGTGGGTGTCACGAAAAAAACGTTCGCACTGTTCGTCTTCTTCGGAAGGAGGAAGCTTGGAGGGAACTTCTTCAATTTCCCAGAATCGACGTAACGTCTTGTCTAAATCTTCCGAAGATAAACAATTAACAATGGAAGTAGATTCCTGACGAGAATCTTCGAGTTCAGTAGATTCCTGACGAGAATCATTGAACTCGCCAGCAGATACGGAATTTACAATCAAGGTGGATTCCTGACGGGAATCTTGATTTTTGGTGGGACCGGAAAGGATCCATCCCAGGGAGGTATGCTGGGCAATGGGAGTACCGAGCGGACCTTGACGGAGATCGTTCAGTAATAGAGAGCCGTATAAATCAGCACCGATTAAGACGTGAATAGGATGGCAACTGGAAGGGTCTTGATCAGCTAGCTGGATATTACGTAAATGTGGCCAAGACTGCAAATCCACACGGGATCTAGAGCCGGCATAAGCGGTAATACGCTGATAAACAAAGGCTGACAGGGGGAACAATACTTTAGAGTTGTGGCATGATTCTAATGTCACGGATACGCGAGATTTCGCCACTCCGTTATACTGATCCCCGAAACATTGTATTTGAAGTCTCGTCCGATATCGTTTCGTTCGCATCAGCTGACACACCGACTCGGTTATGAAACTGCAGGATGCTCCCTGATCGAGTAACGCGCGAAGCCTGAAGGCACGACCTTCAGCAGTGCGGGGTACGACCCAAGCAGTCGCGAGCAAGGTATTTGTGACAAGTAGGTCCGCGGGAAGGGCCGTCTGCACTAATCCCTGCGACTTGGCACAAGAATCATCAGAAGTCATCTCGTTAATAGCGTTAGTCGCCTTGCTTGGAGAACCGGCAGCGCAATGTAAGAGCGTATGGTGAGTTCGCTGGCATATAAAGCATCTACCGATATTTTTACAGTCGGGAGTGCCGTGACCTGAGCGCAAGCAATTAAAGCAAATTCTATTTTGTTTTACCAATGATATTCGTTGATGAATTGATTTGGATTTGAATCGGTCACATTTAAACAGAGGATGATTACCAGAGCACTCGATACATTTAATAATCGACACATTGTTGAAGCTCGAGCGGTTTCGCGGAACGTCGGACACTACTTTGGTTTTGCCAGAGACTCGGTAAGAGAGTATCGGTAAGACCGCGGATGCGAAGAGTCATAAACTCGTGAATTTCTTGGTACGTGGAGTAAGTTTTAGAACAACCGCGTTCCAAGAGCCACTCATCGCGAGTGCGTTTCGCAAATTTTTGCGCGATCAAATAAACTAACAAATCGTCCCAAGAATCAACATGGCGATTAAGATTTCTCAGCGCGGTTAAAGATGACACCATGGTATCTCGCAAGTGTTTGAGTTCCGACGCAGATTCGGTTTTCATAGGCGGCACGCTAACGAATTTGTGTATGTGTGTATTCGTCATTGTATTCGTCTACAAGTATTTTCCAGGCCGCTTCGTAGTTTTCGTCGGACATGCTAATGTTGTTAATTAAAAGCGCCGCGTCACCGGTTACGTGGATCTTAAGATAGTGTAATTTTTGAGTGTTCGAGAGGGACGGGTTCGAGTTGACGCTCGATTCAAATAGACCACGGAAATTTCCCCATTGACTAAAGTCACCAGAAAACTTCGGCAGGGAGAGACGCGGTAATTGTACAGGTACGTAGGTGGCCGCAATGGAAGAATCATTATTTAGACTTATCTTCGAGGTGGCACCGGCGATGTCCAGCTTGTCGATGGCCTCGCACAGGGTGTCAGAAGCGTCGAGATAAGCGGTCTCCGCGTCCAGAAAGACGTTGTCCTTGAAGTAGGGTATAATCTTCTGGTCCTCTGCTTTTGCGATCAGAAGCAGTCTCTGGTGGGTCTGTCGGCACTCGATCCACAGTTTTTCCAATTGATCCAGGCGACTTTTCACTTTGGCCGGCGTGATTTGTGGTTTCGCAATCTTTTTAAAGTTCACGATTACACGCTTGATTGCGGCAATCACAGTATCTTGTTGGATTAACAAGCTTTCACAGGTGTCGTTCATTTTGTAATAAACGAGTTATAAGGAAGAGTTCAAAGCAGAAAACAACGAGCGAAAGTCAAGCCGTGCACCTTTGTTAGGAGAAGGCAATGGATTCACTCAGTCTTTTGAGGAACTGATCAGCACTTACACCGTTCGATTAAATTCGACACAGTCGCAGCGATTATCCGGCTCGAAGGACCAAATTTTGTTAACGACAGGATATCGGGATTGGCTCGCTGGACTGTGGTTCACTAATTTTTGTATAACTGGTTGTGTGTGCGTATGATCTTCATTGCAAGAGCTTGACGAGCTCTCTTCTAATAGAACCTTTCGGTACGGCGTTATTACTCTCACTGTTCGCATGAGACCGGCACGCGAACCGGCAGCTATTCGGCGATCCGTTACAAATTGAATGTCGCCAATCAGAGGCTGAGACGACAATTACAATTAGGCAAGGACGCAGAGTCACGTTACAAAAACTGTCACCAGTCACGAGTGACTGAGTCTCCGGAATTTCACGGATTGAAACAATACCGTCTCGATCGACCGGTGAGCTATTAATCGCCGCGTAGACATGATTTTGAACACTAATTGTATAGAATTTGTCCC